>VXBI01008284.1:190136-286228 GCA_013397375.1 Toxostoma redivivum | reverse complement strand
AAGAAAGAAAGAAAGAAAGAAAGAAAGAAAGAAAGAAAGAAAGAAAGAAAGAAAGAAAGAAAGAAAGAAAGAAAGAAAGAAAGAAAGAAAGAAAGAAAGAAAGAAAGAAAGAGAAAAAGAAAGAAGATTGAGGTCAAAGGCTAGAAGTGTGGATTAGAGGAAAAAATGGGCACCTGGCATTTTGGAGCCATGGGATGTTTTGTTTGGTGACCTGGCACAACATGAAAGCAGAAATAGACTCCACATTTCTCAGGACCTCCTTCCCATTAGAGATTTGTACATAGAAGGATTGCAAATTGTCTTTTTAAAATTTAGTGTGTATGACCTTGTTCCTCCTACAGCACAGAGGTTGCTTGTGGGGAAGAAGGAGAATTGAATAAGCAAGGTGACATAACAAATTTATTTGTACCAAACTTATCTATTTTTTTATTCACATAAATGAATGCACACATTTGACCTCAATAAGATTGGAAAAGTAGCATTAATAATTTTGATAAAATAATTTAAAATACTTCTCCCATTGCTAATGAGCTTGTGTTGTTCTAGTTATAAGTATCCATAAAAATGTGTGTAATGTTGTGTTAGGCAATAATTGAATATCTGTGAATTATTATTATTGTTATTTTCATTCTACTGCATTCTACCTAGGTAGGATCTGCAATGTATTAAGCTTTCCTCAGGCTACATACAAATGCAGACATTTCCCACAATGTGCTAATCAGTACAATCAAAATGTTCATGGCAAACTTCGATCTGTGAACTTAATTCCACTGAAAAAACAAAAAGCTTTCCTGTGTGCACGAGTATTGTGTGCAAACTACACTTTCCAGATGTTTTTCTTTGTTTGGTTTTGGAAAATGAAGTGGATAAAAAATGACTGTCAAATGGAGACCTGTGAGCAAATGGAATTAAACTGCCAGAAAAATCATCCTAATCTTATGTCCTCAAGTCAAGTCCTCTGTTCAGCATTGCTCTAAAAACCTGCCTAACCCAGACTTTAAATCCTAGTGAAGTCAAGATTTTTTATCTAAATGGTTAGGGGTGCTCCTGAACTGGTGCATAGGTTGACAGCAATATCCATGTCTTTTAATATACATATACATATATATATATGTATTCAATAGATTTGCAAACTCCTTTCCATTAGTCTAAAACAATTTATCAAAGTAAACTTATGTGATACATGTAAGAGATAAGCTTTCTCTCCTTTTTCAGGATGGATTTTTGAGATTAATCACATCCATTACCTTAATTAAATCATCCATAGTTCTGCTGTAAGGATACTCAAACCCTTCCACTGTCACATGAAGTTGGGAAATATTAGTCAGTATTCCAGCCAGTCAATATCTGCCTGTTAAACACATGATACACAGCACAATGAAAATATGTTTAGAAGTAATTGATCTAAATGAATCCCAAGTACAAAGCCTGACCATTAGTCTGAAGTATGTTCTGTATTAAGAAAGAAATATTTTTGAGACCTGTCCTGCAAAGCTCACAGATATTTCAAATACCAAATAAGCTGTCTGGCTTTCGCCATGCTAAGCATTTTATGCACTTCCATAGCAGATCAAAATGCATTAGTGCAATTATTATAGAGATTAAGACTAGAAGCACTCTGAAATGTATGTTATGTTTCTTTAGAAGTAACCTTTCTCTCCTCATTAAAATGGTTATTGGTAAAACCATTTTCCTCCCCCTGGAACTCACAGAATAAAGCTAGTAAAAGAAACTAAGTGTCATTCATTATTGCCAGCATCTGTAATTGTTTGTATAATACTTTATGGAAAAAATATATAAAATGCCACA
Source organism: Toxostoma redivivum (assembly GCA_013397375.1). Lineage (NCBI taxonomy): Eukaryota > Metazoa > Chordata > Aves > Passeriformes > Mimidae > Toxostoma > Toxostoma redivivum. The sequence goes on along the minus strand of VXBI01008284.1, from coordinate 284,419 downwards.
TTTGAACTCCAGACTATTAAAAGTGTCAGCGTTATTATATCATTTCTGAAGACCAATTTGCCTTTTTTTCAAGAGATTATAATGAGCCAAGTTTATTTTGCTTTCTATCATTTTTCTTTTCAGCAGTAATGGAAAATTTTCCCCTCAGGCACAGCAAGCTATTCTTATCTTAGACAATTAGGCAGAAATGAAAGGGATCATAAAGGTGAGATTTCGTCACAAACAATGTGATGTACTTTATACCATTTAACACCGTGGAATGTCTGAAAAATAAATTCAGAGTGGTATATGAATGAAGTGTGGCTAAAGCCAACTCTGAATAATGTTTCAACTTCTTAACACATGATAAAGAGGGTCACATAAGAACCAGGGTCACTTGAAGGTATACTTAGTCTCTAGTTCTGCTGTTGATGATATTTCATTTTTAACAGAGCTTGGAAAACTTACGCTGACTTTGAAAACAAATAGAAACAAGCCTGTGCAAAGCAATTAATTCATTACAAGATAAGAAGAAAAACACACACTTGGACAGCTTCCTCTACCTGTAAGCCTTACCTGAGAGGTTTACAGACAGCAAGGTTTTAGCAGAATATTTGCATTGTGCCCAACAAGCAGCAAGGTGGAGTAGCTGTATGCAGATTCCTTTGATGAATGCTGTTGGTGCCTGCATGTCCCTGTGTTGGTGCTGGTGACTGGGAATGACACAAAACTCTTTCAAGTCTCCTTTACAGAAATCTTCTTCTAGTGTGTTTGAACTACAAACTAGTTCTACTGCTTGCAGTAAATTGACTAATTAGGTTCAGTTATAGATTTTTTAGTGCTGATGTTTTGGGGCCTGATCCTCTCTGTCCCATCCTCTAAAGGACCACTAAAGTATTCTAGGGTTGAGACCTATTTTATGGCCAGAATTCAGTTCAGGATAGAATAATCTTCCATAATTTATTTTATTTTTGTGAAGTGAAATTACCATGTGATGCTAGCAGGCAGCACTGGTGTAGCTAGCTGTAGCTAATCCCAATTAATTTAGGTGTATACACCTACTGTAATTAGCCTACCTCCTCAAATATAGACAATGACAATGATGATATGAGTCCATGAGAAAGTTCACAGAGAAGCACTGTGCTATAGCTGCTTAGTGATTCCTGAGAACAGTGTTATTCCTTAGGAAGCACAAAAATTTAAAAGAACTCCTGTTTTCTATATATACCATGGGATTAACATGGTATGCATGTAATAAGAAAGAATTTAAATTACTTACCCTTTTCATTCTTTCTTTTGGGACAGTAGCATTTTTAATTTCATTGTGACCTATAAATCAAAAAAGCTATTTATTTCTCTGTAAGAGAGAATAGTTAGTGCTGAAATTTCTACACTGGAGTGCAGAAAGTGGCAGGTAAAGCACTGCAAAACACGTTGCATAGCACAAAGTTACAGTACATCCATATTACAATAGAGTAACACAATACCATAGCATTCTAGATAGTACATATGCAAATAATAGAGTGCATGGTAGGTGTTTAAGGCATTAAATGTGTTAAGGTGCGACCACTGTTACACCAAGCAGAAGGCTCAAAGAAAGAGTAAGAAGTGGCAAAGCTTCAATAGGAACTGAACTATGCCCAAGTCCATTTTGTCATTGCAGGAAATGCTAAATCTTCCCAGAGGAAGGAAAATTGTTGGCACTGTACTTAGAGAAAATAGCTGCAATTAAATTAATTACTTAGACAAAATTTCTTCTCATTTCATACAGAAAATTAAAATTTTGAAATGTTCTAGCTGAAATTATAGAATTAGGAAAAAAAACATTCTCCTCAGTCTTTAGTACTCCTTACTGCCCTTCAGATTTTCTGGGAAACTGCTTAGATGAGCACTCTGTAACTTAGTTCCTTCAAACCAAATTTAAATAGTTCAGATTGATATTTGAATATCTGTCTCACACTGACCAAAAAAGAGCAGAAAGTGCCCATCTCAGCAGTGACTTGGACAACCCGAAGGGCAGCATTACCCTTTGCACTACCCAGCAAAGGGGTCATGAAAGGTTACAGATAAGGGACCAGCTCTGATGACAAGGTGTTTTTTCAGCCTTAGGAGCCACAGCCATGTGGTGATGAGTGTTTTCCCCATACATCTTCCACCCAGTTTTCCTTCTGGCTCTGTGGTCTCCCCAGTCATCTTCAGTCCTACTAGAGAGAATGTCCCTAGTCTCAGAGGTGGTGGTATGTGATGGAATCATCTCAGAGGCTGTGACTGTTCTAGACTGGCTCAGGCAGCACAATCCATGTAACAGCACAGTCAGCATCTAAATGTATTTATGCACCACTCTAGGCAGCCCCCTGGACATTGTTTAGTAGCAGTTTACTAATTAGAAAATTACTGTTCGATGATGAACTCTTTTCCATGTATAGAGACATCTTTTTTCTTTCTGAGAATTGCTGAACTGGGAGATGGTGTAACTTTTACGCTAGACTCAATATTTTCTGAGTTATAAATTTTTTATATTGGTATATTCCTCACTTTTGTCAAGTGTACCAATTAAGAAATGGGAACTCATGACTCAGGTTTCTTGAAATAGAAATTCTTTCACTCTTAGATGAATCACAAGTCTACATGTACATTATTTGACATACCTAATTTACAGGATTATTTCTCTTGCCAGTTTGACATTTTATACTTCAAATAAATTCACCCATAGGCACAGAGCCACTTTATACAGATTTTCTTATTTAAATAAAATGTCACCATGAGAAAGAGACAAGCATAGTAAAAAAATACCACTATCCTGTAACAAAAGGGTGCTGAAATTTGTAATGTAAAGATTAAGTGAATAATACTGACTGTCATTTGTAGAAGTAAGTATAGTTAGGAAAACTTATAAAGGAACAAACTTATGTAGAATAAAATATATCCTCAAATTTTTCTGCTAGTTTCTGGCATCAATAATATTTCAATGAATTAATAGTAAAAAATTAAGTGAGAAAAAAATTAAGAAAACATGTAACAAGGAACTTCTTAATTCTGCTGAAGACCTTTGTTGAAATGAATGTGTTCCCATTCCTTCTAAAATTAAAATAATAAACATATAATAGATTTCTACTAACATATCTGCAACAATTTTTGTTGCTTTATACACATGGCCCACAGCTGCTTGATCACAGGATTATGATGAGTCTTAGGATGCAAAGGACAATAAGAGAGCAGGAAAGGTGTGGAATTGTGCAGAGAAGGTAAAAGAAACCTCATGTGATCTAGTGTAGGTAATGAGCTTCCTCTGGGAGAGATTCAGAAAATTAAATAATTCAATAGAGACACAGTTTTGGTACAGAGAGTAATGGAATTGTGACGAGAAAATTATGTCTCCTTAGCACTTGCTTCAGGTCACACACTGCAGTGGTCCAGAAGTTGTTCTCTGGACTGCTGCCTGCTAATTATATGACAAGAAAATACAAGAATATGTTTAGAAAACATTCTGTAGGTTCTTTAAGAATTCCTAACCAGTGGTCTTTGCATGTTTTCAGAAAACCTAAAGATCATCAGATATACTTGAAAAACAATTATGAAGATAAACATTATCTGAGCTCATATACATAAATATTTCTTCATATGTAATTTCTTCAAGAGTGCATCACAAAACACCAGCAAGTAACCCTGCTAAAAATTGTTTTCTTTTATTCCTGCAATTATTCATTGCCTATCAGAAGAAAGAAGGTGACTTACAAGACTTCAGTCACCATGAAAACCAATGTTATCCTCAATCTCTCTCTAAAAATAACAAGCTATCATCAGGCAAGATAACAAAACTGATAAAATACCTGGGAAATAAAGTGAACCTTGGCTCATGATGTGATCTTTCTGATGATCTTATTGAACTTCTTGATATATATCAATACTTTATGGCCAGACATCAATATGACTTTCAGAGACTTTGCAGCACACAAGATTATCCTCTACATCAGTGAACAGTTTAAAATGTGTTAAGACTTGATATCGTGTTTACTGTTCATATGGAAGATGCCTTCAGAGACAATTCCAGGACACACCACACTCAGGGCAGAGATCTTGAAATTGTAGGAAGGATATTCATAATATACCAAGTTACTAGCAGTGGGTAGCAAGCTCTTTTTTTACTAATTAACTTTTGCACCTGAGAACTTTTAATCACCAGAAATTACAGCAATCCTCTAACAGTAGTAGGGGAAAAATCCCTACAACAGTGGAAAAGGACGAGGACATTTCCAAACAGAAAAAATAGAGTCTCTTAGTCATACTGGTACACAGACTTCTACTGTGCATGCAGCGTTCTGGGGCATTTCAGCATTCATTAGCTAGGAAATCTTAGGTGTTTTCCACTTCATTTGGCAAATATGAGAATTTCTAGTCTGCTAAATCTAAACAACATGCTCACATATCACTGAATCTCTAAATTATTTTCTTTTTTGGCAAAAGGGTAAAGAAGGTTCTGTATATGTACAACATACACCTTACAGTATTATCTGAAATATTAATAGAGAATGAACAATGCATGTTTCTACAGCTGCAGTATCAGTGTTGAGTTGCTGGTCATGCAGCCATTGTAGAGCTACTCCTCCAGTAGGGCTCACCTGGAAGGAGATTCCATCTCAAATACTACAGCAACAGCTGTAGTAGCCAGCAGAAATTGTTGTCTGTAAACCCACAGCCCTTAGTTCTATCAGAACAACATTAACAATTATTATCTATCAGAGAAATATACACAGAGACATACAGACAGTTAAAGCACTTGCCAACTGGGGTGCAGAAGAAGAGGACTAGAAGCTGCAAGTGACAGAAATGTGCCATTGTAGAAGTAAACAGCTTAGCTGATGAATGTAGAGATTGAATATCAATAGGAAAGAATGCACACACATAAATATGGGACTGGAACATCCCAATGTCATAAATTTCATTTGTACATAGTAATTATTTCTTAAATGTGCACTTCAGCTGAAGACCTTATGGTATACCTTACAAGATTAAAGTAAAATCCATATCAACTGATGCATAAACTGCACATAGAACGAAAGTTTTGAGAGCAAACATTAAAAGTTTGTGGTGGTGATAAAGAGTTGTAGCAGTTATTGATTTTTTACATTGCTTTTCCAGTTAATGTGACAGTCATATGAGTCAAGCCAGATGTAAACAAGATGCTGCAGAGACTGTACAGAGTCCACAAAGAATAAAATTATATAAATTCTCAGAAATAAAGAAGCTCCAAGACTGATGTCCTTGCAACCCTCTGAATCACTTAAATTAGCCCCACATCTCAAATCAATCAGGACACGAATGTCTATGACAACTTTTGTGCTTCTAACAGCAGGGTCGCAGCTTTGACACATATTGACTTAAACATTGTAACTGAGCTAAAACAAGCCTTTTCTTAACCAAATACAGATCGGAGCTACTCTCAACTTACTCTTGGTTGTTCCAAAGGTCTTGTGTGCCTTAGTAAGTTTTAACCTTTAAAAAGCACATGCAAGGGAGTATTTAGCAGAATCAGGAAGTTAACCTGTGATCCTATGGTATCTTTATTTGTTTTCTTTTAGGGAAAAACAGTCCGCATTATAGATTTTGTTTTTGTCTTCCTTTCCTTCACAACTGTGGTGGTGAAATATCTCCTAAAGCATAATTTTCTTCATAGGCCCATAACTTTTTAAGGACAACTCACAATGCTATTATAATTAAAATGTTAATACACCATATAGTTAAACTGAATCGGTTCCCTGTCAGTCAAAATAACAAATAGAATTATTAAATAAAAGTCAGTCTTCATTCAGGAGACGCAGGACTGTGGTGCGGGGTAACTATGACAGTCCTTCCGGGGGCAGAACTGTTATGGACTGTGGAAACCTTCTGATCTTTTCCTGCTAGTCAGCAACTTTCCATATTGAGTTGTCAGAGCCAGAAGGGCAACCACTCATGTCAGAGGAGGGGCTCACTTGGTTGAAATTAAAACATCAAGACTGGTCAAGGTATAATCAGTAATTGCTATTCCGCTTTTTCTGTTGCTTTGTGTTCTTTGATTTTACATGTTTGACCTATTCAAATTGTAAATTCACTTGTGGCAGCAGCTATTCTTTAATAAAATGAACAATTTCACTAAAGGATCCATACTGAATCACTAGCAATATATGAGATATATCTAAACACTTCATTCTTATAATGTTGTTGCTTCTTATTTTTAAGACTGCTATTTAGCAAGTGTTTAAACAACTCACGATGACCTTACTGCTTTGACACTAAATCACAGGAAAGAGCTTCTAGTGTCAAAATATTAATAAGAAATGCCAAGAAGTATATGGATATGTCATTGTAAAATAGAGCTGTCAGCTCCTGTTAGAGAAACATCAGTTTTACATTTATTTCAACAAGTAGTAAACAGTCCTGACAAGTGAAATGTTTCCTGTGTTTCATCCCTTGGAGGATTCAGGGGAAGACAAATGGTGCTGTTTCTGAGAGGTTCAAATGCAGGTCATGGTGCCACCAGGAGGACAGGGCTGTCCAGCAGGAGGGAGCACACTGCCCTGCTGTGCCTCCCGCTCTGGGGCAGGTCTCCATGGCCCTGCTCAGACCCTGGTCCCTTCCTCTGCCACATGCAGCCCCTGGGACAGTGCCCCTCAAATGCCTGGTGAAACTGGAGGGTGCACAGCTGCAGGCAGCTGCCATCACTTGCCACCAACAAACAACATGCCTTTGCTTGCTTCAAGCTTGCCATCAGAGCATCTTTGTGTTCTATAGGATGCACAGTTTGTGACTCCTCAGAGGCTGTTTTCCAGCAGAGCTGCAAACAGAATTTTGTACGTGACACAAATACAAATATAAGAATCTTCTCTACCCATGGGAGGGGTTTTTTTGTTTGTTTCTAGATAGAAGTTCCAACAATGCCTTTTTGTATTATTTTTGTTTAAACAACTCAGATTTCAAGAGGGTGTCAAATCCTTGGAAGAAAAGAAATACTTAAATAAAACATACATGAACAATACAATAAATAAATTAAAGCTTAACCTTTAAAGGCTACCATTAGGTTGGTTGGACCTACTTAGGTCAGCAGGAATGTTAAACTTTAAAGGCTATTCATAGCTTAGTTTGGTACTTTGGTCAGTGAAACAGTGCCCTGCTAAATGGTATTGAGGATGAGGTCACAGTTCACAACTCATATTGTAATGATTTATTTGGAAATTTAGAGAAGTAATGGTCCCAGTTTTTTAAAATCTGTTTTATCTCTTGATGGCATGATTCTAATTATACTGAGTTATTCTCTAGAAGATATTCTATTATTCTTAGTTTAACTTCATGACTAAATGAAGCTGCATTCATAGCTAAATCATTCTAAATGTGTCTGTCTGAATACATTTACACCTCTATTGAAGGCAGCAGCCTAAGCCTTACGTTACCACTGATGCCTAAGGAGCATAGGGAGTGCTGCAGGAAGCCAGAAACGAGATCCCTTCAAATGTTTAGTCTACTAGTACTCTCCCTCCTCTTTGAACTACTTTTGAACAGGCCTAGTTCCTTTTGGTTTTTATTTCACTGAGCTTGTATTAACTAATTTTTTGTGGTTTTTTTCTTCAACTTAAGACATACTCTTTTGACTGTAACTTCCATTTCTCTACTGTAAATCCAACATTTATAGTTCAAGATTATGAAGTACACAAGTTTAAATTGCATATAAACATGAACTACTCTTTCTGGTCAGACTTTATGCCCAGTAGTGGTAAAAGTAGCTCTAGAAATTTTTGACAGTCAAAGGATGTTTGTGCAGACAGGATGGCATCAACTGAAGTTCTCTTTCTTTTATTCTCATCAAATACAAACCCCTTGGGTCAGGTAGTTTGACACTATGAAGAATCTTAATACTACATAGAATTGTGGCATTCATAATAGCACTCTTTATAAAGAAAATTAGTGTATGTTCAGCTTTCTAGGTATTTGATTTTTTTAGTGAATAACATTACAGGAACAGAGATATCAGATGCTCTGAGCTTTCTCTGCAAATGCTCAGGAATACATATTTGTTTTTCCTTCTTTATTTACAAAATGCCTGCAGAAATGTAACAAAATGTTCCGATTTGCACATATGTACAGAACTTTTTTCTCCTTGTAGTCATGAAGTTTTCAAGGAGTTTTTTTGAGTTTAACTGTAATTCATGCAATACTCTATTTAGTGAATTTTGGCAGGTGCATATGTTCAGAATCCCTGGAAACTACTTTTGTGTTTCTTGGAAATGCAACGGCATGGAGCTACAGAGATTTATATTGTTTTGTCTAAAAAACAAACTTGAAAAATACACTTACAGAGAGAAAACCAACTTGCTGAAAAGTTTATTCAGAAACTAGTCCAATTTTTCAAGTAGAAATTCAGAAAAAGTATAAGCCTAAGATTACATGTTTCAAACAGGTAAGGCATTTAACACAGATACAGGTGACGAAGTTATATGAGAGACAAGAATACAGATGTGTATGCATCTGAATATATACAGTTTGCTCATTGACATGGCTGTCTGTGTAAGACCTTAAAATATCACAAATACCAGGGGAAAACGTAGAGCTATCAAATATATTTGTGACAAATGAAAAATGAAATCAAGTTTAAATCTTGATTTCTGGTAAAAATGTCAGTGGCAGCAAGTCCAATCATTACATTATCACTGAAATTCATAAGCCTCCCACAAGAGCATGGAAAGAAAACAGTTTCTGCTACAGAAATGGGTGGTCATTCTAGTTTTCATTAATATCCTTTGGCTTCGTTACCTGAGACTGCTTTAGAAAACATTTACTAAATCTTTTGTTTTTAAGCTTGTAAACTTGATGCTGACTCTGGTTTGTAGTTTTTTGAGTTGCACACAACCCTGAGCATGTTGATAAGCAGTGATGTTTGCAGGTGTTCCTTGCAGTTTTATTTGCTTGTCTCAACACTCTGCTCTCAAGCTGTTGAAACAAAAACCATCTTACTTTGAAATGCACAGAAAATGAGCCTTCTTTCTACACAGCTGCATGTCATCAACACTGGCACTGTGAACTCAAATTATTTTTGTTAACTACCCAGGAGAGCTGATGAATTTGGACCTCAGTCATGGGACAGTTATGTTTTTTAAGACTAGAGCTTAAGCTCTTGGAGCAAGCCATTGAGCAGCATCACAGAGCAGTCTGAGGAGGGAAGGCAGCTCTGGGAATCCTGCTCTTGGCTAAAAGCAAGATCAGCAAGAGCTGGTTGCTCAGAGGTATTTCCAGTCATGTTTTGAATATCTCCAAAACATCTCAGCACAATCTGTTCGACCACACTTACAATAAAAAGGTGCTTTGTTATCATTAAACAGAATGCCCTGTGTTTCAATAGGTGCCCTTTGCTTCTTGTCACTGGACAGCACTCAGAACCACCTCTCTCCCTTATCTTTACTCTCCCTTTCAGTTGTCTTTACGCATGGACAAGGTCTCTCTGAGTCTTCTAGTCTGTGTGCTGAACAGTATCAGCTCTCTGAGCTCTCCTTGAATGAATGATGTTTCACTCCTTTAACCATCTTTGTGGCCCTCCCCCCATTGCAGCAAGTCCATTTACTCTTACAAAGCTCCACACGCCAGCTGTGGCCCCAGTGTGGAAAGAGGACAGCTGTCAACTCCTTGGACCTGCTGGTAGCTCTGCTCCTAGCACAGCCCAAGATGCAGCTGGCCATCATTGCTGCAAGGGCACATTGTTGGCTCACAGTCAGCCTTTTGCTCACCAGAACAGAACATCCAAGTCCTTCTCTGCTAGCATTCCTGCCCCATGAGGGCTGGTGCTGTGGTTGCTCCTCCCCTGCTGAGTTCCCTGAGGTTCCTCCAGCCCATCAAGGTACCTGTGGATGGCAGCACACTCAGTGGTGCATCAGCCCTGCTCCTGTTTTGTACCACTGGCGATCTGGCTGCTGGAGCACTCTGTCCCAGAGCCCATGACATTTATGAAGATGCTGAACAGTGTCAGCACCAGCACTGTCCCCCAGAGCCCAGCACTGGGGACTGGCCTCCTGCTGGAAGTCCTTGCTGAACACAAACCACTGGGCTGCCTCTTCAGTCAGTTTTAAATCCACCTCACTGGCCACTTAACTATTTTGTACCTCATTTACCTGGTGTGTACTTCATCAATATACTTGTAAATTGTACTTGTACTCAATGTACTTCATCAAACTTTTCAATGAAGTTATGATGTGAGAAAGTGTCCAAAGTCTTTGTTTTTATTTAATTTTTAAATTTTCTTGCAGAGGAGCCCCTTAGACATATCCATGAAGTTTTTAATCCTTCTTTCTTACTGAGTAATTTTTCAAAGAGAAAAATTTTGAGAAGTTTTCTGAATATCTTCCTTATTTTAAGGAAACATATGACATTTTAAAGTTTGACATTTAGAGAAATATGGTGTGCTTAGATCAGCATGCTCTTTAATTTCAATGTTTCAGCTAGTTTGTCAGCAATAAGAATTTTGAGTAAGTGTTTAAGAAAATATTCTGGCAGGCCTAGGGTTTTGGGGTGGTTTTTTTTCCAATATTTTATTCATGAGAATTTTTAGAGGTTTTTGTCTCTCTTGATTAGTACTGTATTTTTCTAAAAATCAAGAAGATTGCAGAGCTGGAAGAAGACTGTGTTCAGCTCCTGTAGCTGTCTATGACAGCCTTTGTCTTCCCAGAAACCCAGATATAATCTATCATGTGTATGATTACATAAAGGATTACCATTCTGCATTCATTCTTCTCATCTTCCTTGGAAGCTGTGCTGGGTACTGCTTATGCAATCCAATTAAAATGCCTGCATGCTTTAAAGTAGCGGTACTCATAATATTTAAAATAGTAGCTCAGTATTGAAAAATCATGTTACAATATTTCTAATTGAGCTGTAAATTCTTACTAGAGTTGAGGAATTTTAAAACAAAAGAATATAAGTCAGGTAGAAATCATGGCATTTTGTTGTTGATGAATATAATTGATGAAATCCTGGACCCACTGAAGTTTAAGAGAGAAGTTTGAAGTTCTCATTGACTCGAGCAGAGCCAGGATATTATCCAACAATCTGATACTGCCTTTCACATGCATTCCAGAGTCAATTATGTTCTTGCTTCATATTAGCATTTTGGAAGTGTCAGGAAGCCTCAGTGAAAACAAAATTCTGATAGGTATTACTCTTTCATGTATCTTATTAGTCTTACAGATGTCACTCCACAGGCTGCAAGAGGAGCACAACTGCCTTGTAGTGTTATATATTAGGACAGAATCAGCACCTTTCTCCTGTTTTGATTCCGAAATTGACTTAAAGGCTCAAGCTGGAAAGTAAATCCCTTCTTTAAAATGACATGCTGGCTTTCTTCCCTTCAGGGCAGCTGCATCAGGTTCAAAAGTTTCTTTTAGGAGATGTTCTAGCTTTTTCTGAGGCTGCCAGTTTTCACACTGGATTTTGCTTCTGAATTGAGCACAGGTACACACATCCACCTATGCAAATGAAAGATGTGCCAGGGAACATGGGAAAGCCAATTTTTTTGTTTTAAAGTTCTTAATCAACACGATCCCTTGCTATTTTCAAATTTGAGGGTTTAATATAACCTACAGTTTCTAAACTGCTTTAAAAATTACTTTGACCAGATTTCTACATAGAAACTCCTTTCTCTTTCTAAAGAACCTAAAGAAACCCCCAACCCAGGTGTCCTCTTTCAGTACATGAAGATGTAAGATAAAGGTATGCAAAATTGAAGAATGGCTTCTGCTTCTGTATATGAGGAGCATAGAGCTCTCAGGTGAGTGACAGAAGCCACAGTCCATTCCCAAGACAAATGTCACTGCAGCTGTTGGGTTGTGTATCTATGAGCCTAGAACCAAAAATCATGCAATCAGGCTTCTCCAAGTACTGTGAAATTCTTGATCTGGAGATAGGCAATCTCACCCTAAAATCTAACTTTGCTTTTATTAGACAGTTACATTGCTATATGCAGCCAAGGAGAATTTGGTGATTTCATTGTGTGATAACATAATAACTCTCCCAAACCAGTATTGTGATCAACATCGTTTTTCTCAGCAAAATAGCTCCTTGTAAGCTTCTGAGTGAAACTCAGAATCAGGTGTTCTGGACTTTCAGGTTCTTGATTTTGTTCACAGAATGGTTCCATTGTAAATGATACCAGTCTTTACTTGTTAATGTTTAAATAAGGACATGACAATACCTGACATTTAAACATGGTGCTTTGGAAATTTAATACGGAATTGATATTCCTGAATAATCCTGTGCTCAGACATGCTTTTGTCACAAGAATGAACTTAATGTATTTTCAGGCTTTTGCTTCCTTCTTAAGCAATGTGATTGCAAGGTTTGTGATCATTGGCCTGGAGTTTGGATAATTAGTTGTCAAATGTTAGCTAAACTTATAAACTCATACATTTACAAACTCCTTATTAAACCCTGTGTTAAATATGAGCAGGTAAGAACATTAAATCACTGTTAACTTTCCCAACTGTAACCTAAGCCAAGTGTACTGTTCCATAAGTAGGTAGTGATGTTCTCTCTTTGATTGAGCTCTGTGCCCTTTGCACACAGTGCTTCCAGCCCTCTGCATTATGTGTATTGTAAAGATGATACATACCAGCAACATAGAACATAATTCTGGTTTGAATTCTACTTAGTCCTACCCACATTAAAGACGCTTTTCAAGAAAATAAAATATAGTTTCAGAGCACAGAAATTTTAGTTGTAATGCATGAAGTCGATATTCATGTCTTTTGTGTCCAAATCACAGAACAGGCCTATCAAACCTGTGTCACTAATCATAAAATGTCACAGTGGTTTGGCCTAGAAGGGACCTTAAAGATCATTGTGTGAGTTCCAAGCTCCCAGTCATAGGCAGGAACAGCTTCCACTAGATCAGGTTGATCAATTCCCATCCAGCCTGGCCTTAAATATGTCCAGGGATGGGCATACACAGCTTATCTGGGCAACGTATTCCAGTGCCTCACCACACCCACAATAAAGAATTTCTTCCGAATATCTAGTCTAAATCTCTCCTTTCTCATTTTAAACCCACTTTCCTGCATCCTATCACTATTAATACCACATGGAAGCAAACCAGAAAAGTTAGTAAATTATTCAAAACACTTTGAGGTTATGCAAATTTATTCTACAAGTTCATTTCTATGGATAGCAATGACTTGAAGAGAGTTTCTTGACACATTTGTTTTCTTCTTAAATTTCAAGGCAGTTCAAGTTGGTGTGCAGAAACAGAAGATAAGAACCCCAAGCACCAAAAATTCTTGCTCCAGTACACTAATAGTACAAAGTTGCTAGCACTTCAGAACTTCAGCAAATCCATTCATTAACCTTAGACTGCATATGTAGTCTGCTAAATGTTAAATCATCTTCAGGCAGTCTGAAAGTAAATTGTGGTGTTATTCTTTAGGTTGCAGCTCACCTTGCTTTGGCTTTGATATATAAAAAAGAATAAACAAGATAAGACTTTAAATGCTTCTGAGTGCTTTAGACAAGTTGATAGACTCTTATAGACCTTTAGTCACTTTCCATCGTGGGTCCTTGTCAAAATTGACAGAAACTACTTAGACAGCCAAGTTTTTTCCATACATCTCTAAATTACTCACCATGCCAAAGGTTTTTATTAAATTAATTAAAATTGCGTAAAGGTCAAGATTTTCTCTTGACAGCATTGATTTGTGAAGCATGAAAAGTACTTCAAGTCTTTCAAAGCTTGCTTTGAACCCACAATTGTGATCCATATGAGCTAAGAAATGTCACAACAATCATTTGAGGAAAATCTGCAGAAAGATTTTGCCCAACATGATCAGCATAAGTATGCTCTTTGAGTTGGTTTATAGTGACATCTGTAACTACTTAATAAAAATGAAGAGTTATAAATGTGACCAGGGTGAGATAAAATCCTAAGGCACATTATTTCATTAAATAGCAGAACCAAGAAGGTTATTCTTATTTAGAGAGCAACCTTTTCTCATTTACAGAGATTTATATTTTAAATTCAGGAGTTTTTTTGCATAACCAGGGACTGCTAGTAGGTATACCATGGGCTGCATTTTAGAGATTTGATTAGTAGCCTTTGCTTACCTTTTATTTTCCTAGCTGCGCCAATTTTCAGAAGTAATTTGGATTGCTCACTATTTTCACCAGAAGGTTTGGATAGGTTTGAAGGAAATCAAAACTGCTAAAAATTTTCCTGCAGCTGATTTGTCACGCATATATAACCTAGGGAGTACCATTATAAAATTTGAGTATATATTATATGACATATCAATTCCAAGCATTAGAAAGGTTTATATTCTTATATATAATATATATACTAATATGTATAATATATACTTTAGAGGAAAGGAATATGAGGATCATGATAATAGTTTCTTATACAAAGGCAGGGGGAACTCCAGATTAAGGACAGCTTTATAAATTGTTCTATAAATGAAGCAATCATATAAATTGCATGGTTGTCTTAAGAATACATATCATTCTGTTGATTTGGAGGGTATCTGAGAAGTCTGTGAAAGATGCAAGTATTATTAACTTGTCCAAAGAGAAGTAGGGAGAGTGGTGCCAAAGGTGGTGCCACAGTGGTGCCTCTACTTTAGAGAGGGAGTACCTGTCCTGTGAGGAATGGCCAAGAGAACTGGGATTGTTCAGCCTGGGGAAGAGAAGGCTTCAGGGAGACTTAACTGTGGCCTTCCAGTACCTAAAAAGGGTTGTGAGAAAGATGGAGACTTTTTACAAAGGTATGTAGTGATAGAATAAGGGGAAATGTCTTCAGACAGAAAGGGATACACTAAGCTTAGATATTAGGAAGGAATTCTTAACTGTGAGGGTGGTGAAGCAGTGGTTGCCAAGAGAAATTATGGATGTCCTATCCCTGGAAGTATTTAAGGCCAGGTTGGATGGAGCTTTGAGCAATCTGGTCTGGTGGAAGTTGTTCCTGCCCACAGCAGGGGTCTTGGAACCAAATGATCTTTACGGTCCCTTTCAACCCAAAATCATAATATTTTGATTTTATTATGTTTCTGTGGAAGTAGAGACTGAATTCTAGTCTATGCTACCAGTGAGGTATAGCTCAAAGGACTGAGCTAAAACTTGAGTGATAGCTTCTCTTCTGCAATTTCTGTTCTTTGTGGTTTTGCATGGAGTGACTTAATCAGCTCAGGCCCAGCAGATAACAGCAAACAGTGCTTCATTTCCATCTGATCACATGCTATGTAACATACATAAAAAAGGCTGAAGCCTCAAACCATACTTATTGGTCTGAGCCTCACGGACCCCTCAGGGGGCCTATGAAGATGTGATGCCCTCAGCCACATTTCTTGTGTTTGAAGCATTAACCTTTTATAGCTAGGGGATTTGGTATGTGAAAGTGCTCTATAAGGTATTAGTTATGGGCAGTCTTGTATGAACTAAATTTGCAATGTTCTTTTAAACCATCAAATTCATTTTGATGCAATTTAAAAATTATGTAGTATTTCAGTCATGAAGGATTTTATTTCAATAAAAGTAATAAGGGAGCTTCAAGGGTTGTGATCATCACTGGATAACCACATCCTTAGGGAATTAGAATAATTTAGATACTTTTTCTGTACAATTAAAATATGACACCATGGGATTAAATGTTAGGACATACACCACAAGTAATGACTTCACACCTTATTAGGTCCAAATAAATGTTAACAGGATAAGAAAGATAACAGGCCAAATTAACTCTTGGGGCACATGGGACAAGGATCTGTTGAATTCTGCACACTTTCTGTGCTTGATATGCCATGACAGGATTCAGCCAAGTATGCTTTTACGGCTGTCGTATTTATGGTGCATACTGATTATGTTCTAGATGCATATTACACCATAATTCAAGAAGATTCAGCTCACAGACCAAAGATTCATCAGGTTCTGAAAACATTCTCTTGCTTGGCCTTGTTTTCACAGGAGTCAGCTGAGCAGCACAGTCAGGGCTAATAGCCTCTTTATTGGAGGTATAAGGCTCAGCATCAGATGTACCTGTCTCTTAAAGGCCCAGTGGCAGCAAGTTAAATCCACTGTGATTAGAACTGCAGCATTTCATTTTAGTCACCTCTCTTTCTAGGAGCAATCAGCCTTGCTGCTCCTTCTAAGGAAAGGGAAGAACTAAAACTGCATCACCAAGTGTCAAGCCACCTAATTACCTGGTAGCAAAGGCTGAGAGGACACTCTGATCCTGCTGAGGCAGTTCAGCTCCAAAGCCAAGCTGGGGAGACACAACGAGCCATCAGCAGTCAGAAACTTGCCCTTAAAATCTGTGGTTGCCAGAACCTCACAAAGATGGCAGTGTCTGCAGGGTTGCACTCTTCTCCTCCTCTGCTTTTAACAATGCACATGATATTCCTGTATAGCAAGGGTAACAGGGATTGTCCTCTTGTCTCAGAAGGATTTAAACTCATAAAGGATCCCAAATATTTCTTGGTCCATTCTGTAAACGAGTATATTTCAACACCTTTAGTTGACAGTTCTATTGTACATAGAAATGAAACACCATTTGACCTGATCTACAGGGCTTGAGCTGATTAAATTACTCAATGGAAAACAAAGAGAACAGAAATTGCAAAGAGAAGCTATCAGTTAGATTTCAACTTAGTCCTTTGAGTTACCCAGTCAAGGAAGCAGATCAGGACTCATTTTCTGAATTGGCTGGCAAGAGGAAAACACAGCTAAATGCACAGAGTTAAATCCTGTGCTCTCTAACCTGTATGTGCCCAGACTGAGGATACCTAGTCCCTCCTGACTTGTGCTGCCTCTCTGATCCAGCCATGAGCAAGAGCATCCAGTGCCTGAGCCGCTCCTGCTTCTTAGTGGGGTTGACATCCCTCACATGGGGAGTTTTCTTGTCACTAGAAATGAAGTCAGCTGTGGTTTGAAGGCCACTTGCAAAACAAGCAAGAAAAACAAAACTTTTAAGAGTAAAGTCTAATTGAAATCATGGAAATTGTTTAAGTAGATGGAAAATAATGAATTTTGCTAGAATATTTGAGGGCATCAACAGTAGCTCATAATGGTCTCCTTGAGGTAAAAAAGAAACACCAGGAGACCTTTTAAGACCCCAGTGTTCCTGCTTTTCTATTTCAGTGAAGATGCTGTGAGAGCATGATGCAAATGGAGCCCCAGAAGAGCCCAGCCAGCAGCAAGCCTCCCTTCCCCTCCACCCACCCCCACCTCCTGGCAGGTACATTGCCCCTTGGTGTTAATCACAGTGTACCAACTCCTGACAGCCTTTTAATAGGCAAGGCAGGAGGGAAGGAGGCATTTTGTTAGAGGTCTTTACAAAGTACTAAAAGGCAAATTTAAAATGCTCATCACACTCGAGTAGTTCCACTCTACTTAAATACCAACTCCAGGTTTACTTCATTATCCTCTTACCAGTAATTAAGCTACCTAGAGACAATCAGCAAATAATAAAATTCTGTGGTGGAGGAAATTGGTTCAGACTACAAAGAACTGAATGAAATTATTGTACAAAGTAAAGGTAAGCAACGGTGTAAAAAAGGTATTTAGCTATTTCTAGATAAATATATCCTAGGGGCCATTATATTTCCTCCATATGAAATATATAAACTGAGGATTTGGAGAAGTCCCTACTAATTTCTTCTAAATGAAGTTTATTAGGTAAATGTGGCTTTTTTCATTCCCCTAATGTCTGGTCCATGGACTGGTAATTTTCCTAGATTTTCAGCAGTTCAAATCCAAAGGCTAAAGTAAATGCTTAAATGAAGTCTTCTGCCCCTGTCTTCCATCCCATTGATTGAAGAATACAAAGACACAAATGCATGGAAGAAGCAGGTTTTCCTACTCTGAGTTGTAAACAAAGAGTTGAAATCAGGTCATCCTGGAACTGAGGCCAAGGGTTTAGCTAGGCGGTGTCTTCACTCTCTAATTTCCATCTCCTGATCTCATTTTAGCTCATGTAAGCATTCTGTTTTTCATATCCTAGAGAAATTTTCCTGACCCTGAGCTTGAATCAGAGCAGGGAAGGATATGTTAACAATAGAAGAACTGAAATTCTAATTTCAGTTTCATTTCTAATGATTTTATAGCAAATGCTCAAAAAAAAAAAAAAAAAAGAAAGAAAAAAAAAGGAGTAAGTTATGACAAATTGAGAGAAGAAAAAGCAGAAGGGGGGGAGAGATTTGACTACATGAGGCGTCTGTAAATCCCAGTTAAATGATCTCAGTTAATTGTCTGAACTAGATTAGAAGACAAGTGACACACAAAGGACATAAATCTAGCTTGACTGCTAGACTGACTTGACTGCTCCTTCTCATCCACCCTTCAGACACTGATGTAAAATCTGTGGGGGCTAATTAATTCCTACAGATGTGACAGAAAAATCTGCCATCGGAAAGCAGGTAAATTTCCAGAGGTAAAAGCCTTACACAGCATGGAGCTACATTAAAGGTACAACAACTTATTCCCTTTTAAAACTTTATGGGTGGCAAACCACAAGAGAAACTGAGTACATTCATGGTTCACTTTGAAGAAAATCATGCCCTGGACCTTAAATGGTGTTAGGTATTTGCACCCATTCCTCAGTTACAGAGGGTGGTTCTGTAGCACTGGTGTTTGTAAACATGATGGATACCTTGACATCAGGGAGGAAAAGACACTCTATTTTCTGTGTGACTCTGGAGCACTTAACATGTTAATACAATAGGGTTTTTTTCACAGAACACATCTTCCCCTCAAAAAGCTGCATTTGTTCAATTTCACACTGCAGTGGGCAAATTGAAGACAGCTGGCTTTATTACTCATCTGTGATTTTTTTGGTTTTGATGGATTAGTTGCTTTGTTTCAGGTATTAGTAGAAGGAGAAACAAATAATTCAAATTGCAAATAGAATAATTAAGATTTTGTTATTGTGCCAGTACAATGTAATCTTAAATTTTAAGGACACAACTGAAGTGAGGGTTGGTGAAAACAAATATATCCATGGCATGGGATGAATATCCACCTGAACCTAGTTGCTCTCTGATCTGATACATTAGAGCTTTAAAACAGAAATGAGGGAAATAGGAAATCAGGTCATTCCTTGTATTTATATCCTTATTTATGTTCTCTGCTGTCCTGATGGCATTGCCATCAATCCAATTACACTGCAAAGTAAAGATATTTAGTGTTTTTCTAAAATCCAAAGCCCCTGAAGTCATGTGATTATAACTCCCTTACCTTTTTGTGGCTGTAGTAAGTTCTCTGTCCCCAGAGGTACAATGAAACTGGGACTTATAAAAGGTCAAACTCTAAAAGGCAAATGCAAAATCTGAAAATGTGTGTGGGTCTTTAAAATATAATTTTAGTCCATCCTTATGATACTCACAGGGTCTGGCTCTAAATTTTTGACTATGCACAGTAGGTAAGGCTGAATATTTAAGTTCCACGCACAGCCACAGGAAAAAGAAAATGTCTGTGACAGATACATATTCCCTTTGAAAAAGCTTTGTGTCCTATGAACACTATCAGTGGGCTTAATTGCAAACAAGCTTTTCACAGGCTATTTCTAGAAAATAAAGATGTTCTTGCAAATTGTTGAGAGACTGACTTGAACTTATTTCATTATCAGGACTTAAGAATAATGACAACCCATTCTGAAGTTTTCCTCATCTGTTTTATACAAGCTTTGTATGTATTAAAAAATCTAGTCAATTGTGTTTATATTTTGGGCTTTTTTTGATTTTTTATAAATTAATTCTGAAAGTAATGGGTTTTCATGATTTAAAGAAAAAAAAGAAATATAGGCTGAGGTTTTTTTTTGTTGTTGTTGTTGTTTTTTAATGAGAGAAAACTAAGGTATTTTTCAATACTTGGTAAAAAACACTCTGAGGTACATATCATGTATGACAAACATTTTGGAAGATAAAAAGTAACACTTAATTTGGTGTATGAATTACTAAATAAATTTTAGTAATGCTGTTACTTTTCTCCACTATTGTAATTGGAAATTTACTAAAAAGTGTAAATACACTTTCAAAACTGATCTCTCATAGAACTGTTAGAACAAGCAGAATCCTTGTGGTTATTAACTGAATCCTGTTATTATAAAAGTAGAAAGGCTGTTTCAGATAATGATGTAATAGTAAATATTTTCTCTGAGAAAGCACAGTTAACAATTATGTTTTAAAGTAGAGGAGTTTAAATTATCCCAAGAAATGAAGTGCACTATGAAACCTTACTTCTTAGGAGCCATTTTCTAACTGACAATATAAACAAGATTTCTTTTCCTGGGAATGGAGGCAAATAAAGTTTGAAATATATTATTTTGCTAAGCTTCGGATAACTTTTTCTGGGATAAAATATTAATATTGCTTTGTCCAGTTAATACCTCATAAATTATAATTCTATCAAAGTCTGTTATGTGGCTTACTGAAAGACTGCTATTCATAGCATGCAAAGTCACTTATTTTTCAGGAAGAACATAATTTTTCCACTAAAGGGTTTTTATTTTTTATTCCAGTGCAGTATATGTGAAATTCTTTTATATTGAGTTCTTTCTCTAAGTTTTTAATGTAAACAGAATATGGAAAAACACAGTGATAATCAAGCTGTATTATAGCTCTATATTTAGTTTAGAAATAATCAGAAAGATAAATAACGAATAGGCAGCAAAGCCTTACCTTCCTCTGCAGCCTGTTCCATGTGGTGTTTTTTTCCAAAATTATTGGCCATTTATGTAAAACATATTAGTCTATTTTGTAAATTAAAATTTTACTGTTATTCAACAGCAAGATTTATCCTACATGTAGAGCTCATGGGAACTGGACAACTTAGTTAATCTTACAAACTCATGTTTCCTTTACATTGATAGATATAAAGCAGGGGGCTGTGGCTGCCACCCCAGGGGTTCCCTGCTGCAGCAGGGGGAATGGATTGCCCATGGAGAAGAGCAGAACACGTGTGGCACCCTGCAGTCTGGGGCTGTCTGGGGACACTGCTGGGTGTCATGAGGCATGGAGTAACCACACCAGGGCTCCAGCCCTAGGTCTTGATTGTCAGTCACTTGCACCAGCTTAAATGCACAACAGCACAACAGAAATTATTGTGTTAGTGTTAGTCAGAAGGAGTAAGTCTAGTCCAAGCTGCTGGATCTCACTTGGAGATCAGAAAACATAACAGACATGGTTGACAATGACGAAACTCTGTGCCCTCTGTCTTTTCTCCATGCCGACTTAGATCCACACTGCACAGGGATGGTGCCTCATGGAGATCCAGGGAATGCTGCAGGCCCTGAGCTGGGGAAAGCCCAAGGAAAGCACCCAGCTCCCCCATATGCTAAATGTGCAGCGGGGTGCCTGCTTGTGAGGAGTCAGCTCCTTGGCACTGCTGCTGAAGAAGAGCCAGGAACAGCTATCATGTCCCTTACTTTCCCACCAGGCCCTCCAGAATAAAGCAAATGACAGCCTGGTAGGGCTTGCACCGCTGCTAGTTGTGCTCGGAAGACTCTTGGTCCCTCCTGTGGGCAACATTTTAAAGGAATTTCAAAAGGTCACATTTTGGCAACTTCATCAAGCATATGTTTTATTAAAAGGAGCAGTTCCTCTGCTTTAACTATTTAGATGTGTGTCTATTATTATTATATATTATATATATATAATTATATATATTATTATATTTATTATGTGTGTCTATTTAGATTGTGCATTTAGATTGTTTGCTTGCCTCATTACTATTTAGGATATTGAAATCTGATTTTAGGTGCATTCGACATCTTTAAAAACCTTGTTTATTTCCTACTTAAACTTGAAGATGCCCAATGGCTTTTTGTATCTGCATTTTTGCTCCAGGTGCATGTGAAGAATTGGAAGAATTGGCAAAAATTTATACCTTGCATATAGTTATGAATTGGGACAGATACTCTTGATAAGTCCCCCAGGGATTCATTCAGTAGGTATTCTCCAGAATCATTTGTGCCACACATAAGAAAAGGTCACATTTGTACATATGATGATTTTTTATCCTTCTCAAAGCACTCGCCTGAATGTGTAATACCCAGTTTCAAATCTCTTTCTAATTTCTCTCTTCACTGCTGGGATTAATAAATACCAATATATTCCTAGACTGGAAATATCTCTGCGGGTTGAGCTACTGCACGTGTGGGTGCATAAAGAAATGCGGCCTTTAGTCCTTGTGCCATGAGAATAGAGCAGCTGGAGCGACTGCTGCAGGGCTCAGGTCCTGCTCCTGAGCTCAGCACATCTCCTGGATCACAGGCTGGGTGCTGAGCTCCTGCTGTCCCTGCAGAGAACAGCCTCACTGTGCTTTGTTTCTAGCAGTTCTCTGACATATCTCATCACAGGGGCTCAAGTGGAGGCCCTTGGGTGATTTTACAGCTGACCCTTACACCCCCATGGGACACAGAAGAGTTAATGCCACAAGCAAAACACCCTTTATGTTTTCCTAGGCTACTTACATCAGTGTTCATAACAGTGCCTTCCCAAATGTGCCTTCGTGCTTGCTGCTAGCAAATGAAAGTGTATTGGAAAAGTCTTAGGAGCAAGACATCTCTACATTTATTTTTCAGGCAGACACTAGAGGAAGGCTTTTACCTGCAGGTGAAAGATCTCCATTCTAACCAAAGTGGCCTACTTGTACATAACCTCTCTCTTCCAATAAAGTTCCTGGGTTATATATAAGTAATTCTTTGATGAACTCTCATCAGAATCAGAAGAAATTAATTTTGTCTCTGACTTAAAAGCAGAAATAATGCTTCCCACAAATAGATCTTGTAATAACTCACATTTTTCATGAGCTTTTAAGTTGTCTTACATTCAAAAATGCTCAGATAAAAACTAGATGGGATAGGAAAAAGAGTGAATAAAGATATTTAGAAACCAAAAGTCACTTTTTTTCCCTGAAGAATCAAAATCCTTCTAGATATGACCTATTTATTTCTTATTTTGGAATTTCTATATATTTTTGTTGTCAAGAGTCTGACAGGGGCTTTCTCCACTAAATTTTACTTCTCTCCTACACATATACATGTTTTCCTGACTGTTGACATTTTTGATATTTCTGGGAGGTCATTCGAGGTGGAGGAACTTCCTTGGCTGAGTTTTGTGAGGAACTCCAGGAGAGAGGATAATTAAATGGGAGCTTCATTGAATTGCTTCTTACTTGCCTCAGAGATCTCTTCCTTCAGTGCCTGCTTCCTCAGGGCTGTCATAGAACCATTATTTATGCATAATGTATATGTATAAACAACTATACTACGTATTTCCATACGTATTTCTACATATTTAGGAATTAAAAGTTGAAGGAACAAGAGCTATTGCCTTCTGTTCTGAATACAGGAAGCCTCTGCACTTCTAAGTTTTTCTCTCTCTTTGGTGAAAATATAACTACTTGTTTCCTTAAATTCAACTTCACCTCCAAGAAAAAGAGATCTCTATATTTCTTGCAGAGCTTCTGCAGTCCAATAAGAGGGAATTGATTCCATTTTAAATCTTCCTATACTGGGTATTATAAAGCAAAGATGTTCTTGTAAAGTACAGTGCATGTATGCTGGTTCTCTGCTGTGTAGCTTGAGAGTAGTTTCATTATGTATTATTGAAGCTCGCTGGAAGTCTTCATCTGCTCTAGAGTCTACCCTCAGTGCCTGAGATTTCATCTAAAATTGAAACATTGCCAATTTCAAACAAATATTGGAGCCCTATGTGCAATGGAGGACTTTTTAGCACAGCTCCATGTGTCATAAGCCCCATCTATATCAAGCACATACTGCAGTTCTTTTTTAGCAAAAATGACAGAGGTCTCCAATTGCACAGGAAGATTTGTCTTGCTGACAACATCAGCTGGGGATTCTCCTCCTCTTTTTTACTTCATAATGCTGCAGAAGTTTGGTTGTTACATATTTAACTATTTCTAAGAGCAATGAAGACAAAAGGTATATGTACCTCCACTCTACCCATGCCTCCTTAAGTCCTTGATTTCTTTTATTACTTTTTTTCTCTTTTGAGAAGAAGTTGTGGCAAAGCATTTATTCTGTTTGTTCCAATGGAAATTAAAAAAAAAAAAAAAAAGGTCATTCTTGCTGATAATGAGCAGTTATAAGAATTGGGTGCCACAGCAAGGGCACTGCTGTGATGAAGCTGGAGCCAGCAAGCAGGTGACAGGAAATAGGGACTGAATGAAGTCAAGGATCCCCCCAGGACTGCTAGGATGCAATATGAGGGAAAGGAGATGGCAGAGGGCTGGTGTTGGCTTACACTACCACAGACCTGGCACTGCTAACTCTTCATCCAGCTCCATACCCTGATGTGCCTCAGACTGTTTCCTGTGCTGCAGCTTCTGTCTGTCTGGTAAAAACCTCTGAGCAGCATAAGGTGGGTTTGTACCAAATTATACTCTGATTCTGTATTTAACCAGGAAAAGGCTTTTGACTTTACTGCACACCTACTCACAGACCTATTTTATTCTTTGATTTGTGCCAGTCTCTGCTCACAATGGGAGAGGAGCACCACAGTTAATAGGTGACTGGTATATGCCTGTCTCCAGTCTGAGCTCAATTTGCACATTCCTGGTACTGAATTTATTCCCCTGTTTCTGCCTTTCTAAAACACCAATCAGGCAGCAGATTTTATTTTGTATTTCTCACTATTCTATTGTGTCAAAAAAAAATTTAAAAGGTACACTTTGCCAAGACAGATAAGAACACATCATCCACATTTCTTTCCAATACCTTACGTACTTCATTACTGAGAATGATATTCCACAGTCTCCATCTTGCTGCTGACCATATTTCCATGGTGAAACAAATCTTATGAATAAGTCAGAGGATTTTGTCTTTAGAAATGTCTGTTGGGGACTGTATGGGGAAGGAGAGATCTTGCTGTGAAGGCACATTTTCACTGTGCTGAAGAGGAGCAATGAGCTGTCCCCAAAATTCTACCTCCACCATAGTATGACAAATTTGCTTAGTTCCAGTCACTGGTGGCCTGCATTATAAAATATGTGGAATATTCTTCTTGGTTTTTTTTTTTCCTGGGGAATCTTGACAGCAGCAGAAAAGGGCATTATATGTCACCCCAGTATTTTTTTCTCCTCTTGCTATCCTCCTGCTGGATAGTCACTAGATAGAAAAACACTGTTTCCATGGAGTCTTAGAAGAGGAATAGCACTGGAAGTGTAGCTGTAAACCTTTTCTGTGCTCAAACACAGCAACTGCTGTTGAAAGGGCTTTGATCAGGTCTAGAAAAGGGAAAGTGTTATCACTGTTTCTAGAGGATGGCATGATTTATCACGGTGAAAGAAAAATAATGTTAAATAGACTTGAACTTTTGGAGGAATTTAAATTATAAAATGTCTGAGCATTGAATCTTTCATTAAATATATTGGAAACTATTATTCATAAGTATGAAATCTTAAATCAGCTCAAACCCCAATCAGAACTTAGGTACTAAAGCTTAGTCTACCCCTCTCCTTTACTGCACATATACCTTGTAGAAATAAATTGTAACATCTTTATGTTAAAAGTGCCTTAAAAATTAAAATTATAAAAGGTCAGAAGAGAGAGCAAAATTATTGCTAAATTTCTAGAGAAAAAAGCCTGTTCTCTTTTTATATCATGGATACTCTAAAAATTTACCATCACTAAGCCTTCTCTCTTGGGTACCAAAATCTTGAATCCTCCTGGGTCCTTCTGAAGACCCATGGCTTGTTAGTCAGCTAGCAGTGATTTTTCAATGCACCTATGTAGCCTCCAGCCCAGCCTGAAGCCACAGTAGACAATTCCTTTGACATTGTTTCTTGACAGTTCCAATTTTTCTGTCTGTGCTTTTAAAGGAAATTCTCAATTCTGGTATATCCCATTCTGAATAATACAGGATATGGGAGGCTACTCCTTGATGCTCAGTTAGCCAGCTAATGAACTGAAAAATGGTTGTATATGGATAAAAATTTGTTGCACAAAAAAGTCCTCTTTTATCTTTCTTATGAGATTATATTTAAGAAACTGAGAAGATGGAGATTTCTGTTTCCATCAGAGTAGAAAAGCTTTTCACAATCAGAATCCCCTACCTTCAGCCAGAACAATATTAGTCTTTAAAAAAAACTTCTTATAATTTTGTACTATATACTAGGAATGTTTCAGGAGAGTATTCACATCAGTCTGGAATGCCTTTCAACACTGAACATGTAATATCTCTTAAATATTCTTCTGCCATGTAAGCAAAGATTGTCTGTTTCCAAGGTACATTTCAGAATAGGAATGCTGGTTGATCTTGGGGCACTCCCTGTGCTGCCCTGTCAGATGGTGTGACTGCAAGGGTCTTCTGCTCACCTCACCAAGGAAGCCAACAAGGAGGGAGATCCTCTGTGACATAAAGCTGATGCATTATAAATAACTGGAAGGACTTTTAGGAAAACTCTGCAGTGCTATTTGACTTGCTGGGTTTGCAGGAGCTCTTTGTATGCTGACTTCCCAGTCAGGTCCATAGACCATGGCTGAAAGAGCGAGGGATTCAGGACTTCAGATGGCTCTTAAAATGCTGTTTATTGTATCCAGGTGATACAGCAATTCACAGGTAGTGGGTGACAAGAGCCTAACCTACAGCTTTCAGCCACAGCTGTAGGTTTTTCTGAAGCCAACTCTAGTTCTGGTTACAACGCATTATATACTTTTCATTGCTGAACGTTGTAATACATAACAACCAATCAATATGTTTGTTACCTATAGCCTATGCTAACTACTAACATTACCATATTCATGTTACTATTCTCCAATCACAAAAAGTATGTTAAAGATAGAAGTAGTTTTTCAGTTTTCCTGCAGTGGAAAATTCTGAGACTTTTTTCCTACTTGTAACATTGGCATTCTTGTTTACCTGTGAAATCTTTTTGCTTGGTAAAAACATCTTTTGTTGGAGGTGGATTTATCCTTTGCTTTGAGCTATAAAAACCTATTCTAACTCACATACTAACATACCCTTTGCCTTCTTAGTTATCCAGTAAGACTGGCTCAGCAATTCTTTTCTTCTATATCAAAACTTGCTTTCATTTATATTCCTTCTTCAGATTTTACATTCAAAGATTTTTTTTTGCTAAACATACATATCTGTGAGACTTTCCTGTCAAATCCCTATCCATCCCAACAATGGCCAAAGCTTTGTGGTGTCCTGTAGGTTCATCCTTAATTTTCTCATGAAAGTAAAGATAGTGCATACACACAGTTCTCTCCATTCTTGACCTCCATGAGCTGTTCCACCGTGGTCACCTCTCTGGCATTGCTTGCTGTATGGTAACAGCTGTACTGGTTGTATTAACTGGAGCTATGCACTGCTCCTGCACTGGCTTTTACAGAGCTGAAGGGTCTGGGACCCAATCAAAATCTTTTTAAGAGCTTGAGAAGACCTTGGTTACCCAGCCACAAACTTTGGATCAGGCCCCATGTTACAATGTGTGTCTCTAACAAATGAGCACCAGTTAATGTTGTTTTCAAGGGTAAGCTTGAAACAGGTTACTGACGGAAGTGAATTTCTTTGAAAACAGAAGACTGTGATGATTATGGCAGGTCACAGAAAGATCAAGAACAAAAGTTCCCAGTACAAATCTCCCTACTGGAAAGCAAAAAGAGACAGGAGAAAATAAACATTGCTGTTAATATTTAAGAGTTATTTATTTTGACAGAGAAATGTGGTACATAGCTGAAAGAATTTTAAAAACTGTATGATAAAATAGCACAAAGGTATGGAGATTTCTATCAGTTACTTCTTTTTCATCCATGTCATTTACTAAGATGCATGACTATCCTGAAGAGATACTGATAGTTCTGGGTGTATTGGGTAAGGTAATATTCATTATGCACTAATACTTATATGCAAATATTCAAGGAAAAAGATATTTGAGTCATTTCCTCCAGAGGAAACTTTAATGATGCAATATTTTGCTTTGTGCAAATTTCTCACCACAGAAGACAGGGTCCTTAAAACTGGTTAGGGTTTTTTTTTTGCCTATAACAGGTCAGTGAATGACAGATTTCATTTTTGGTTTAGTGATAGTCTGAAGTGCTGTCATTTGTAGCACATGACATTTGCTGAAGAGAAAAAGTATATGATTCAAATATTCCTGATTGGGCTGAAGCTATTCTTTGTATTATAATATTCCTGCAATCTGGAAGATGCACAAAGGCTTAGCTGATACTAGCAGTAATTTCAAGTGAATTCAAATTAGATATGCTTATTGCAGATCAAAGACACTGCTTAATAGCATCACGCTGTCATGGCTGAGAAAACAGAGAACTGTTTCAGAGAGCTCAAAGATTTTTGTTTTCAGCCCTCTGAATTTCAGTGACTTTCCCAGCCAAGGTCCTTCATTTCCAAAGTCAAATCTGCAAGGAAAACTTGAATAAATTGAACTCCAAGGCCTTTTCAGTCAGCTGCCTACAATTCTGTAATGCAACAAATAACACATTTTAGAGAGAATCCCTAGCCTGTACATGGAACCAAGACAGATTTTCTGATTTCTAACACATTCCTGAAATAGACCAACCAAACTTAGTTTTCTTGCAAAACTTATTGCCAGGAAGTTGAAAATGTAAGTATGTTTTCTTATCTGTTTATAAAGTTGAAAAGTTTCGTTAGCAATGCCTTATAACCAACTGGTTATAGTAGAAGTCAACAAAGCAGGCTATGAAGGGCAAATAAACCCAGTGCTCTTTCCTGATAATGTATTTTGTGACATACATTAAAAAGTAAACTGTTTTTCCTTTTTTTAATGTAAATCTAATATGTAGTGATCATATTCAAGCAATAAATTTCCTGCTTGAAAATACTTTTATAAAAATCATAATTAAAACCACGAGGTAACTCAAAAATGACATCTATGTTTTATTCACCATTTCATCTTGTAGGCACCCTTTCAGTTGCTGCTCACATTTTAATTATCAGGTACTAGATATTACTTTTGAGTCAATGAGGATTGTTTTCAGCACTGCCATTGATTTCACATACTTCAAACCAAAATAATTATATATTGAAAAGTGTCCTTAAAATATGCTGAAGTTTAGTTACATTTCTTACAAATAATAATGCACTGTTGAGACATTAAAGAAATTTCATGGCTGTTCAAGCTGACTAGGTTATTTTGGATGAAATTCATTTGACTAATATGTTTTTGCTAAGCCTGAAACTGGAAAGCTTCCAGTCAGCCAAGCACTAAGGCAGAAAAGAGTAAGCCAGAGACAGCATCCTGTGTATTAGCGCTGTTCCTGGACATTCGTAGCAAAGGTTTAAATCCTTCATCTGCATGACCACCAGTGACAGAGTAGGAATGCTTGCAGTGAAACAACAACTGCAACATTTTATGGCATACCTTGTTTTGAAGAAGAATTTTGCTTTGAAAACTTTCATCAGATTCTATCCTTTTTCTTTTTTTGTAAGTCTAAACTTTTTTCAAATGCCAGACAAAACCTGCATGCATTCTTTCTGGTGTGTCCTTGGCCAGGGTCAATCCATATAAGTTATTTGTGAACCCTAAGTTTTATTCTGGGGTATTTGTAACTTGAACAAGAGCATTCTGTATGGGGAATGAATTAGTTCTCCCTCACACAGCTCTGCACCTTGTACATTGGCACATACTGAAATGAGGGACACTCACACCAGACATCTCAACTCACTTCTGCTTTTGTGAAAACGTTTTTAGAGCATTGCTCTTTGGTCCAACACAAAGCAAGAACACAGATCTTAAATACCTGATGTTGTTGCCCGAATCTGTTGTGCAATTTTTCATTGTGGATGTCATGACTACTTGAAAGCGTTTGGGAAAATCACAAATTAACAACACAGTTGGCTTCTTATACATTCACTTATCCAAAGTCCTGATGGCAGAATTCTCCCCAGCCAGCTCTGTCATAAACCGGCTCTACTGGCATGAGCTGAATGTGGAATCACTTACAGGCAGATATGTCCTTACAGGACCTGGCATGCAGAGTGCCATTTGGATCTCCACCACAAATAACACTTCTGAGAAAACAGGCTCTCTTCCCTGCTATCCTGTAGGAAACATGAGTGGTGGCACAGTTAAACTATTCATTCATCCAGACAACACCTGGATAGAAAGTCATTTGTTAATAGTGCATGTATTTGGAAAAATGTCTTTGAATCACTCTGTGTCTCTGTTTAAGGACCTTTGTGGTTCTTAAGTATAGAAAAGCCACCAGTGTTTTTCTGAAAATGACAATCCATTTGGCTTTGGAAGATTTTCCCTTGCTCAAGTTGCTAAGCATTTTTGAAATAGTCATTCTGGTTTTACTAAAACTACTCACTGAATTATGAAAGTCTCAGTTCAACCACATGTTTTACAAGAAAGTGCTTAAAGACCAGGAGGTTCCTAAGATGATTAATGTGGTGAAGGGTTTTCTTCCTTTTTTCCTACTGGAGCTCTAACACAAATTCTGGTACACAGATAATTTGACTTCTGCTTTTATGGCAGTGAGTCAAATTCAAGTACTCCTGGTTTTGAGCATCCTTCTGCTTAATTTATGAACTTGAATTGTTCAGGACAGGATGGAAGCAGACAGAAGATCTAGTTGTGAAAGAGTTATACATATCTGCTCAGTTTTTTCCAGTTTTACATTTGTCCTGTTTTGTTATGCTATTGTTTGGTGTGATTTTTGTTTTTTTTTTTTTCATTGTTCTCCAGAGACCAGCTGCAAAATAAAAAAGGCCTGCAGCATGCCCTTTCTGCAGCCAACAAAAGCTGCAAGAAGCTTAGCATCTTCCAAGATTTAACCTTGCCAAAGACTGGCCCTTTAAACAGAGCATTTTTCGTGTGTGTAGCATTGTAGCATCTTATTTTGCACTGAATAAACTGTAGGAAAAAAGTAATAAGTCCTTCCCCTTTCCAATCCTCTCTCTCCCTATCACCCATCCCATTCTGGCCTCCACAAGAAATTTTAAGGTCACCTGAAGGAGGCTTTCCTTCCTCTGTGGCAAAGTTCTGTTTACTGTTTCCCAGATATTAGTGTTTCCTTCTCAGACTAATTGCTTTCATTTTATTTTTCAAGGTCTGTTTTTTCAAAGAGATGTATGTGGTTTGTGCTTTTATTCTGTTTTTAAGCTAGGAAACAGCAAACAAGAAATCAATCCAAGCCTGGCATTCCTTCAGTTCTTTCACAGCTCCCAAACATACTGCTCACCTTCTGCTCACCAATTCCTTTTTTCATATTTTACCATTGTTTGCATATCTTACTCCAAAAATATTTTAATGTAAATAAGCTGTGAGTCTTTACAGTTTTCTCTGGTACAGCTCGGAGCTGAACTCTCATGTGCCTCTGCTGATGCCTCTTTCCCTGACAGCATGCAAGTGGCAATCTTGCAACCAAATGCAAGACATTGGGCAGAAGATCATGTGTCTTGTTCATAATGAGATTGCAATCAAGGTTTGAAAATCCCTAGCTCAGCATTTCTGGATGTTCACACTTTCAGAAGTGATTATATTTCCTACCAGTGAAGGACTTTCTAACATTATTTCTGTGGACTTTGATAGATTTAGCTCTGAAATGAGGCATGTTACTGCTCTAATATGCTTTTTCAAGTAGACTGTGTATGTGTTCTGCAGACAGCTCGCTCATCTTAGAAGCACTATAATTTCCTGCTACAGAAAGCATCTAAAAATGTAGCAAGCAAACCTCTTCTTTCAAAGGTTTCAAGTTTACTGTGGGGCTAAAATACATGTTGGAACAGGAGTGAGATGAGAAGATTTCAATTCTATGGGAAATTTTTCAGGAGGGATGTGTCAATGTATGTGCTCCAGGCAACTTGTGTAATGAAAGTTAAACTTTTACAGGTCTTGATTATTACTTACACATCTGCAGTGCACTGGCAGTGGAAATGGCACACACACACACATGCACACTCAAAAGCCCTATAAACACTCAAATCCCCCAAAAATCGCAGGTTTTCTCACAGTCTAAGAAGGGCAGCATCACTGAAATACTCTTTAAAGTGAATGCTATGTAACTTAGCTTTACTATTGACACATAAATATTAACCCAGGAACTTCTTAATTTTGGACTTTTAGTTATCTATGGCACATTTTATCACCAGACATATTTTTGATTTTTACAGAAAAGAGAGTTTTTCTCCTTTTCTGCCTATGCAAGATTCTCTGGAAAGAAGATATTTTTATAGTAACTCTAATCATGATAACTCCTACTTTCCAAATAGATCCAGAGTTCATGGAAACCTTTGTGAAACAGTAAATGTCAAGAGCCATTATGTACCCTTTTCACAAAGGCTCACATTACACTGAACAAAAGAGTGGCTGATAAACACATATCTTTAAAGGCCACTACAGAAAATTTCTCAGCTGAGTAGAAAGTGTAAATACAAACCTTTTCTGAGGTCAATCAAGGCCTTTCTTGAGAAAGGTTCAGATCATCCAGAGCTAGACCATCTCTAACAAGTAATTCTTTTCCTCACCATGTGGAATTACCATTTGAGTAGGTTCCTGGGCTCAGGTGGTATGTGCCAAGCCACACGCCTTCAATTATTCTGTGAAAAGCTGTGGTTCTCAGCATGCTGACATCAGTACTGCACTGCCTGTGGAAGAGGCAAAGCCGCCAGCCAGCTCTGCGCAGCAGCTCTCTGTTAGTAAAGTACCTGTGAGGTTGCTCACAAGGAACTTCATCTGCCCCTTCTGGGTGTCTGGCTCTCTCCAGAGCTCCTCAGGGGCTGCTGGCTCAGGGCTGTCCATGCAGGAGCACTCCAGCTCTGCTGCTGGCCATCCCTCCATGACCCCAACAGGAATTAGGTCCGTGCTCAGCACAGCCATGCAGGCAGACACAGAGCAGGGTGCAATGTCTTCCTCTGCTTCTGAGATGCATCTCTTAAGGACATGACCCACTTCATGCCCAGACACCAGAAGAAGCATCCCAGTATCCCAGTTGATGCTGCTTGGGTGGAAAAGGAAAGAGGGGAGCACAGCTCTTGACTCTTTTCATTGAAGTGTCTGTTTGACATAGAAATTCAGTATTTAAATGAGAGATACATTTGGTCAGCAGCAGTAAATTGGTTATCCAATCAGATGGAAATGGCAAAGTGATTTGTGTGGAAATTCACATCAAGAGGGACAAAGCATGCCAAAGCAGGAACTGATGGGTATTGAAGTGCTCAAGTGAACAGGCTGTGGTTTCTCAAATACATAATATAGAACAAACATGCCTTTTTAGAAGGAACAGAGCAAAGAAAAAGCCCATGGATTTTCCCCAGGTAAAAGTAAAGAATTTTTATTTTGTTATAATTTTTTTAAGTAATCAAGATTAATTTTCAAGTCTTCGCTATCTGACCTGAGCACTGTCCCTTGACTGAAGTCATGATAAATTGATAAGGAAAAGTTTGTATTGACCTTACTGGAAAACAATGACTCTTGTATGAGCTGTCACATTTCATGATTCAGTAAACAAAATATGACCACAGCTGAATACAGAATTCATTCATCACAAAGAGATTAAAACCTTTTTTCTTAAAATACACTTCTGCTGTATGTCAGGCAAAGACTTGCTGCTGCCATGCAAATTAAATTCCAATGTAAACCCAAAATGACTTTGTTATCCCTGTTTGGACCAGGTCCTAGCATGAGCAGAGTTTAACTCTTCCCTCTCTTGGATGTTAGGGAAACCCCATTTATCAGCAAGTGTTCATTCATAACAGGAATTTCTCTGAGCAGTTTTCTTCTTGTGGCTATTTAGATTGTCCCATCTTTGACACATAGTCCAGATCACAAAGTGACAGGAATGATAATTTCAGTAGTTTCATGAGACATACAAATATGAGCTAAGTGACCATCTTGTTCTATACCTGAAAAAATGAAGCAATTAATTGAAAAACGGTTCAGAAAACAACTGATACTGTCTAATAATGCTGACGATGGAAAGAGTGTGGTCAATTTCTTCCATGAATGAAATTCGGTCATACATTTGGCTTGTTAAATTACAGTGTGGTTTCATGCTCTCTTGGCTGTTAATTAATTGAATCTGACCTACAAAGATGTCTGATCTTGTTGTTTTTCTAGTTAAAACCCTAATTAACATTAAATTCCCTTGAACTACTCAGACAAATGTTGTTATTCCAGAATTTATTACCATCAAACAAATTAGATTTCAGCTTTTTTATAATTTAAAGTAGTTTTCAAAATTACATAATATACAAACAATATGTAATGACTTTGAGAATAATTCTTATACTCTTATTGTAAATACTTGAATTATTTTTTTATGAATAAATTTTTTCCCTTGAGTACTTCTACCTATTATCTGACACCACAAATATTCCCATAGGAAATGCAATACATTTTAACTGTTATTTTTCATAGGCTTTGTAAGACTTTTTAATGTATCCCCTTGACAAAATATTTTGCTCTTTAAAACTTGTATTGGCCTCTTAAAAAAACCCTCAACAGACACCAAAGGATGAACTTAAACCACACAAAAATGTGTTGGAAATTGTAGCTACTGTAACTGTGAAAATAAGGAATATGTACATTGGATAGAACCAAAACTAAGGGAAAGTGAGTTTTGATTTATTATACGTTCCACATAATATATGTTAGCTTAATTATATTATTTGCTTTATGACACCAGGAAAAGTATACAACAATCCTTTTTCATTTTATCTGAACCATTCCAATCCATTCTTGGTGCAGAGCAAACTTTACACTTATGGATATTATTCACTTTATTTCTCCCTTTTCCATCAAGTGAATCTCAGAGAAGCAAATGTGAAAGAAAGATGTTTTTAAGTAATTATGATCTTTAGGAAAAAAAAGACAAAAATAAGGAAAGAGAAATAAAAAAAAAAAAAAGAAAAAAGAAAATAAAACAACCGTCATCTTAAAATGTAGAAATAAAGTATTTTAACAAATCTCCATTTTTTTTCTCTGAATAATGTTAGTCTTTCCAAAATGCCAAGTTTTGGTAAATTGTCTCCTCATCAAAATATATTTAGTCAGCTTTGCTGTAAATAGAAAAACACTGTAAAAACACATAAAATATGCGAGCTTAGCAATGTGGGGCAAATCTGAATAAAACATCCATTCGGTAACCAAGGCAGCTGAGGTGCTCTTTCCATTGGAGGTGCTGTGGAAAGCAGGAGAGGCAGAGAACAAACAGAACATCTCGGGATTTTCCCTTTTTCCTTTCCCGGCTCCCTCCGGCCGCAGCGGGGTCCGTGTGTGCGGGCTCTAGCGCCATCTAGCCCCGGGCCCGGGTACTGCAGAACCCGCCCTGCTGCAGGAACAAGCACTGCTGCAGAACCCGCACTGCTGCAGAACCCGCACTGCTGCAGAACCCGAACTGCTGCAGAACCCGCACTGCTGCAGAACCCGAACTGCTGCAGAATCCGCATTGCTGGAGGAACAAGCACTGCTGCAGAACCCGNTGCAGAACCCGCCCTGCTGCAGAACCCGCCCTGCTACAGAACCTGCTCTGCTGCAGGAACCCACAGTGCTGCTGAACCCGCACTGCTGCAGGAACCCGCCCTGCTGCAGGAACCCGCACTGCTGCAGAACCCGAACTGCTGCAGGAACAAGCACTGATGCAGAATCCGCCCTGCTGCAGAACCCGCCCTGCTACAGAACCTGCCCTGCTGCAGGAACAAGCACTGATGCAGAATCCGCCCTGCTGCAGAACCCGCCCTGCTACAGAACCTGCCCTGCTGCAGGAACAAGCACTGATGCAGAATCCGCCCTGCTGCAGAACCCGCCCTGCTACAGAACCTGCCCTGCTGCAGGAACAAGCACTGATGCAGAATCCGCCCTGCTGCAGAACCCGCCCTGCTACAGAACCTGCCCTGCTGCAGGAACAAGCACTGATGCAGAATCCGCCCTGCTGCAGAACCCGCCCTGCTACAGAACCTGCCCTGCTGCAGGAACAAGCACTGATGCAGAATCCGCCCTGCTGCAGAACCCGCCCTGCTACAGAACCTGCCCTGCTGCAGGAACAAGCACTTCTGCAGGAACCAGCACTGCTGCAGAACCCACACTACTGCAGGAACCCGCACAGGAACCTGCCCTGCTACAGAACCTGCCCTGCTGCAGGAACAAGCACTGCTGCAGAACCCGCACTGCTGCAGAACCCGAACTGCTGCAGAACCCGCACTGCTGCAGGAACCCGAACTGCTGCACAACCCGCACTGCTGCAGGAACCTGCACTGCTGCAGAACCCTCTCTGCTGCAGAACCCACACTGCTGCACAACCCGCACTGCTGCAGAACTCCGACTGCTGCCTTCAGCTCACCCATATATAGCCAGCAATGCTGCCAAACAACGCGCTCCGTATGCTGTAATGCCAGGAGTTCTGGGATAAACCAAGGTGGGATTTCCTAAGCGCACGGTGCTTGTGAACTGCACCTCAGGGTGACTGGCACCGCTGAACTCCAGCAGCGATCCGTAATACCAATCCCCTTAGTGGGGATCCAAGTAAGTGGTTTGGACCCTTCCAAAGACAAAACTCTTTAGCTGGTGATAAGGGTTATTCTGAACAAAAACAACAATAACAAAACCAAAAACAAGCAAAGAAAAACAAAAAAGAAAAAACAAGCAAACACACACCTCCCCCCAAAAAAACTAAGAAAACACCCCTAAAGTGACAAAAAATGAAACATTCTACTAGAATCAAACCTGGTGTGATTATGTTTTCATTGGGAAAGTCTGTATATGATCCCAGGTGGATTTTCTCCATAAATGTCTTGCAAAAAAAGCTCTAGAATAGAGCTTGATGAAGTCACATCCCTCAAGGCGAGAACTATTATGTCTAAGTTGCCTCTGAGAAGTGATAGTTCAAATCACACTAGACAACCTTCATTCCAATGCATTGCTTTGATTGGAGTTTTTGTTTTGTTTTTGTTTGACTGTTTGGTTTGTGGATTTTTTAGAAATATTTCCCTTATTTCTGAACAGAACTTCGTTTTATGTAATATGATCCCATTAGTTCTTGTCTATCCACCCTGGACACAGAGAGTTACCTCCCTCCAGGGATATATTTATACCTAGCAAAGTTGCTACTGAGTCACTTCTTCAATCTTCTTTTCTTTAGGCTACAAGTCCCAATTCCTTCAATATTTGCTCATAGGTTTTCAGACCCCTGATCACTCCTGATGTGCTCTTGTCACCTGGGGCTTAGGGCACTCATGGAGAGCATGACCCCCTTGCTTTGCTAAAATCAGATAGGATGAAAGTGAAAGCTTTACCTGACAGCATTGCAAAGCAGTACCTCTGACCTAGGTTTTATAGGTAGTCTCATTAGTGAATGACTTTGAAAGTACACAGTGATGTTGGCCTAGTTTAAGTTGAGCATAGATGTTCAAAACTTTTTAAAGTTTTATTTTACATCACTTTATGTTCTGATAGGAAGCCATGAAATATGCATAATATTTTGATGTCTCCTACTTGCCTTCTCTTTAGCAATGCTTGCAGGCTACCAAAAAATTCTCGGTCTGGGTATGTTTAAAAAACAAATGCAATTAACTCAGTGTTTTTAATGCATCCTGATTGTAAATAAAAGAAAGAAGAAATCAATTTCTCCTGAGATCTACAGTCTCCATATCACCTTAAATAATTAACAGCTCTTACTATATCAGCAATTATTGGGAGACATTTCCTGGAGGTGGCCTCTTGCCCTCAACAAACATATTGACTAATTTTGACAAATATCATTGGTCTCAGAAAAATGCTTATTCCTCATAGCACATTTAATGATCTGCAGAGCATGTCCCTTTCTAATACTTAGCAGTTATAAAAAATACCTCCTACACCCTGCAATTAAAACAGTCTGAAAAATAGTCACAGGGAAAGAATGTCAGACACGACTAAGGGTTCCTTGGATCACAGCCATTTCAGTAATAACTGTTAACAAACTAGAGAACTCATCAGAAAGCTTCTGAAAGACATACTTTTAGTGCTAACATTCTTTTTAAGGAGAGTTTATCAGAAATATTCAAAATTAGTGGATTTCATAAAAATTAAAAAAACCCCCACAACCAAACAAATATTGCTAAATTAGGGCTCCAGACCTTTTCCAAAGTATCTCAGAATACTGTGAGAATCAGTTAGCTAATATGAATCTCACTAATATAGTTTAATTTCACAGGCTATTTCAACAACAACACTCCTGTGTTCCTTCTATGAGAAAATAAAGAGGAAAAAATAAGCACCAATGGAAAAATAACATATTTTACTAGGAGCAGAAATTATATTATCAGATCCTGTGACAGATTCTGGAGACAAATTCAAGCCCTGTACCAAGCTCCTGCCAAAGGCAGTGTCTATTCAGTGCCTCTGCAAAGGGGTGTCTGCTCATCAGAGCTGCCCAGAGTGCTGCTCTCATCCCTTCTTTGCCCATCACTGGCCACGGACACGACTCAAATCATGCTAGCCCATGGGTCTGGGGACAGGGACAGCTGTTTGGCTGTACTGTCATCAGCAGTCAAGTTTTCTTTTTCCTGAGTCTTCAGTAGGTGATGTCAAACACTGTCTGACACTATAGTCCACAGTTAGTTTCAGTGAGCTTTTGGGAAATTCTGCATGAAGGTGCAGCAAAGCTGTTTCCAATAAGAAGGGTATAACATATTCCATTCACAATCAACCTTGAATCAAGTCCATCTTTCATTACAGACAGCTTCCTCTAATAGTGGAACAGTGGTTACATTTGTTTGATGTAGCAGGCTTTTCACTGTCTTTTCAGTGGCTGATGTTTAAAATGGCATTGGACTTGTCTACCTCACTAGCTCTTGGTTTCTAGTTCACAGATGATCATTGTTATTATGCTCCTATTTTACTTTGACTAAGAGGGATTTCCCATTTTCAGAAGTGTTTCATCTAATGGAAGGCAAGAAGCAGATGTTTCATACACATCCTCATTAGTCTCTCTGAAAGATTACTGTGTGGGTAGAAACATCTTCTGTTTTCAAAGTGATTGTCATATAGCAACTTAATCTGGTGCGCACAATATTCCAAGTTTTATATTATTGCCTTAGATAAGACTCAAGAAGAGAAACTGTGAGGTCTACAGGAACATTTTTGACCTTGAGTATGTCACTTTTACTTCCTTTTACTTACTGTTTCCCTCCTAGTATATAGCACAAGTTCTTTGACACAGAGATTATTTCACATATGGTTTTATAACAGGTTACTTTGTGTAGTCAGGGCTTCTGTGCTCAGTGTAATAAAAATAACAGTAACAAGAAATTAAATTCTGTAGACCTTTATTCTGCTGTGGTAATAAAGTGAACAAAAAGGAGTTTGAGGATGTCATCCAGGAGTATATGAGGATCAAGGTATGACTCATCAGTGAACAAGCATGAAGTCAGAGAAATTCCCACCATAGTCACCACATGCAGATGAGTAGGCTTTGACTTTATCCACTTCTGTTCATCATAGAAAACTGAAGCAGAAGAGAAATGGGAAAATATCTGATGGCAACAGTAGCCTGGAACAAATTAACTATTCACTATTAGGAATTTTTCTGGCTTGTTTGAGCAGTTCATGCCAGTCTCCAAGTTCATGTCAGACTCCAAGTCACTTTTGAATAACTCTCAGTCTGAAGACCAAAGAAAGTCAGAACAGCGAAAATTTTCACTGAGGAATGTATTGTTACACTGCACCAGTTACAGTAAGTACAACTTGGTGTTTCTGCTTCTTTAGTGGGCAACCTGTGTAAAAAAAGGTTAAATTAGAATCATAAATTAGAAACTGTTGTTTGAAATCAACTATTCAAAAATGTTCTATATATTGGGATGTTTAAAATTTTCCTTTTCTGAGTAGAGATACTAGGTTGAACACTTCAATATTCATGAAAAGAGTAGTTTGGAGGATCACAACCGCCCAAAAGAAATACACTTTCTCCCAGTACTACTTCAGTTCCAGTTATGAACTTGACTGTACAATCACAGCCATACTGAGGTGGTGGCTGTAAAGGCTGGCCTGGTGCAGCCATACCTGCACAATCACACTTAGTGCAGAAACACTCCTCATTTGCCATGTTTAAGCACTGCTTTTGCTGCTATTGTTACTGACAGATAGTACAAAAGCTGTCTGTTTGTCGGTGTAAAAAAATCTCTTTCCAGCAGAATTCGTTTCTGTGACTCCTAAGATTAGTTTAGGGTAGTTCTAATAAATATCAAATTGATTCTGAGTTGTAATACATGTATAATGTGGTTTTCCAGTAATATTTTCAGTATGTCAGGAAAAGAGAATGTTCTTTCTGATTTATTCTAATTTACTTTCTTCTAGAAGGCAAGCTGAATACATTTAGGCTGCAGAGTCAAAAGCATTAAAAATATAATAATTTGCTGAAATTGCCTCCATAAACTTGCATGTAAGCAAGAACCAAATACCCTTATCTGTGGCAGGTGAAGGGAGGTAAGTAGCTGCCATCAGCCTGGTGTGCAGGCTGCTGAAATGGGTAGAATATGTTCACGAGAGGGACTGGGCAGGCACACAGCCATGTGTGGGCTTTGTGTGCCTCTGCCTTTATCATTTACTAAATAAACTTGCATAGAAAGAGAAAAAGATGGGAAAATACTAAGATGTCCACATTTAATTACATATTATTTCTAAACAGCTCTTTATGACCTGTCAACGTTATTTTTAATAGGTATGTTTATGGCCTATTATGAGTATGAGGATATTCCTTCTGCACATTTTTTACTAACTCTGCTTAATGGCCAGCCAAATATATTTTCTAGTAAGTTGTGTGGATGGGAGTAAAAAATGTATATTAAAACAGTCTAAAATTTTATAATGAAAAAAAAAACAACTATGTAGTAGTATGAAAAAGTTAAAATTTCTCAAGAGATAATGTTAATTTCAGTGCAAATTTTAATGAAAATCTTGCAGCCAAATTACTATCCAGGTCTAGGTTTCAGGATTTTTATTCTGCTCACTACACGTTTAGAAATATCAGGTTGTGGTGTCTGACACTCTGAGATGGGATTTCATTTAGTAATTTTCTGTCTTTCTCCACCAAAGAGCCACACCATTGCCTCTCTCACCCTGGGCCAAACACAACCAGCTGGCCATATCTTGGTGACAGACTTTTCTTCCCTTGGGAAGGCTTTCATATGCCAGAGGAGAACTGGTCACCATTATGCCAGGGGTTTTATCCTGTAACAGGGAAGCTTCAGGCAACTTGAGTGGAAAGGTTAGTGCTAGGGAATTGTGTCAAATCCAAAAAAAAATTATTTCTGGTCAATGTATCTAAAGATAACATTGTTTCTGGTCTGACCTCCTTGTTCTTCTTAGCCTGTGAGTCTTTAGCATAGAAATTTGGGATTAATTATTCTCTTGTGCCTGTACAATTTTTTTTTTTTGCAACACACAAAGTTCACAAGAAAGCTATGATTTAAGGAGCAAGAGAGTATAATGTTAAGTCTATATACTAGAAATTTAGTTTGATCCTATCCAATGCATTGAAACAGTCTGTTACTCCTTTCTCAGCCAAGCAAAATCGATTCACTTGTGCATTTTCAGCAGAAACGTGTTTTGAAGGAAAGCTGCTATTGTTTGGTACCTTATATCATAACAGACCTTAACTCTTCTATATATGTTCCACACTGAACATTTCCAGGTATTTATTAGTTTCAGTGGTGGTTCACCTAAACTTTTTCAGTGACATCTACAAATTAAATTCATACAAAACTTCTAAATTGTTGGAGTCTAAG
Organism: Toxostoma redivivum; assembly: GCA_013397375.1. Classification (NCBI taxonomy): domain Eukaryota; kingdom Metazoa; phylum Chordata; class Aves; order Passeriformes; family Mimidae; genus Toxostoma; species Toxostoma redivivum. Next base: position 242,738 of record VXBI01008284.1, on the reverse strand, counting down.
ACATCCCTTTGGGAGTCCAGAGTTGCTGAGACCCTGGTCAGGGGGCTCTGAGACCCTGGAATGATGCCCAAAACATCTGTGGGTTTGATTATAGCCCTTGAAACAAATTACCAGCTTTATATGAGAACTTAAAAGTCACAGTAGTTTAAGTAGCGTTATCATAAAATGAAAATATAGATTGTAGGATTTTTGGGAATGGGAATTTTAGAACACAAGATGGAGGAAAAAGCATGTGTTTGGTCTTTCTTTGTTCTTCTTCTTCATCTTCATTTTCTATTGTGGAGTTGGCACTTTTGGATTGGTTTAGAGTAAAGTTCACTGTCTAATATAGATGATAGTAATTGGGAAATAATTGTAAACATCATGTACGTAGTTTTTAGTATAAAAAGATAACACCGCCCTGAAGGGGCAGAGAGTGTGCCATGGCTGCCCTGCAAGACAGACCTCGCTGGGCTGAGAGAAAATATTACAGATAAGAAAATAATAAACAACCTTGAAAACGAGAAAACTAAAGAGCTCAGATTTATTCCACCTCGGGCACACGAACTGCCAGACAAGAACTTTTACACATCCTGGGGAAAAAACACCAAAACGGATTCCGAGACTAAATGAATAAGGCTCAGAAGTTCAAAGTAATCAAGGATGGTGAAAAATATTTCTTAGAGAGCTATATTAATGTAAAATAAATTAAAAAACACCCTTCCACTAAAACAAAACAAAACAAAACAAAACAAACAAAAAACACACCCCTCACCAGTCATTCATCCAGTTTTAGTTTTCAACACAATTAAGAAATTACTATGATGAGAAGAACAGTCTAGGAATTAACATGCAGTTAAGATATGAAGCTTTATGCATTGCCTGATTGTATCCACAGTCATTACAATGAGAAATAATCCTCTAAATTAAAATAGTCTAAGTGAGTGTGGACAGGCTCATATTTGCTGTACTCAGATAACAATTTAAAATAAAATAACTTGTGTAAGCATGAATTCTGAGCATGTTAAAGCTTCCTGATTGACAGGACAGATAGCCAAAAATGTCTAATGACAGGAGATATTCAGGCTTATCTTTGGACTTTGCATAAAGTATAAAATACAGATATATGCAAAATATAGATATATGCAAACAGCATAAAATATAGAAAACAGTTACAGACAGAAACCCGTTATATCCCACCAAATAATTGTTCTTTGCCTTCTTATAATATTGTCCAGGACTCTTACCACAAATATTTAAATTTTGTAAGAAATCAAACCCTGCCCCCCTAAAAATTTTAAAGAGGAGAATTTTAAACTACTACTTCATAATTTTCATTATTTCACATTTCAGAGTAGGATTAAAGGTGACAAAATTACTGTATAATTTAAGAAAAATTGGGAAAATAATTGTAATCCAAGTGAGAAGGCTGGTGTGTTCCACTGCTGCATCTGAAAGCAGCTCATCAGCTCCAAGGCACTGTAATGTCATGATAAACACACTGAAGCTCTTCAGCGTGCTCACTCCCTAGGAAAAGAAGGGAGCTTGTTTTCTCTCCTAGCACATAAAATATTTAATCAGCCACTGGAACACAAGGCACTGTGGATCACATTGTTCCTCACAGTCTGCTGTTCTGCAGAGGGGCCATGGCTCTGGGTGACAGCAGGGACTTAGAGCAAGCATCTGTGTTCCATCTCATCCTCTCACCCTCCTCTCCTCCTTTGGATTGAAATCACAGACTCATGTTAGATAACACCAAAGCTCGCGATGAATGCAGTTGAGCCAATATCTTATTTTTTGTTTTAATGTTCTGAAAAAAAAATCAAATTAACATTTTGATTTTTCTGAGGGAGAATAAATCATTAATATCATGGTGTTAGAGTACACAATGAGCATATTTAGAGGTTCTCCACTGATAGCAGCATTTCAGATACCCAATATTTGAACTCATTTGGATAAACAAATATGTAGTAAAATAAAATACTTATATAATTAAATGCCATTTATCATTCAGTGTTACAGATGATGTTAGACAAAACGCCAAGTACAAAAATCTGTGTACTGAAACTAACATTCATCTTCAAAAAATCAATGTGCTAAGTAATAATAGCTAACCTGAAAGAAAATATATTTGCAGAAGCTCAGTTACGCATGAAGAAAATGGATGCATGTGAAGAATAAATGCTCAACAAGAAATAATACAGCAATTTTTTTATCTGCTTAAGATTTATCTACAGAAAATTTTAGCACTTTTTTTTCCAAATCATATAAGATATGCAAAATTCACACAAGATGTTTTTTGCATTGCAGAGGATCTTGATTTTAGAAGCTGAAAAGTTCACTTTTCTGTTAAAAGAAGACTATAAGGGTCCCATGAGGTTATAGACAAAAAGAACCACTCAAATTAGGTAGTACACCCCCAAAAAAAAAAAAAATGGCTAAAGCAGTCACATAGTCCATCTGCTGGGGTAGGCTAATTTAAATAAGACCTTGTCCAACAGTATTTTGTTATTCAGTACTCAGATTTTTACAAGGTATAAAAAAAATTAGGAAACCCTTCACACTTTTAACTGTGACAAATACTTCCTTCATATTTGTATCTAAAGTGAAACAGAATATGGTAAATATTTTAATTAACATGAGTTAGGATATTCACACCAACAAACTTAGAAGAACTCCATTGCTCAGTGCTCTGAGCTAATGCTTGTGTGCAAAGGAAGACCGAATGCCTTGTAGTATTCACACAGTTATCAAAATCCCAGAAAACTGAAAATAAAAACAATTCCTCACTCATGAAAAAGGTCCAGAAATAGATAACCCACAACTGTGGGTAAAACAGGGTTCAGGGAAATTCCCATAGTTAAAGTGATTACAGTGCCAAAGCACTGAGCCAGAAGAATTATCCGACCCCCCTGTGTTGTTCTGCAGGATACATAAACTCCTGCTATAAGGACCTGACATTAGCAGTGTTTTTTCCATGAGGAAAACTGCATGATATATCAGAGATGTCGTACATGTAGAGACCTCAACTCACTGCTTGGGAATACATGAATGAACTTGAATTCATGCAGGTCTATATCTACTAGACTTGAAACAATATGTTTAATTTGGCCATAACAGAGGGGAAGTAAAATACACAGCAGAGTTCTGTGTGCTTAATTCTCAGCCTGACTTGATGGTTTGACTGTTAAAATTTTGGGGAAACATAACTGTTACCAAATATGGACCAGTGAAAATCCTCAACACTGTAAACATAATTATTTTGTCAGTATCTCAGATATTCATAGTGATGAAAATACAACCAAAAAACCAAAATTGTGTTTGAGCCAAAAACCAATATGAGGCATTATACCACAGTGGTATTTTTCAGTATCTGGCATCTGTTTAGAGCTCAGTACAACATGCATAAGTGCCTGGTGGACTACTGAGACTCTTTGCTGTGAAACATCTTACCTCAAAAAACACACAGCAGCATCATTATAGAGGAGCTTTGAGATGAATTATAACTGAATCTAATAAGAGATATAAACCATTATAATAATGTCTTTCCAGTTTGTTTACTGAATAACTGAATATGTTTGCTTCTGGATTAGGAGCCATGAGCTATGGATCTCAAGGGCTGCCACTATTATTTAAATGGTTTATAAAATGGGATACTTTTTTTGCCATCTTAAATTATTTACATCTAACAAGCTCAGGAAGAAGTCCATTCCCACATAGAATTCCCTTCAAATTCACTGAAGTGAATAGACAATGTTTTTCTGATAAAAAGTTTGTGTCCCACAGTTATATGAATAACAACTCCACTCCTAAATTTTTTAAATTACAAATTCAGTCAAGAATGTGTCTCATTCTCTTCTAATGTCATTCAGATTATGGAAAGTTAGAACATAAAAAAATATTTTCTTTAGCCCCCAAGACATTTTCAAAAGCAAGATGTTCCTTTTTACTTCATTCAAATCATTGTGTTGTTCCTTCCATAGAACAATGCATAACTCAAATAAAGGGCTTTTTTCTGCTGATATCCAAGATACAAGCTGCTTTCTAGTTTCATTTTATGACAAATTATCTTTTCATCTCCAGCATGGGTTTCAGTGTCTCTCCACATATGTGACCATAACTTCAAAGTCAGAAACAAATTTAGACACACAGCATTGGTATCTAAATGAGGTACATTGAGAATTACCAGATCTTAAGAGAAGTCAACAATCAACAACCTTCAGAAATGTAGCCTAAGCACCATGTCAATGATGATTCTCTCTATGAAAATAGCACTATTTGTAACACTTGCTGTAAGCAACCTTGAAATTGGAGGCAGTCTTGAAAGAATAAATCCACAGTGCTGTATAAAAGCACTTCATTCTAGGAAATGGATTTTAATTAGAACGTCACTGGTGTCAAATTTCTAATAAAATGTTTGAAGACAAATGGAGATAGCAGAACCTTGGGAGCTCTGCTAATGTAGAAACAGCTGTTAATTGCTGGGGATTTACATTTTTACATTAACACAAAGTCTGAGGCACAGAACTGATAAAGAGACACAAAGGCTTTGTATTCATCTAAGCTCTTTTCAGATTGCCAATAAATGCCATGTTCAGCCGTTGTGCAGCACCCAGAAGCTCACTAAGGAACTCATAAGAATCATCAAAGTCCAACTCCTGACCCTGCACAGCACCACCCCCAAGAATCACCCCTGTGCCTGAGAGCATGGGCTAAACACTTCTTGAACTCTCTCGGGCTTAGTGCTTTGACCAGTTCCCTGGGGATCCTGTTCCAATGCTCAGCCACATTCTGGGTGAAGAATCTTTGTCTAATACCCAACCTAAACCTCTCCTGAAAAACTTTAATGCCATTCCCTTGAGTCCTGCCGTTGGTCACCAGAGAGAAGAGATTGGCACCAGCTCCTAGACTTCACCTCATAAGGAAGCTGTAGATTGTGATGAGGTCTTCCCTCAGTCTTGTCTTCTTCAGGTTGAACAAGTCAGGAAACCTCATCTGCTTCTTATATGGCTTCACCATTTCTGTGGTCCTTCTTTATATCATCTCTAAGAGCTTTATGTTCTTTGTGACACCCAAGACTGTGCACAATAGGTGCATAGGTGCATAAAGGTCTCTCATTTCTGGGTAGGATACCAGCGCATTGGGGCAACAGTGTCAAGAGAGATGAGTTCCACACTAATGGACAAACCAGCACAATTTGGTCATAAGGTGGTGAACTCAGAGAGGAGGATGTGCAGGCTATTCCTGAGCTCCTTTGTCCATGTCAGATGACACTCTCTGCAGATACAGCTTCACACCAGAGGCGGGCTCTCTTCACTAACTTATACCAGTCACCTCTCTTGCCCATTTCACTCTGCTCCAGAAATTATCAGGCTCCAGCTGTCACTTTTGCCAGGGAAATGCAGTGGATATCTGTGAGAAATAGAAACAGAGTCTAAGAAACAGACTTGCAGTGCTGTCACTGGTGTTTGGTTGGCTCTGTTTAGGAGGAGATGCTTAGAGATCCTGAGGGCTTGAATGGACCAGGTTCTGAGCAACTGAAGTCTGTCTGTCCCTGCTTGGGGTTGGGTTGAAACCAGTTGAAGTTTTGGGCTGAGTCTCACTGGAACTGCAGGGAGGTTTATTCTGCATATCACTCACCACCCTACACCTCCTTTCCTGTTAAGGACAGTAATAACACCAGAGGTCTAAGCACTGGATTTGTACCTGCTGGAAAAAAAACAAAAACAACATAACAAAAAAACCCCTGAAAACTTCCTGGTTTTCATACAGTCATTGAAAGTAGTTGTTTTACACATCATTCAGGATGTTTACATTTGCAGAGAGGAAAACTGAAGTCCTGCTAGAGGAGGAGTGACTCTGTAACACACATTTTCCTTTTGCCAGAACTGCATGAGGAGAACAGTTTTATATGAGGCAGAAACGTTGGGACTGGAGGTTATTTTCATCTGCTGCGGTGATTTTTCACTTTTGTTGGCTGGGGAAAATTATCTGCACTGAGTAGCAAAACATTCACTTCTGTATTCAAACACCTGTAAGGAATTAATAGTTGTAAAGCATCTTCAATTCATCCTGAAATGGACTATAGTACCAAGCTGAATGTGCTTGAGAGTGTCCAGACACCCCACTTGCTTCTCAAAAACAATCAAACATTTTTAACAAGTTCTGCTAATTCAGAATGAAATAATTAAAACTTACACATTAAACTGCAAGAAACACTTCTGAGATGAAGTACATTTTATTAAGCTATTTTAAATACTAAAGTTTATTACAACATAGAATTTGTGCTCCTTTTGAATTTCTGGCACTAAAACCTTGGTAATTTGAGTATCTAAATGATCTGGAAGGGGATAAATGGAGTTATAACTGCTTTCATTTAGAAAGGTATATATCACACACCTATGGGCTGGGTTGTGGCATTATCTCAGGCCCAGCATAAAGAGACTCATTTGGGGATTCTGCCTCAAATGAGGCCAGGACCAAACTGTTGTTCATTAAGTCATGCTCCCCTTTCTGACAGTGCTTGTTGCAGGGACACAGGGAATGGGGAAAGCTTTAGCCCTGATGCACAGTTCCTGAGTTATTTCTCAGGAGCCTGATATCTGTGCCCACAGGAATCCTTTCCCACCATCTGTGCCATGTAAGTGGTTGGCTGCCTTTGCTCCAGGAGCATAACTCTTGATGTAGATGGCCTAAGCAGGGAAGCAAAATCTTTACAGTTTGACACAAGATTCAGCAAGGATATATGTGGAAATTGGGATGGACAGGGAACTGACTTCACCTGCAGATGCAGAGAGCTTCAGCTTCAAAGCCTGAGAGACACCTAGATAGGAGAAAGGACAGCCTTTATACGATGGCAAGAGAACAGAAAGAAGAGTTGTCTCATGGGAACTAATATATTAACTAGTTTGTTACAAATTATTTGTTATTCTTAGTTTCACTATATGGCTGGCTGGCTGCCAGCTACATTTATGGTTTTCTACTTTATCCTTGTTATTGATTGGATCCTGTACCCTCCACCCCATCTATATACCTCTGTGCTTTCCAGGTTTCAAGGTCTTTGGAGGTTGCCCCTCATACCCTGCAGTTTCTCTACATTTGTTATTTTATGCATTAAAAGTTCTTTGTTTATCAGCACCCCCCATTGTTCCCATCTCTCTATATATTTACACCATGGATTCCCCAGCTGGCCCCGTCCTGTTATAGCCATAGGTAGAGGAGTTATTTTAATCCTTAAAATAATTGAAAATAAATTGGCATCACTTTCTAATCACATGTAAACACAGACCATGTCCTTGTGATCATGCATTATCTGCAATGTCAATACCTGAGTAAAACTGTAAGGACATATTTTCATGCATCCTTTTATTAAGTAAATGTGAAAGAGCTTTCTTGCTCTGAGGATTCTTCACTGAATGTGTTATTAGGTATTACATAAATACTGAGATTAACCCCGCCGTACTTTGTTTATCCAGTATTAAAACCTACTGCATTGTCAGATATGGTGATCATGCTGTAATAAACTGTAAAGATAAAAGCCAATTAACAATATTTGTTATGCAAGAGCAGTCAACAGTCAAGTTAATAAAATTTTTGACAATTAACCTTTTTAAGTGTGAACTAAAAGTACTTAGAGCAGGATGGTCTTTCTTTTTTATACAGCTTACCATTTGATAAGAAAACATTTACACATTTAATGGTTACTGAGAAAGAAGTAATCTAAGTACCAAAATCTGGGGTTCTGAAAGAGCTCAATCTTTTAAGAGAGCTATTCTGCATTAAGGACAGTAGGATTTAGTTCTGTGCTTTTAAATGAACAAACTAATAAATAGTTTTGAAGATGCAAAGTCAAAAAAATAGTAAATAAAAGTCTTTGATGGATTAAGTGTAGAAAAGATTCAACTAATCACTACTTATGAAGGGGTGACCTTCAACATAATAGAGCTATTTTGTCAAACCAAAGTTGATTTGATGGAAACAGAACTAATGGGGAATAAAATCACAAATTGTCTGCAGTCAAAATGCTTTGTGCAAGGTTATAAAAACATTCAGTACATCTATCAGTAGTAGGGCACTGACGTATTTTAGGTCTATGATTCTGAAGAGTGCGATATAATGGACTCATAAAGGCTGAGGCTGGAAGGACCTTTAGATCATTTATCTGACCAACATCATAGGGCTTCACACGTGCCCTGTGCAGCAGCACACTGAGCCAAACAGTTCTTGTGGGCTAGACCATGGCTTGATATTCACTCTAGGAAATGTATATTCTTCCATGTTCTGTGCAATAAGGTTATAGCTGCAAAAAGTTTTCAAGCCATCTTCATTCCCACATAGTTTGTGGGCTACTGCAAGGGAGTGATTCGGCTCTTCCCTGTACTGAGGAGGCAGGATGTGAAGGCTACCTACCCTCCCCTTGTCCTGGGGTGACTTTATGGTGCTGAATTGTATCCCCATTCATGTGTTTAGCCCAGACATAAGTTTTGCACGTTTAAAACTAGGTCTGAGGGTGAAGGGGTGGAGAAGGAGAAGTGGTGGAATGTCTGAGGTGGCTGTATTCAAAACCTAGAGATAAGAGCTTCAGCATTCCTGCTCTTGGACTGTTTGCAGCACAGACAGACAGTGGGACAGACAGTGCTTTTAGTTAGTTTTTCGCTAGCTGAGGCAGAGAAGTTCCCTGGACTGTGTTTTTTGTTTATCTTGTAACTGTTCAAACCTGCTCTGGACTGAAAACCAGGAGGAACATTGGGAGCTCACACCGGGGCTGGGATGCAGCATTTCCCAGCAGGAGGGACTGATGGAGTCTGAGCGAGCTGAGCTACACCTGACAGGGACTCTATGGGTTTGCCATCTCTTCAGAACAGCGAGAGGTTTTATTGTCTAATATTATTCATTTTTTAGGCTTGTGAATACTTTTCTTGTTAAATAAACAGGTTTTTTTCCACTTTTCTCCAAGGAAATCTTTTCCTGAACCAGTTGAAGAAGGGGTGGCTTGAATCTGCTTTTCTGGAGGGACCCCTGTGGAACTTTCCTCCCAAATTTGCCCTAAACCAGACACCCCTCTACACAAAAGCCCAGCTAGATTTAGTGCACAACAAGAGCTTGGGATAAGTGGTGGTTAGTCCTAAAGGGTGGAGAGCCCCTTACAGGCTCAGCCATAGACCTCATCCAGGAGAAAGAAAAATTACTGGCCTGGTCTCATTGCATGTCTTCAGATTTTTCCTCAGTCTTCTTCTGTACTGTGACAGGAATAAAACCTTCAGTCCCTGTGCTGGGGGAGAGGGAGAAGTGAAATTCTGTTGATCTGTGATGAAGAGAAACTTTGGGAGGGCTCCAGGGTCTGACAGGCCTGTATTAACTGCTTGGTGCATTGAGAAAAGAGTATAAGGGATGGTGCAATAAAAATACAAAGAGAAATCCATAGGCAATCAGAAATTACTACAGGGCCTGGGAAAATTTGTAGAGGGATCAAGAGCACAAGTAGTTATTTCCTGGATTCTTCTGGTAACAACAAATAATATTGATAGGAATAGGCAGATCAATCAGGTCAATGCATGGTTCTGAGATTGATGCCAGCTGAAAAATTTGATTTGTCAGCCATGGGAGGATCTACTTAATACCTGGTCTACTGACACCAGACAGGATGCACCGAAGTCAGAGGGGCAAAAGAGTTCTAGCAGAAGAGATAGCAGGATTCACCATACTGCTTGTCAACAGAGAGGATCTCATGAGTGGAGATTGGTGGTCCTCTTGGTGACAATGACCACAAAGTGATCGAGTTTAAAATCTGTTGATAGGAGGAAAAGTGCCAGCAGAACCTCAGCTCTGGACATGAGGAGACCTGACTTGAGGCTGCTCAGGGAATTAGTAAAGAAGGACCATTGGGAAAAAAATGTTTTTACAGGTGCTGGGATCCATCAACCATTCAAAGTTCAGCAGGGAAAAGTGCTGGATTCTGCACCTGGGATGAGGCAGCCCTGGATGTACAGACAGACTAGGGAATGAGATGCTGGAAAGCAATGCCATGGTAAGGGACCTGGAGGGTCCTGGTCAGCACAAAGTTGAATATGAGTCAGCAGCACCCTTCCAACCCAGGAGCTGGACTTAATTATCCTTGTGGGTCCCTTCCAACTAAGCATGTTCTGTGGTTCTGCAAATATCAGAGCCCCTTCTGAACACAGATCATTCATTACCTTACAACTAATCACCAAGCACTACGACTGCCTTTCCTTATAAAGGCTGTTGGAGATGCTTGGAGTCTGCAGTCTTCATTTCAGCCATCAGACAGCCTGCTTGCACAGTGGTTTTATTCTAGCTGCCTTTTATTTCCCTGGGTGATTCCTTTTGATTTATTGCTTTTTTTATAGGCAAATGCCTTAATGGTCTAGTACACTATTTTAAGAGAAAGTGCTTGTTATTAGCAATTTAACTGTAAAGCCAATGAAGCATAAAGAGCACAAAGCTAGTTGAGGGGAAAAAAAAAAGAAGAGACAGCTGAAAAAGAAACACAATATATAGGCCACACCCTCTGTATATTCTGAGTTGCAAATTAATTAATCTATCATTAGTTGAGAGTAATTTTCTTCCTTTCCCTTCTTCAAAAGAAAGAAGAATGGGAGATATTTATATAAGCCTAAATTCATTTAAACTTTGACTTTGTTGAGGTTTGGACCTCAACAGATTTAGTGAGTTAGGAATGTGAAAGTGATGAGCAGGAGGAACCTGACTGCAATAGCCAGACTAGAGGATACAGATCCCTATGGTAAGCAAAACAGCAGAAAAAAAGAAAATGTTTCTTAGTTGTGACTTGAGTAAATAAGACCACCTCAAATGACAATATACCGAGGTTTCCACATACATGATCACAAAAAGGAGGGAAACATTAGGAAATACTATTTGGAGTAGGTAATAAATGTCCTACTGGATACCAGAGCATGAGCATACCAGAGCATGACCAGAGCATCTTCATTCAAGTGTTCAAGCAATCTAATGATAAAATGGATTATTAAACATTTAGCCTAAAAATAGAAATAAGACACTGTTAGATCTGCTGGAAAGTAGAGGCACTACACATGCTCAGAGCTCAGTTGGGATGGTGAAGTTTGTAAAATTTTTTTATCTTTGCTTATAACAAGAGGTATGATCCTGGAGTGGGAAAAAGACAACTAACACAGTGACAACCCAAAACTTACAACTTGTTGACTCATTAAATCATGCAAATTACCAGTTATTTTTGCTCCATAAATTACAGTATTAGAGGTGACAGGATATGGGAAAAGACAAAGAAAGTTTAGTATATTTGACTGGAGATAAGAAAGAAATGGAGCAAGTGATTATGGAGATAACAGTATAACAGTTCTCTTGGATAAATAAAAGTCTTTTAGGCCAAAATATGAAATATGGTCTTTCTATACAGAGGTTTTAGCAGCTCGTATTCAAATCTGTTAGTATGGTGAGTATTGCTGAAATAATTTCTACCTTCAAAAGAGTACTCGACTAAATTTCTTTATTCATTCAGAAGTTCCTTTTTTTGATATATTCTCCCATTTATCTCTGTTGTCTATTGTTGCCTCTGAACCATCCAGAGATAAACTTTCCTTAATTATTTTTTTTCTTTCCAGGCAACTCCATGGTTATAACTCAGAATTGGCTAATTCAATCCAAATATTACCAATTGATCTGAAACAGATAAAAATGCAATTAATCCAGGTGCTTATGCTCCCTGAGACACTTTACATATCAAGCGAGTGCATATCATAGCCAAATTGTGGAGTAAGTGGACATATTGTAAATTGGAGTTTGTAAGGATTTTCATTTAATTCTAGCTTGACATTTCAAAGGAAATGGGGCAGATCTCCTCAAATTAATGGAAGGGCAGAGAAACCTTTACAAAGACTATTGTTAGACCTGTGAAAGATAAGTGTTACTTTTCATACCCAGTGAGCAGGAAATTTTTATGTCTCAAAAAGTGAGGGAAAAAAGCAATAATTAGACTCTTTAATGGTGAAATACAAGTATATGAATAGTTTGAGAGAATTGTATGTTCACAAGGTCAGTTCAACATTCCTCCCAATTTAGACCTGAGGTTGTTTCCATTATGCACATCTAATACTGCCTTTCCAGATTCTCCTGAGTTGTAAATAAAGTGACGGACTTTATGTCAGTAATTGGGTGGTATTGAGTTATTGAGAAGCAGGCTCAAGGGGCATGATAACATTAATGAAAGCTCTTGCACAATACACATTCTTGAAAGGAGTACAAAGGTATAACTTGTCTAGGATAGCCTATTTCAGTAGTCAGTAGGAAGATTAATACGATGGTGTCAAACAGAGATAATTGATACCAATTTTATGTATTTAAGTTTCTATCAAGGAAGTGCACTGAAATCCATCATTCCATTTAGAGTGACAAGCTGGTGTAATAGCAGCAGAATTTTTTTTAGGTTTAATTCTTTCGTAACTTATGATAAACTGTTATTCTGAATTATCAAGATTATGAACTGGCAGATCTAAAGATCACACTTGGGGCCCAGTAATGCATTCCATATGAAAAAGGTATTGAAAAAGATGGGAAAATATTTTCTAAGAATCAAGCTGCCAGGAGACACTGAAACTTATAAAAAGCTTTTCAAGTGTAAGGCTACCACAGATCTCTCTTCTTTCTATTAGGTCCCACTGTTCAAGTAGTCATCTAGCATCACTTTGTTTTGGTTTTATTTTTTGCACCTTCTGCAGCATTATCTAAACTTTCATCAGTACCCCCCTATACCCAGTAAATCCTCACATACCCCAGTGTGTCACCAAGAACTTGGGGCATTTGGCTAAATAAGCATTGAGTGGCGAATTGCTGCATAAACAATCAGCAAACAGCTTGGAGTTATGAGTTAACAATGGATGAGTAGCACATTGTCCACATGCAAAGAGAATCCATCTCTTCCAAGGAACATCATCTTCTTGGGAAAGCCAGAGGTCCATTGAAGGACTCTAAATAGGCTTGTGTGCCGACAGCAATTGTGGAAAGGGAAAAACAGCTGGAAAGGGCCCTGCCTCAATCATAGGCAGAAGCAGGTGGGATCACCAATGCCTCACTATAGTCAGTCCTGGTGCCATGCACCTGTAACCTCTTGTCCTGGGGTTACAGATGTAGAACTGTTAGTGCTTGCTAAGGACTGTCCTGAGCCTATCTCACCAATGTAAATGTATAAATTATTCAGTAGTTGATTTATTAGGTAGGCAATAAAGTTCAACCACAATTTCTTCTTCATTCAAGGTGTGTTGATAGAACATTTAATTTCTGTTCAGATTGAGTTAAAGCACTGCATTATCATTTTAGTTACAGCTTTCTTACAGTTAATTTAGCCCCAAGCAGCTTTGTACACATGTGAAAATTTGAAAAATAAATAAACTTTTAATATAAACACGAAAGACCCTGCCCTCCTGCAGACAGATGTTGAAATAAATACTTTGGCAGTTGTTTAGTTTTTTAGCATTTTTTATTTCTTTTCCATTCTGCTGCACAGAAAAAGGTATATAAATACATCAACAATCTCCATACGGCTTCAATATTTAATTGACTGGAAATTTATTAAAAGATTTTCCAAAATAATTTTCTAAATTAAAGCATATACATGTCGCTGTTGCAAATTTAATATTTTGTTTGCTTATAAATGAAACTGAGTATGCTACATGGCAATTTCAACTTTGCTATGATTTGTGTTTGTTTTGTCTTAATTTTTCATAACTGACAATGCATTTACAGGGCCTATGTGATAGGAGTAAATTTTTATTTACTCTGTGATATTCTGACATACAAAGGGATGTGTTTTATTATCCAAACAGATGAGGAATAACCCTATATATTTCCATATTTTTTTTTATTTAAAGAACATAGAACTTACACTTGTGTTTGGTCAGGATAGAGGACTCTTATTTTCTTGTTGTTGATGATGTTTCATAACTGGTAAAAATTTAAAGGAGATATTTAACACTAATAATCCTTCTCACTTCGAGTGGATGTGGGGATTTTGACAATTAGTCATCCAAAAGACCCACATGCAGAAACACTTCAAGTTAGAGCCTTTCATAACACAACCAATATTCCTCAAGATGCTTTACAGATGCCCAGTCCAACAAGAGTTCTCCTTCTTCTGTTCTCTGTGCTTTCCGCAACTAATTACAAAATGGAACACCAAAACACAGACTCATTCTCTCCCAGCAAGCCTGCACCACCCCATATGTTCTGATACATTAGGAATACTTTGCAATTTGTCATTTGACCTGATATTTAGAGAGGAGTCTGAAATGGTATAAGTGGCTTCATGCAACTGTTTCCTATTTATCACAGAAAAGAGTGTCTGATGGTAAGGAGCAAGTAAAAAAAAATAAATATCCAGATAAAATGTTTACTTCGAAAATGAAAATATTTCAATTCTGATCAGCTACTGCTGTTTATCACTGGAGTCATATTTTGACTGTGTTTCATCTCTCTTCCCTGTGGGCCTATCTTCTTGTTTGAATTTTTCTTAACTGAAAAATACTTTTATGAAAAAAAAGTATGATTTTCTAACCAGTAAATCGATTTATATTTGCCTGCTTTGTGCAGAGAATAGATTTGCATTGATTATTTCACACTAATACTATCAATTCTTATTAATAATATAATTAATGTTCAAATTTAGATGATGCATTTCATAATATAGCATAGATAACACATGCATGTTTATTTTATGTCTATAATATAACAACCGTAAGATGTAACATGTGCACTAATAAATTATTTTTACATTAATGGGATTAATATTAATACTATGTATATGTGCAGCTTAACCTGCATGTCCAAGGGTGACTTTATGATGCTGAATTGTATCCCCATCCATCTGTTTAGCCAAGAAATAATTTGGCCTTCTTCTGAGAGAGCTGAAGACCATTAGTCTTTTATGAAAAGGGATATAATTTTCAGAGAATTCATGGAAGCAAAGAGAGTTTTCTATTTATCATCTTCCTTCTCTAGATGTCTATTAGCTATCTAAAAAAACAAACATGCAAAAAAATTCATCAACTAATTTAAATATTTGATATTTTAAGTCATAAAAGTTATAACCATTTAAAAACCATTTATTTGCTAAAAATCCTCAAAGATAAACAAATTTCTTGTTGATATTTGCATAGTTTCAGTGCTATTTGCAATGCATGAACACATTTCTCTTGTATAAAAAGAGAGTATAACCAGACTGGCACAGTCCTGCAAGGTTGACAGCTTTGGTTGGACTGATTTTGTATGAAAGCTCCCAAGACCATAACAGAGGAACAGGCCATTGTTAACATCATTTTCCAGTGTCCCTTTCTTCTGGCTGCAGAAGCAGACCTGGAAGAGAGACTGGTGCTTCAGGCTCCAGTGCCATCCTCAGCAGAACCCACTCTGGAAAACTCCTCCCAGTCCCATGCCGTAGCTTGCAGCTGTGGTGGCTGTGCATTGTGAGGTGAGAGTTTGTTAAGTACTCCTGATGGCCAAGGTCACTGGGCTCTTTTTGAGCACATGTTTAAAAGATCCTTTTGGCAAACATACAGAAAACCTCTGCAGAAACTTCCTTTGAGGCATCGCTAAGAAGATACATTTCTCCCTGTGCAATTCAAAAGTTCTGTCAGAAGTTTTCTTGGGCCATTCTTTGAACTTTTCAGAGGATATTCTTTTGAAGATGCATTTGCCATGGTAATCCCACAGGTGATAAACCGGTGCTGCTGCAGCAGGGCTGTGTTTGGCCAAACCCACTGCCTCAGCTTCCTGAATGGGTGCCTGCAGAAGCACTGCAGCCAGAACCAGCTCACTGCAAATGAGGCTGGGCTATGGCAGTCCTCATTTAGATCAGCGTATGCTGATCTGTTCATCATCAACCATCTTGACCAAGGTTTTAATTTTTATTATGCCAGGTGTCATTTCTATTAAAATTACATCAGTCACAAAGAAGTGTAAGCAGCTCTATATATTTTTTTTCCTGGTTATACTTATGCTAAGGGTGAAATTCAAAACTAGGTAATCTTAGAATATGTTAGCATATTCATTATCACCCTAAAGATAGTTAAAAATAAGGCCCAACTGGATAACTATATTTCTAGTCACAGATTCTTATGAAATAAATATAAAAATGGCAAAATGCCAACACTTGAAATAACACAGAATTAATTTGTCACTCTGTAAAACAAACCAAAGCATGATTAGATATAGTTAGGTAAAGAACAAGACTGAAAGAACTTTCATTTGGTTTCTTTTATGACTATTATGACTATTTCCCTTTCCTGCCCAGATACAGGCTGTATTTGTACTTCAGGCTGTTTGTTTCACATTTTTTTAGCAAGTGCTTAGATACACTCTCAGTTCTTTGCCACCATATATCTGGGCATTTTCCCCTTTTTATCTACTACAGAAATACAAGAAAATATGGAGATGCTTCACCTGTACTGGGATAGAATATTTGCTTTTACTGAGAAAAGAATGCACAGTAAAGATGTGAAGCTGAAAAGCTGAAAGGTTCAAAGCTTAAACATCTAATCTATAAATTTCAACCAAGTGCTGCCAAGCCCTGCTTTGCTTCACAGTCCTGCTGCTTGGGTCAGGAGCAATGGACAATGGGGAATCAATGTTGACTGGGCTCCTACGGGACCCAATGCACGTGCTTATTTTGGGAATTGTAAAGTAAAACATGACCCACATCATGCTATCTGAAATATATATAATTTAGATGACATTACTAGGAGAGACAGAATCCCTGGGAATCTTCAATACACCTGATCCTTTCTTCTTCTGCCACTAAATTCCAAAAAAAGTACCTTGCAAATCTTTCACAAACATTAAATATTCAAGTTCCCAAACTTGCACAAGAAAGGAAGTGGCTGATTAATAGGAACATTTTTTTCCTATTCATCTAAGAGGCTGAGGCTAAAATCTTGCTTGTCGTAGACTATGGATGTTCTCGGCTTCAAATTAGGGAAGAGTCCTACCTAATGCATCCCAGCTGCTATCAGACTTTCATTTCAAACCTTTTTTGCTAGAAGGCAAACCTGTCCACTTTTAAACTACTGGGATTTAGATCCAAACATGTAATACTGCTAAGAATTGGGAAAGCGTGGACAATTTCTGAAAAGTTATTCTTAGAATGAAATCACAAACAATATTTAGCAGTTTACTGTTGTCTGTCCGGGACATCAGCAAGGGTGGAAAGAACATTCCTTTAATCTAAAATAAAACAAAACAGAACTAACCTAAGACCTAAAACCTTACTTCTTTTTTGGTGTGATGTGATAGTTACTGTCACTGTTGTCCTCCTGACAGATCACCCTCCTTGCCCTGTACTTTGAAAACATGTGTGTGTGTGCTTAAATTACTAAAATCTTTGCTAAAATGGTTAGGGAATGAAATACCAGCGATATCAGCTGCCCTAATTAATGCAAAAGTCAGATATTACCCTCAGAGGGGTGAGCTTCTTTGCATTGCACTTAAATTTGTATCAGAGACAGAACTAGACCAGAAATCAGTGTAATCAGGCTTAAAGAGATGGCATTTAAAACAAGGAGGCAAAAAGATATGTGTTCTGGTGTTACCTACAGCATATAAATGAGGGTGCTTAAAGACAGAAATGGATCAATTGTGATCCAATTCCTTGCAAGTGAAACACCACATCAGCATAGCCCCTTGGCTTTAGTGAGACTGTGAAAATGTGTGTGTCAGTCTATGTATCTTGGATTTTAAAATAAAAGAAGGAAATGGCTAAAGGTGAATCCTGCCTAGCAATGAAATACCATTTGAATTTGAAAAGAAGGAAAACATTTAAGTTCTCCATGGGGGTGAGCATCAGTAAAGCTTTCAGACTCTTGGCAGCTACAGGGATCTTCAAATGTTTAAGTTGAAAGTACTTACAGAAATCCTGAATAATCAGGAAAGCAACTTTAATGAGGTAAACCTCAGGGAGCACAGGGAGTTTTGTCCTCACTTAATGGTTAGGTATTCTCCTTTAGGAGTTCAATTGTAACTATTAGGATAATTCATTGAGATGATTTTTTACCACTTTTCTTCCTTCAGATATATCCAGAGGTGAGTTAGTATGGAAAATAATCATAACTTGCCACTAAATTTTGCTCCTTCTTTTGTTATTCAAAGCCAGTCAGGAACCTGGCTGCACCAATTAGAAAGATTTGTTAAAAAAGTGAACTATACTATCATGCAAAAGCTAGATTTGTAATGGCTAAGGTTTTTTGTTTGTTTGTTTTTTCTTTTTTTTTCTTTTTTTTTTCTTTTCCTGGAGGTAATCACATCTGAAGAAAAGCTAAGGGGATAATATTTTAAAATGGGAAGAAAGCATTGTGCTTATATTTTAATCAGAATTGAAGAAATGTGTGAAATATTGATAAATTGTCAAAAGTAGTTGTAAAGCTACCACAGAGTTTGACAATGCAAGCAAAACTGGTTAGAAAATGCAAGTTTCTTACTTTGTAAAGTAAGGTGAAGGGAATTAATTCTTTCCACAGGATCACAGAATCATTTATATTGGAAAAGACCTTCACCATCATCGAGTACAACCTGAGACCAACCAACATCCTGCTGAGAGATCTGAGGACTGTGGAACACAGTTCCTATATGGAACACGAGGCAATTAATTTGTCCTGGTTTACAATTCAAAATGTATTCTATTGCCATCTGTTGAAATGAGAGAAGGGCTGATCCTTATCTCTGTGAGAGATATCTTCTGTTAATGGGCCATTGAGTCCTACTGTATGACTGATAAGATTACATCATCCCACTGGGAGATGCTCCAGCCACAGGGAGGAGCCATGCCTTTCCTACCTAGATAAAAACCGACATTTGGAACACGAAAGCAGCCTTTTCCCACTGGATTCCAGAGGAGAAAACCAGGCTTTTCCACATCATCACTGGACCTTCAGAGGAAAACTGCACCCTTCTACAGAACCACTGCTTCAATAGAACCACATCTGTCATCCAGGAGGACTGCAGCCACCATTTAATAGGACTGCACCAACACCCTGATTGACAGGGTGTCAGGTTGTATTCTGACTCTGTCAGTGGTTTTATTTTGTATTATTGCATGTATTTCATTTTTTTCTCTTTTTTCCTATTAAAATTGTATTACTGACTTGGAGCCTCTCACTGGTTTTGCTTTCAAACCCATACATAACTGAATAGGTGATTTAGTACAGTGGGCAATAGTGGCTCCTTCCTTTGTTATTACAAAGGAGCAACTCCAAAGGGTAATTTGAATTTTATACAGGATTAATCCCTTTCCTCACTTGTTACTCAGATTTGAAAGGGTGTAACCCATTGTAAGTTGGATCTTGTGAGCGTAACAGTACATACATTGCAAAGAGCTGTGTACATTAGTCAGAAGCAGCCACAAAAACACTTGGAATTGTCCAGCCAAACAGCTGGTGCAGAAAGATGCTGGAAAAGTATGATGACTATCATTAAAGAAAAAATTCCTGCCTTGATTGGTTATTTTGCTGTTGCAAATCTACCATTGCCATATTTCGATATACAACACACTGCAATAAAGTAAGAAACCAAAGCACAATTCCCCTCTCTAAAAACCAGAGCTGAAAGAAGACCTGATCCAAAGCCAACCAATGTTATTCTACTGATTTCAGTGGACTTTAGGTTATGCCCATAAAATCAATTCTAAATTCTCATCTAACCAGCAATGCGGCACAGCAAAGACATGACTGATTTTATTGCACACATAAATGTGAGCAGGAACTCTTCCCCCCAAGAATTCCACTTGTTTGCCTGATAAGTCTTTAATGCCAGGCCTTGCTCACGTGCTTTTTAATCATACCCAGCTATAAAATCATGACTGACACTTTTCTGCAAGAGAGGTGTTAGGTCTGGTATCTCAGCTGGCTCCAAATTTGGGTAATTACCTTTTGCCCCTGCAGTTTAAACAAGATACACCATTCGTCTTCATTACCTGCCCTAAAATTGCTGTTCCAATTTGCTGTGCTTTACTGCAATAGCTGCTGCATTTCACTGCACTGCTTTAAGTGGTAGGTGAGCTGATTTCAGAAAGATAGATAGTTTGTATAAAATATTTTGTGATCCTTTGAAGTGAGCAGTGCTCAGAATTACTTTTGATTTTTACAGTCCTTATGGGCATGCCAGGATAGTCACATTAAATACGCTACTTGGCAGGTTTTATTTTTAAAGACTTCCATATGGTATATGTTCATCATTCGAGCTATTTCTTAGAACAATTCCATGAGTGCTTGATGTTAATTTTATTTGGGACTGTACTGAGATCGTCATGCCAGGTTAATTAAAACATGGCAAAGAATTCTCACAATGAACTGATGCTGAAACAGAAGGAAGTGTCAGTTTTCAGTGAATAAAATAGAAATACTAGAAGGTAATTATTTATTGTTAGCAGAAAGAAAATAAGAACATTTCAGAGCTCTGGTTAAAACAAACAAACAAGCAAACAAAGCCCCAAAAACAAAAAGAAAAGAAAATAAACACCCCCCCAAACCCAAACCAAACCCAAAAAGAAACCCCACAGAAACAAAAACAAAGGACAAAAGACAAACCCACCAACAAGAGGCTGTCCAAAACTTGTAGTAAAGATTAACAACTTTGGTGAATTTATTCCTTACTTGGCAGCACTGAATGTAATATTCAGAACATTGTCATATAACATGTCATAAGGAACAGAGTATGTGAGTCAACAGGGATGGAAGTATATTTCAGTCTGAGTCTTCAATTTATGACTATTGGCACTGATAACTTGAAATGTAAAGTGCTTTATTCTCTGTGGGTGTGACACTCTCAATTTAAATAAGGCACTTACTTGATGAAACCTATCTTTCCTTTAAATGTGCTTCTGCCAGTATGCCTAAACAAAAGTCCCTTCCAGGGTCCTGGATTTGGCTTTCATTGTAATTCAGTGGATTTAATGAATCACTAGAGTGATTCAGTTTTATACCTATGCAATTTCATAAATTTAAATTCAGGCACTTCCATGCTAGCTGTAGCTATGCAGTGTTGAATAAAATGTCATACCAGAAGATCATCAAAGCTGCAGGACTACAGGAAATATTTTTTGGTTGCCTCATATTTTCCTTAAAGTGAAATACACTTTGTTGTGAATCAAAAATAAACATAATATTTTAAAATATTAAAACCAAAATATTTTCTAGAAAAGCAAAATCTTTTAAAATCAAGAAGCAAGCAAAATCAGACTAAGCAAGTATGAATCAGTACTGTGGAATTTTTCATTTAGTAGAAGACTAATCTTCTATAGATACTAACATCTGTGTCATGCTTCCACTCAGAGTGATGTGCTGCTGCTCTGTTGCATTTGTTACAAATGAAAACCACAAAATTCTAAAAAACTGAAACCCCCATTTCTTAGGAGAACAGATCTAACTGAAAAGGCAGTGCAATCAACCTGCACTATGACATTTTATGTTGCTTGTGGAATAGCCAACCTTCCCTGCAGGAGTAGGTAGAACTCACTAAATACTTTCTACTGCTATAGCATCCCCTACACTGGAGAGGCCAGTTCCTAACCTTGAGAGGTTAACCGCTAGAAGGGGAAAATTGGAGAGCAATTGGCTCTTATAGTACCCTTTTCCTTTTCCCCTTCAATTAGCAATTTTGATGATTTGGACCATGGAGTTCACATCTCACCCTGATCTCCACCATAAATCAATATCGTCCCTATGCAATACTTGTAGTGTGGGCAGTCCTCTGCCTTCCATACCATGTCAAAAGTTTCAGGGCAGTGGCAGAAGCAGTGCTATCACATCTGGAAACCCCACACAGGAAGCCAAACCTGCCTGAAATCCTTGTTGGAATCCAGGGCATCAGGACAGACCTGCAGACATCAGGGAAGAGTGGATTAAAGGGTTCTGGGGGCAGCTTGGAGCACCATGATCAATAATATTCCAGAAAGGACAATATCCATGAGGAAAATATCTCCATCCTTAAACTTCCTTTAAACAACAAAGAATACTGCTGCTTTTTTACATCTTGATTCCAGGCAGCCCAAGAGATCCAGGTAAAAAGTGGTCAGTCTGACAAGGCTGTGTGAAGGGACACATTCAGCAAAAAGAAAATATTTTTTTTTCTCCAAACACTAATTCCTTTATGATGTGTAATAGATTTTAAAAAAAATACATGACAGCAATACAGTGATATTTTATAGTATTGCTTTCTAAAGCCCATTTCTTTACAGGTGGCTGGAAAATGTTTCTGTTGCTTTTCTTATCAATCCAGCATGATCTTGCTAAAAGTATGTATGTGGCTCAAGCACTCTTATGAAACCCAGATGAGGTTTTGGAATCTGAAAATTTGGTCTTAAATTTTTAAAGTTAATAAAGGTGTTTTATATTAATAAAAGAGACAGGCAGCTGATGCTTTTTGAAGCTAAGCCTGATCTTTTCTGTAATGCAAAACAATTGTACACACCTTTAGTGTGCACAATTTTCATTCTTGGCCTTAAAAGATTAGTGTAATTGTATTTAACTTTGTTCTCTCAAGAGGAAAGACAACAGTTTCAATTTAGTTTAACATTGTTTTTACTGTTAAATAAAGGTTTAAATGTGCTACACACAACACAGAAAACTGTAAATTATATTTCCTGGGAAGTTTTCTAATCTCACACTATAGTCTGTTCACTCACATGCTTATAGAAATACTTATAAAAATTAATGTCAAGTCATCAGACTTCTTTCCACTTTTTAATTTGTCATTTTAGATTCTTTCAAAATTACATCTAGATATTCACTCTAACAGCACTCCCATGAAAAATTTGCCAACCAAAGAGAAATACCCTCCTCTCTCAAAATACAGTCACAAATCTCAGCTGAACAGGGTCAGTCATAGTCTGACTGATAGTCAGACTACATAGTTCTTGCAGTGATTTAGACCTGTGTGTGTTGCAAGCCTGGGGCTCACTTTGGAAATGTACATCCAGTGTCAGATGGGATGTTTATTTTGGGCCCATATTGGGCTACATCATTATGTACTCATTTGGCACCAGACTTGGCAGGCGTTGTTTGCAGAGGTCTAACACTGTTCCCACTGGCTTCTCCTAGGCATGTTATGTGCTACTGGTCATTCCTGGTTTGAATGTACACTGTACACAGTCCACCTAAATATTTGCCTTTACATTACTGGGGTGCCTCAAAATCAAATCAAATCAAATCAAAGTAATGCATCAACTGGTCACGCCAATGGCATGAAATTTAACTAGAGCACATGCCAGATTCTGTATCTGGAATGGGCAGAATAACACCAGGCACAAGCAGAAATGGGCAGAGGAGCAGCTGGAATCAGCCCTGCAGGAAGGGTCTGGGGGTGCTGTGTGGCCAGCATCATCCCAATGTGAGCCAGCAGGGTGCCCTGGCAGCCCCGAGGGCAAACCCCAGCCTGGGGCACATCAAACACAGCACAACCAGCCGGGCAGAACAGGGCACTGTCCTGCTGTGCTCAGAGCTGGGGTGGCCTCACCTGCAGTGCTGCCTGCTGAGCAATGGAAGAAGGATGTGCAGGTCTCTGAATGCTTCCAGAGGAGGGGAACAAAGCTGGTGAAAGGGCTGGAAGGAATGGCCTGTGAGGAGTGGCTGAGGACTCAGGGCTTGTCTGGTTTGGAGAAAAGGACACTGAGGGGTGACCTCATTGCTCTCTGCAGCTTCCTGAGGAGGGGAGATGGAGAGAGAGTTGCTGAGCTCTTCTCCCTGGGATCCAGTGATTCCCATTCAGAAAAGGGTCAAAGCTCTGCCAGAGGATGTTAGGCCAGACATCAGGAAACATTTCTTTACTGAGAGGGTGGTCAAATTCTGGGACNGTTCCCACTGGCTTCTCCTAGGCATGTTATGTGCTACTGGTCATTCCTGGTTTGAATGTACACTGTACACAGTCCACCTAAATATTTGCCTTTACATTACTGGGGTGCCTCAAAATCAAATCAAATCAAATCAAAGTAATGCATCAACTGGTCACGCCAATGGCATGAAATTTAACTAGAGCACATGCCAGATTCTGTATCTGGAATGGGCAGAATAACACCAGGCACAAGCAGAAATGGGCAGAGGAGCAGCTGGAATCAGCCCTGCAGGAAGGGTCTGGGGGTGCTGTGTGGCCAGCATCATCCCAATGTGAGCCAGCAGGGTGCCCTGGCAGCCCCGAGGGCAAACCCCAGCCTGGGGCACATCAAACACAGCACAACCAGCCGGGCAGAACAGGGCACTGTCCTGCTGTGCTCAGAGCTGGGGTGGCCTCACCTGCAGTGCTGCCTGCTGAGCAATGGAAGAAGGATGTGCAGGTCTCTGAATGCTTCCAGAGGAGGGGAACAAAGCTGGTGAAAGGGCTGGAAGGAATGGCCTGTGAGGAGTGGCTGAGGACTCAGGGCTTGTCTGGTTTGGAGAAAAGGACACTGAGGGGTGACCTCATTGCTCTCTGCAGCTTCCTGAGGAGGGGAGATGGAGAGAGAGTTGCTGAGCTCTTCTCCCTGGGATCCAGTGATTCCCATTCAGAAAAGGGTCAAAGCTCTGCCAGAGGATGTTAGGCCAGACATCAGGAAACATTTCTTTACTGAGAGGGTGGTCAAATTCTGGGACAGGCTTCCTCTAGAGGTGATCAATTCCTGAAGTTGCCAGTGGTTAGGAGGCATTTGGACAATGTCCTTGATTAAAGGCGTTAAGTTTTGCTCAGTCTTGAAGTGGTCAGGTTGTTGGACTAGAAGATCTTTGTAAGGCCTTCCATCTGAAATATTCTAGCCTAGTTTAGTCTAGTCTATGCAAAAGTAAACAAAAGAGATGAGGAGAAGCTTCATGATACTATGGTAACTCCAGTGCCAAAAGCCAAGCACCTTACTGAGCTAGTATGTCATTAGTATATTCGGAAACAGAGTATCTTATTTCACTCAAGGAATAATTAGTAAACAATAATTTTACTAATAATTAGTAAATGTGTACTGTGTTGTTGCATGGAGTACTTCATGTGCCCAACTGTAAATTATATTTGCCTTTTGATACAGAGAATTGAAGAGTAAGGAATCGTCTAATAAAAACTAAGACAATGAGGAATGTTTGACATTTACTAGGCTTGTAAAAAATCACTTTGAAAAGCCATCTACATGCATACCTGACTTTCTGGAACGTTTTGAAAAGTGACAGAACATAATGTAACGTACATAACATAATGTAATACAAATATTTATGTATATACATTATTCTTCATACTCTTACTTGCTTTCTTTTAAGTGTCACATATTCAGTCATTGATTTGCTCATAGATTCTCTGACACTAAAAGAAAACAAGGAAAACTCTATGAATTATATTTTTTTCCTATCTTCCAAAGAGTTCTAAGCTGTTAAAAAAACAAAACAAAACAGCTATTATATATTTTCATGATTGTTTGTTCAATCACCAATCTTATTACAGTAAACTATGTACAATAATTCAGGGCTGTATAAGGAGTATAAGCTTGGTCAGAAAAATAGGCATGAATGAACACAGTGACAGAACTGACTGAATATATCTTCTATATCTTGGGAATTGGCTGTCATTCATGTCTACTATTTAACTAGGACAAAGAATTTTAATTGAGAGACTGACTGCAATCTTGCTCAATAAAAGCCCTTCCCTTGAAAAAATTAGTGTCAAATGTCATTGCTCTTCACTGATATATGCTCATTACTACAGCTTCAGTCTAACAGACTTATCTCAGCAACCAGTTTTTCTCCAACTCCTCACTTTTTAAATTTTGTTGTGCCTTTATATATGACAGATTAATTCACATGAAAATAGATAGTTTTACACACTGAGGACTGAAGAGTAGAGATTTTTGTAGCATCTTTATATAAAACCACCAGAAGTTAGCATTTGCTTATTTGATAACTCTTTATTTTAGGATGAAGTTACAAAACATAAGAAAAAATTCCAGCTTTAAGCCAATGGCAGAAAATCACCCTCAGTGTTGACAAAATGGAAAACAAGGTCTATTTCCCTAAAGAAAGCTTTCATTGAAGCTCAGCTGGTAGTTAATGAAGTAGGAAAATCCCATCTTACAAACCAGAAATTTTTTGATGGTAAGATTTTGCAATTTCCCCACCTTTTTTATAACATCTTTTATAGACATAACAGCAGAAGTTCTGTTTTCTCTTAGCATCAGCAAGTTTGCCAAAAGTCTTTGTTAGACTGAAACTAGGTTTTGTTTCCTTTGAAAATCCTAGTTCAAATAAGTTAATTTGGATAATATTCATCAGACAGCTTCAGGCACAAACCACTCCTGACACATTTCAATTCGAAGCACTGATAGTTTATACCTCAAAGCAGTCAAAGTTTTCAGATACTTTAGCTAATTTTATCTCGAAGGAGTAAAACCAGCCCAAAGTAAATTAAAATTGTATATTAAATAAATTCTATTCGATCAGAAAATGGAGCAAATAATTTGAACTCCAAATTGATGATTTTTTTTTTTCCAGCTTGGTCTGTTGTTGAAAATGCTTCAACTACACATATACTTGTGTTTGTGTGAATCATCAAATTTTCCACATATTTATGTATACATTTACTGATGAGTAGCTGTGCTGCTGCCAAGACTGTCTAAGTGCATAAATGAGCTATATTTGTAGGGAACTGCAATAATCTTTATTAGACCAACTGATACAGCTTGTAGGAAACAAACAAGCTTGCAGGCTTATGAGGCCTGCTCCAGATCTGGAACAGATGCAACCACCTCAGGCTAAATACTCACTGCAGACAACTGCTCCAAGTTCCTCTTGATTATGTTACATTTGAGGCAATATGAGACAATTAAAAAAAAAAATGTGATGGGCACTAGAAGAACAGAAGGGCAGGTTAGCAAAAGGGGAGATGATAGTGTTGCTTACCCCCATGGGACAAGCAGAAATTGAGAGAGGGAATAATTATCAGCTTGAACTGTGAGATGCAAGTGCCACTTTTTGGATAATGAGGGAATTAAATGTCTTTTTGTTTTGTGATAGCTAAAACAATGGAATGCACTGCTAAAGGGAGCAATCAGCATGGAAAAAACTAGTGTGGATCTGAGGAATAAGTTGATACATATTCTTTGGGGAAAATTTTCTTGTAATCATTTTCTGATTTCCTTTGTCTTGAGACCCAAATCCCAGTGCCTCACTTGTGCCAATCATCCTCTGCAGGGATTTCATGGAAGCACTGGAATATATTAGACTTGTTCAGCAGGCTGGATTGCTTTTGTCCTGGTCTAATTTATTGATCCCTTTCATGGTATTTTCCCCTGCCTCCACAAATAGTCCTACTGCAACATGGGTAAAGCATGTCTGGTGACATATATAACAACCAAATGTTAAATGAAATAATATTTAATTTAAAATGTCTTAGCACTTTATGAGATTTCATTTGTAATATAGCAAGATTATGTAAAAAGAATAGGCTCTTTTTTTGCACTGGAAGGACTCTGAGATATTTCAGCATTAGAATCTAGACATGATTTTCATTCTCTGAAGGACAAGGTGCAAACATATTCAATAATTTTGTTATTATCTGCTGCATCAAGCAGCAGATGTATTTGCTTCAGAAAATTACTCACCAGTAATTCACTCACTTTTGGCTGTGAAAAAACAACGGATAGAGAATAAAATGAGAATAATGCTTCTCATACAATATAGAAAGAACAGTTTAGATATGATTTTGAAACACTATCCCAGGGAAACATTTCTTTGTTCCAGCATACTTAAGTTAAAATATTTAACACTAAATTACTATGAAGTTGAAATTGCGTAAGGAATTGTGTTCCAGAAAGTGCCTTCTTTCAGGTCTGTGCACAGGAAAGGTAACCCTCACTTAAGAGAGTGTGTGCAGCAATGGAGAGGGCAGTGCCTGTGTACTGCCAAGCAGCCTGCATGAGGTTACACAGAAATGTCTGTGGAAATGGAGATGAGGAAGACACACAGGATGAAAAGAGTTGACTCAGTTCCCTCCTTTGTTAAAGACTTCGTGTGTGAGCTCACTTAGGACTCATTCATAAACATCACAGTAATACATTTTAGATACAATTCTGCTCGTTTCAGGAGTAATTCTAGTCCAAGCCTCCCTATACCAAGCAAGAATTATTCACCTAAAATAATGGGATTCAATGGTGCCAGAATGCTAGGCAAAGAGTTTAAAAATATGCACAGCCATACCCTGTACCCATAAGGCTGATATAGCAAAGTATGGTCAATGATGCTATGAAGTCTAAAGGATAGGAAAAGCTAAGATAAATCATCATCAAGCTCAGTCTCAATTATTTTGTGCCTCACTTCTGCTGAGTAGATGGTGTAAAGGTGTCAGAGCATAAGAACATAGCATCAGTCAGGTGACTGACATTCATCTGCCTCCTTGTGAAATAGATATTGGACAATATACTCATATATGCACTGATGAAATACATGAGTATATGTGTATATATTTATATATATATATATATTTTTGGAAGACTTTGCCATGGAATGCAGTTGTGGGGTGAATGTGATCTCCAAAACATGACTTGATCCAAAGATGGTCCTTCCACTCAGTCATCTGACTAATACAAGTTCAATAAAAATTAAATGCTTGATTCAGAAAGAGCTTTTGACTGTAAACATAAGCCCCTTCCCTGTTCCAGTGCTATTCTTCTTTCTAAACCCAGAGGAAGTACTATTTTAATTGTGGATATGTTAGCCCTAAATGAGGATTTTAAAAATTAAAAAACAAAACAAAACAAAACACCCCCTTACTTTTTCATCTTTTCAGTTTTCTTTAACATAAATTATTCCCATCTGTGACTTTTTCCATTGAAAAAAGTTTAGCCCAATAGTCCTATATACATTTTTAAACATAATAGGATAACAAAAATGATGCATTTTTTTTTCCAGGGACTTCTACTTATTCTATATAGTAGATTTCATTTTCCTCTACTGGTTTTTCTTATTCATCCCTTTACTCCACATACTCATCTGTAATGTTCTGCCTCTTTTCTTCTTACGTTCATGGCTTAGATTTTCATCAGCAAACCAGAAAATATTTTGGTTTATGTCATGATTTAACTTATCATTTCAGTGAACTTTTTTCTGACAATGTTCATATTGTAGTTAGTGTGTGTACAGATGATAAGAGTTGCATTGGTTACTTTACTTACAAGTAATAATAAAAGGAAAGAAACTAATTGCAATAGCTTCTCAAGGAATGAGAAATTTCTCTGTATTATAAAGGGAAAGGCAGAATGATATAAGCTGTAGCAATAAAGGTGAAAATTAATTCCAAGCTTTTCCAGATGACTGCAGCTGTATTGCTTAGTATGCATGTCAGCTGCAGGAGAATGCTTAAGAAAGGAGATTCAGCCCTACAGTAACCAACCACAAAGCTTCTTAAATGGGCCAAATTCAGCAGTAGAGTAAAACACTGAAGTCAGAGGAATTACAAACCAGGTAAATTTTGCACCCTATGTTCTGCATCTTTTAATAATTAAAACAAAATTAGATGGGAAATGCTTGGTCTCTACTAACTTGCTGTTACAGACAGGTTACCAGTACCATATTAAAGAGAATGCTAAAGCAAGATAAAGTGCTTTCCTTTCATTTTTTATGTATTTCTCTAGATAGAAGAGTATTCTACAACCTTTCATGCTAGAGTTAATAGACTTTGTTAGTGATATTCATTGCAATACTTCTTTATTTCCATCTCTAGGGAATGCAGACTATGGTATTAGATTGAAGACAAGTTTAAAAATAGAAGCACAATCTTTATTAAAACAGAAGTCACCATTAGAGCCTTCACCTCACCAAAAAGTCCACTGCTGAAAAACCACACTGTGCTTTAATAGGTAAAAACAGAACTAAATGAGAGTTCAGTGCATTACACTGCTTTGAGTGCAGATACCATAAAAAAGCATCTGTAAGCTGCAGTAACAATTAACCTCTGGATTTATAATAGTTACAATATTTCTCAAAATACGTTCTTTCATACCTGCCAATAAATAAGTTTAAATGCTTTAAAGGCATAATAAATGAATAAATTTTTCTTATTTTAGAAAATTTATTACTATTATGTTTCACATTGAATTTTTTTTCACTTATTCAAATTCTAAATGCAGAAGAGCATTCAAGACCTTACTGACAAAATTACAAGGGAGTTTTATTTTGAATATTTTACTTTACAAGAAAAGCAGAAAGAGAGAAGAGTGGTTTACTATCACTTTCCTAAATCTACGATGACATTTTTGGAAACTTCTAACTGATTTGGGCTTTAAAGTCCTCTTCTCTAAGAAGAGTTTTACAATTCCAAAAAGGCACTTTACACAGCGTATGTTTCAAGAGTTGCATCTGTACTGCAAGATTACTGCTCTCTGTGGAACTGAGAATCTCAGCAATGAGATTCTTTGATCACCGAGCCCAGGGTGCTGCTGGATGATCTGTGTGGACCCCTGCCGTGTTTCCATCAAAGAAAAAACAGCCTGCAGGAAGGTTAGTGACAAAGCAGGTTTCATCCTCAAATTACTGTCATGAGGAAGGCATATCATAACAGAATAAGGGGTGAACAGAGACGGCATTTCATTTGCCAGAAATTCTATTTTAGTTTGAATTTTCATCAGCCTCACTGGGATAATCAATATATTGAAGTTAAGCCTTTCACTCAGCTTCTGAGGATTAGAACCTAAAAGAGAAGTGAACAGAAGAGAGAATACCTGTAGTGCAGAACTGAAGTTTGGATGGTCTCCTCCCCAAATCCACTTGCTCTGGAGGGTGCCTCCTGATTTAGGGGACACTGACCCAGCTGCTCTCCTCTCTTGTTACAGATAAAGGAGTTTCCTCATTACTAATGCCCAACTGCACCTGCCTGGGTGCTTCCTGTGGCCTTGACAACTGCAAGCAGCTCTAGCTCTCCCATGAGATGCAGCACTTACACATTCATCTCAGTCAATTCTGGAGTGTTGCCACCTCACTACAGAATCACGGAACCAATTAGGTTGGAAAAGAAATTATTGAGTCCAACCTGTGACTGAGCACCATTCTGTCAACTAGGCCATAGCACATGTCCAGGCTTTCCTTAAAAGCTCTAGAGGTGGTGACTCCAGCACCACCATGAGAACCTCTTTTTAATGTCTAATCATAATTTCTGTGAGGAAATTCTTCAAATATCCAACATAACCTCCCCTGGATTATGGTGTCCCAGTTCTAGCTACCTAGAGGCTGACTGCCACTCTCTACTTTCATGTAGTTGTGGAGAGCAGTAGGACCTCTTTCCATCCTCCTTTTCTCCAGGCTAACACCCCCAGCTTTTTCCGGCATCCCACATCAAACTTGTGCTCCAGACCCTTCCCCAGCTCCATTGGCCCTCTGTGGACCTGCTCCAGCATCTCAATGTCTTTCTGGCAGTGAGGGACCAGAAACTGGACACAGTAGTCAAGGTGTGGCATCAGCAGTACTGAGTACAGGGGGACAATCCCTGCCCTGGTCCTGCTGGCCACACTATTGATGACACAAGCCAGGTGCCTTTGGCCTTCTTGGCCACCTGGGCAGGTGCTGGCTCATGTTCAGTCACTGTCAAACAGTACCTCGAGGTCTTTTTCCACCAGGCAGGTTTCCAGCCATTCTATCCTCAGCCTGTAGTGCTGCATGGCGTTATTGTGTCCCAAGTGCAGGACCTTGCTTGGCTTTGTTGAACCTCAAAGAGTTCAACAGACCTGACCCCAGTACAGAGCCCTGGGAGCAGCTCTGGCTGCCAGCTGGTTGTAGTACCACTCACCACCACTCTGGACCTGACCATCAGCCACCTCATGACCCAGAGATGAGCATGCCCACCTAAGCCATGAACAGCCAGTTGAGGTTTACAGCCTAACAAAGTCCTGGAAAACATGGTCATGCTGATCTTTCTAACTCTGCTGTGGAAGGGAATCAACAGAAAGAGAGAACAAGAATTAATAAAAAAGGAAATTTTGTCACTTCTATTTATTGTTTCCACCTCTTCAGCAGAACTGCACAGTTCAAAACACTGGGCTGTCAGTGCAGGACATGTGTTGATTTTAATAATTAAGCACTGCTGGATTGCTGACACTATTAGTCAGGGGTCAGTAGACATTTTCATTACAGTTGCCATTTTCCAAGACTTCATAAATGTCATTTTGATTCACGCTGGGTTGAGACTTAGAGTGTAGGTTATCAACTTCCTGGCACTTTTGCCTCACCATAATAATCTATTTTTAAAGTTTTTGAACCACAGCAGTTAAGATTTTTTTCAGTCGGCTTCCATTAGCACTCTGTAAGCTGTGGGAACTGAAAAAGCAGGGATTTTGAAACCTCATTTTTTCTCCCTTTATAACATACAACACTGAAGCTTTGGGTCTGGAGATGGATTAGCAGAGAACAATATAAATCAGTGGAGGACTGTTGGAGCTGTGGAGACAGGAATCTTAAGGTCTTGTGAGAGAAGTCTGAGATATGGTTAACTTTTCTTTGAATGTAGTTCCAGCTTCCAAGACACAGGTGTTGGGAAAGGAAATGTCCTTTAGAGCTCATCAAGTCGATGAAGAACACTTGATAGCTGAGCCAATAACAGGCATGAGGATGTTGGAAAACCTTCACTGCTGACCAGCTATTCCCTCTCCTCCTTTCCTGCAGCAAATTATGCTGTTTACTGAGCTCTCTTTCACTGTCAGCTAATGGATGTTCTGTATGCATCTATGCTATAAGAAATTATGCATAAATAGTTTGTCAGCTAGACCTCCCCACACACTAATGCCAAATTTAACACAGTTTTCCCTCAGGAAGAATGCTTGTGTATTTGTTGTGACAGAAAAAGTATGCAGTCCTTGCCACTATATATAGATGTCCTTGCAACACAGAATACTTCTGTTCTGACGTCTCAGATGAATTTGTCTGTTTGGACTTCAGCTACTTGTTTTGCTTTGTGATATTTAGAAAACCTGCAGCAATTTGCTTTTTATAGTGACTTTTTTCGTTTTTTTTCTCCTTTCTTATCCAGCTTTGCATTGGGAGGGCATAAGATTTCAGGAATAGTAGAAAACCTTTCAATTTAGGCTCAAGTTCCAATGCTAGTAAATACATTTGCCTGTCAGGTATAGGTAACATGGGCTGTAACACAGTGCTCAGGTCATGGACAGACCTTCTCTGCTCACCCAGGAGAGATGGCACCTGAAGTGCAGGGCCAGTTCAAAGAAAAAAAAAATCTATGCTTCTGTATTCTTGCTTATCCAGTCCTTACCAATCAGAGGTGCCAAACAAAACTTCAGCAGAGCAAGCTTTAAAGAAACTTACCGCTTTGTTTTAGTTTAATTATATATCACATCAGATAAGTACAGAATAAAGAAGACATAATTCTCTTGCTGTTCTCTCTATCAAAGCCCAATGAACAGTATTTGAAATGGATCCCACTATTCCATATTTCTCCTATTTATTAGTGATTTTTATAATATGATTAAAAGGATAGTATGCCACAGACTAACATGGGGAGCTTTGGTTCAGTAGCTACTGGGGATGTCTTGATGTTCTTGAATTGTATTAGGCAGAAACACGTAATTCCCAGAGAAAAATATATGCTTGTGCTCACCTGAAGAATTCCAATTACTTGGAAAATCATTTTCACCCCTTCCCAAAAGGAAGCTTCAGACTTGAGCCTAAATTCTGAGACAAACTGGTAAAATATTTTTAATGTCTATTAATTGCTTAGAAAAACGCTACCTTGAGCAAAGAGTTGATAGACATCAGAAAAGTAAATTAATTTATTTCAAATGCATAAGTACTTGAGAAATTCTATTGTTTGTTGAATTTTGATTGGTTTGAAAATGTATTGAATTTACATGACACATACAAAAAGAATTTTTAATGTAGTCATTTACCTTAGTTACTTCTCTTCAAATTTAGTTGTATACAGCTGTTATCAAGAAAGGGAACATCGAAATTAAGTGAATTTAAATTTGAACGGAAATATTTATTTATTTTATGTGAACCAGAAAATAGCCCACCAATTTCATTCTCTTAGTTTCAGATTTAAACAAAATGTTATCAAAGTAGTAAAGATGTACGTATTCAAGTATAGTCAAAAGAGTCAAATCCACAAAACTAAGTTTTTATGTTTTAAATATGCAATAAACCAAGCTATCAGAATTCAATTTTGCTTATATTTCTTAGTATTCTCTTTGTGGTATTGAAAATAAAAGCAAAATACAGAAAAATTTTCATAGTTTTAATTTGATGAATATTGTTTTAGTTTACCCGGAAAAGATCAGAAGTAAATATATACATACAGACAAACTACAGCTTCCAAATACCTATTTATCTTTGGCTGTTACTGTTTTGCAGATTTGTCTATAGAGGCTTTGAAACTTCACTGAAAAATCATATTTAAAGAGAAAAAACATCCCTCTGAAGTTATTACAACCACAAAGGAGCCATAGGTGAGAAGCAGTTCATAACTATATTACCCACTCTATAATTGTAAGTGTGGCAATTAACCAAAAGCCAGAGTCAGCATTCCAGTTCATTTTACTCACAGCAAAGCTACCTGTAAAATGTTACAGAGGTTCATTGAAAAAGCTCATATCAACTGTTAGGGAAAAAAAAATTGTATAAAAAAATTCTATTCAGAATTTTCTGTGTAATTACCCTGATGAAATAAAAATATACGTAAGTTTATCAGGAGTTTGGTAGAGAGCAAATGAAAAAACAGCCAAACACAAAACCCCACACCAAAAGAGTACCCATATTGAACTGTGAAAAAAAATTCAAAATCTTGAAAAAGTAAATTAAAAATTCAAGACATAACATTCAGCCAAATATAACAAACAAATTTTCTTTCTTTTTTCATGTCTAAACATGGTTTTATATTTTTCAGCTGCATATTCAATTATATTTCAAAAAAGTAGTCATTTCAGTCAGAGATTGAAGCACTGTTTTATCTCTGCTGTCTTGAGCACACCAACAAGCTCCAATGGCCCTGATCACCTGTACCCATCACTGTCTGTAATGAGCTTCCCAAGGGTGTCTCCCCACCAAGGCTTTCCCTGCTCATGCTGGAGGTCATCTCTGACCCCTGTGTGACCCTGGATCAGGCTGCTGTGAAGGGGCTCAGGGGCCCTTCCCGGTCTCCACCTGCACTTGGGGCTGAAGGCAAGCTCAGGACCTGCACCTTGCTGTAGAGAAGGGTTGTAGGGACTTGTCTTGCACCAGCCTCACACTGACCATGACCCTGTTTTTATATCCCTTTCTTGTCCTTGGTCCTGAACTTTGGAATCATAGAATGGTTTGGGCTGTGAAGGGCATTAAAGATCCTCTTGTTCCAATATTCTGCCATGGGCAGGGACACCTTCCAGTAGACCAGCTTGTTCAGGGCTCCATCCTGCTTGGCCTTGAACACATCCAGAGATGGAGCATCCACAGCTTCTTGGAGCAGCCTCTTCCAGTGCCTCACCACCCTCACTGTAAAGAATTTCTTTATAATAGCAAACCTAAACTCTACTCTTTTAGTCATCACCTGTGTTGCTGATGCCTGGTTATCCCTGTCCTGCTGGATGGCCCTGGTTTCCACCACTGGACCTTCTCTGCTGAGGCAAGGTGGGACTGCATCCACACCAATAAGGACCTTGACTGGCCCCATCTGTGACTCAGTTCCTGGCTCCCACGGCCCCATGGGATCATCTCATGACTGCAATGTCCTGGCAATAATGAGCCAAAGTGGATCATACCAGCAATTCTGAAATGTGGAGGTATGAAAAAAAGAAATAGGAACTTGTCATGATGGACACTCTTAGCAGTTAACATTTTCTCAATAAAAAAAGATACTGGAGGAGAAAAAAAAATCCTAAATCCCAAACTGTTCTTGTGCTGCTTTGCATTTGCCCTACTTGACTGTATACATGTGGTACCTGGGAGAAATTGTGAGATGAACTTGAATGATGTTTCTAAAAAACAAAGTTGTGAAACCTGTGCTGAAGACCTTCCCATAGAGAAGTGCAAGCAATTTAGTCATCATACATGTTAAACATTCTCCGAAAAGACCATGAATTTAACAAATTCTCTTTAACTGCTTTCTGTCTTATGTTTTAATTATTCTAAATCAAGCATGAATATCTGGACAACTGATTAATTTTCCTCATTAAGAAACATTTTGGTGGTCTGAACATTTCAGACTGTGACATTAGGTTGAATTAAATGTAAACTTTACAATTTAACTTTTTGTGAGGAATTGCATTAGATCTATGTTACAGTTTGAGCATTGAGGTATCATCTATTTCATCTTGTTCCATTCAATAAACTTTTTTTTCAGATACTGGCACTGATTAACTATATGTAATTACAAACGATAATGGGACTGTAGAGGTAGGTAAACAGTAACATGAGATTTGCTTAATGATCGGTTCTTTCTCCCTCCTTAATTTGGAGGTAGTAAACAATGGTAGCAGCAGGTTCATTAAGGGAATCAGTATTTTTATGGACAGTTAAATACTAATTGTAAAGGTTGCTGCATTCAAGTGAATTGTATCTTCTTTTTTTCCTTCTTTTTTAATTAGAAGAAAAGCTAAGGATGTCAAGGGGAACCGCATCCTTCAGACAGGAGCATCAATTTTAGAGGAACCATGAAGTTTTATATAATCAGGAATTTAAGACCCAGAACACTTGCCATATTGAAATTGTTTACAGGCAAAAAGAAAAAAAGAAAAAGAAAAAAGAAAAAACAAACAAACAAACAAAACAAAGGAAACAACAACAACAAAAAATCAAACTTCATTTTCTTTTAAGATTTTGCTTTGTTTTTCAGTTGCAGTTTCTAGCCATGTTTCTTCCTCCGTATTTTTTGGACGTAAAGCATCATTTTAATTGTGTGTCTGTAAGACAAAGAAAGAAATGAGGCTCCTGATTTTTCATTTCAAAGATGTGTATTCATAAAGAAAAGCAAAAAGTGTGTGTTGTGGGTGAACTGCTGCTTGTCACTGTTCTCACCCATGGTCTAAATCTCAAAATTAAGGAAAAGCTCCATTTTTCACTTTTTTTTTGAGTTTTTTCCTCATTATCTCTAACTTTCCATCCATACAAATAAGCTTGAGGCAAAGGACTTGAAGAATATTAGTGCTGAGCAGAAAAGAGCAAGTGAATTACATAAATAATATTTTTTGGTTACTAAAGATGAATACAAATTACAGTTTCAACCCCATCACACATTCCAGTATTTCCTTTTTTTTTTTTTCACAGACAGGAATATATGATAAATATATTCAGATTTTCACAAAAGATAATTTTTTTTAATTCATCCTTTTAATTGTTAAATTCCTCTGATTAGGAAAAAAAAGTATTAAAAGTTCCCCCAGGAGCTAAAGTCCATTAAAAGTTTGATCCTTCTTTTCCAAATACCAAGATATTTTTTTCTTCAGTGTGTTTACTCCAATACAAATATAATGTGGTACAGGCAATAAAATAAAATAAGTAACTAGTAACAAAGTCAAAATAAAGCACTGCATGTACAGTTCTTTGCCTAAGGAGAGAATGACAGAGAGAATGGATAAGACATGACTAAAATTACTTAGAGTGTTTAATTCATTTCTGGAATTTGCTCTCACACGATATCAGTGGGGCCCCTGCAAGAACCTATAAAGTAAAGAAGTTTTTGCTTTTTATTTTTGCACCAAATTGAAACATTGTGCTTGTTTTCCATTTGTTATTTAGATTTTCCTGTGGCTATGTCTATATAAGCAAATAGCTTGATGCAGAAAGAAGAGATCAGTAGATCAAAGCAGTTGGTACCCAGGATCTCACACCCACACTGCCTGTGGCTGGAGAGTTTTACTGAATTTCACCAGGTCCCACATATCCCAAATGTCTCCATGTTCATCTGACAGCATGTGTCAGATGAAGCTGCCTTCAAGTTGTTAGCTGGAATACATGTCCTCATGATCTCACTTTTAGCAGTGCACCACAAGCCTAAGAGTTATGCGTGACAGCATTTTGAGTGAATCATTGGTGACACATCCTAATCTGGAGAGCACAGCTTGATAACACAGGAACTGTCTGATCACATGGAAACCACCAAGATTCAACAAATTGTAATGTTTCAGATGGCATCTATCATGAAATAATTTTGCTTGATTTCTTTATGGGAAATTAAAGACCTCAAATTTTAACACTTTCAAAAGTTTTAGGAGAACTAGGAAGCATAAACTCTAAAATTATTGTCTTTAAATTAGCTATCAATATTTTTGAAAAATATCTTGGATCTCAGTAACAGCACGATAGGTAGGATGGTAGAGGAACAACAGATGTTTATCTTAAGTCAGATACTAACATTTTAGGTGGCCAAAGTGTACTATGATTAAAGTTATTTGTGATAAAATGCATGGAACTGCAATCCAGAAATATGCTCAGCTGTTAAATAGACCTGCAGTATTAAATACGTGCTGGTTTCAACCAGAAAGTTTGCTGTGCTTGTATTTATTGTGCTAAGTTATGGTCGTGAGCCATACAGAATGAGCAGAAAGGAAATGAAGGATGCAAAGACAGTGGAGGGTGCAGAGCCATGTGAGGAGCAGCTCAGGTCTCTTGGTCTGCTCAGCCTGGAGGAGAGGGGTCTGAGGGCACATCCCATTGCATTCCCTCAAAGGGGAAGCACAGGAGCAGACACTGGTCCCTCCTCTGTGTGACCAGTGACAGGACCTGAGGGAATGGCAGGAAATTGTGTCTGGATATTAGGAACACTGGAAGAGACTCCCCAGGGAAGTGGTCATAGCTCCAAGCCTGACAGAGTTCCAGAAGTGTTTGGACAATTCTCTCAGGCACAGGGTATCATTCTTGGGGCTGTCCTGTGCAGGACCAGGAGATGGGCTTTGATGATCCTTGTAGGTCCCTTCCATTTCTGGATATTCTATGATTCTTTGCTATGATTATTTTTTAAGACATAAAGAAAGGAGAATTGTACTAATAGTACTAAGCGTACAGCTACCAAATTATTAGGGCAATCACCCATGAAATGGGAGACCCAAAATGTATGTCCAGCTAACTCAGAAGGGTTTTCAGTGCCCATGTGTTCCCAGAAGGATAGTTTAACCTAGGAAAGAGACATCCTACACCAAGTCTGTGAAAGTCACAGCAAAGAATGCAGCAGAAAGAAGAAACCACACATCCAAAATACAAGGAAAAAGCAGTATTTTGCAGCTTTTTGCTATAAAGACATTCTGCTGGAAGACTGGGACTCAGGATTCCTTGTGTTATATGAAACAAGTACTGGAAAAAAAATTAACAAAAAATAAGTAAAAATAGAAAAAAAAGCCTACACAATTATTTGAAAAAAATAGGCAGAAAATGAAAATTCAGACCCAGATTCAGAGTGAACAGAGTTGCTGTTGCCATGAGTAACATAGTTTATCTGAGGGACAGGGACTGGATTTAATTTGTGCCCCTATGTGTCCTGGTAACTTAGCCACTCTCCCAAAGGAGAGAAAAGATTGCTGGAGAGAGATTCACTTGACCACATATAGTCACATATAATCTTCCCAAAAGAGATTAAATCAATTGCATCCCACAAAAATCTTGACTATAGATGGACACTAGATCAGATAAAGGTATCTCAAATAAGATGAGAGAAGTTGCTTTGGTAACTAGGTGTCCCCAGGAGATTGTGATGGCAGTAGGGGCCTAAATCTGGGACTTACAATTGTCTTTTGGATACTTAGATAAGATACTCTACTACATTAGGCACCTCAGCCTTTTATTAGATATAGGTCTTACTGATGATACAGGCATGAAGTAAATCCAATTTCTTCTTACAATTTTCTTACTTGGTTAGCAATAACCCAACCTACAAGGGACACTTGTAGCAGTTAGAAGCACAACAAAAGAAATAAAACATAGTTTAAGTGCAGAGATGTTTTAAAATGCCAAGTGATACAGTACTGTGAGTTGGACAATTATTAGAATTTAGCCACTTAATAAGGTAGCAGTTCCGATTACATGCATCAGTTACCCCTGTGTATTGCAAATCTGGAAACAGGTTAGAAATGACAATTTATTTTAAAGATGTTTCTATTTAAGTTAATGGTATGGAAAAATCTAAAAAATTTGTTCCATCTTAGTTTAATAGATATGAGAAACTTTTTGCAAAAGGTTTGCAAAAGGAAAATATCCCTTAGAATTTTAGATAAATTTATGCTTATAGCAGCTGATTCATAACTAGAAAACAGAATATCGTAAAGTTTTATCCATCCTACACTTTCAAATTTACTAAATAAAGATAAACAGAATGGGCATGCTAAGATTTTTTTTTCTGATTAATTTTATGGTAATTCAAAGTGTTTCAGTTTTAAATTAATTGTTTGAATACTAAATTATGCAGCTTTATGATCCAGGAGATAAGCAGAGCTCTAAAGATGCCTCTGAGACTTGAAAGAGACAGCATTAGAAGCTCATTATTGCCGGCACATTTAACATGGTTAAAGTAGGGGAAAATAGCCATTAAGTTAATGTAATAGTTAAACTGAATTAATTTGAAAAAGTGCCCAGTGAAATGCTTACAGTGATGGTGTTGGGGTTTAGTTTGGCTTTTTGGCTGGTTTGTTGTTGTTTTTTTTTGTAGCATCTTCAAATATTAAAGAGTCAAAACATTTGAAGAGTAGTTCTTTTCAAGCAGTTTAACATAATGTTTATACTTGAGTTTATTACTCAAATATGTGTCAGAGTATCAACATTTTGTAAAGAGAGAAGATCAGATGTTAATATGCATAATGAATGAATTCAGGACTATTGGATGATAACAAACAAAATAAGCTCCAACTCTCCTTCCCATTAGTTCCTTCATCCTCTGAATCCTTTCTTCCAAACTTTGAAAAGCAGTAGAACTTAATGAAAGTAATAATATCTGTCTCCTAATTGCTTAAAACACCAAAGTAAACACTGCAAAGTGTCGAAAAGGAGAGCAAAAAGGTAACACCTAAGTCCTAGGAAAGTTCACATTCAGAAGATATAACGACTGATATTATAGGATTAGATTTAATACACTTTATGTCTCCTAAAATGAAGTAATCAACCCCACAAAAGTAAAATGCAGAGTAACTCCAAGACATACATATGGCTTACCACGTGCTTCAGAGTGGTTGCAGAGTATAGTGCTTCTTTAACGTCTCCTCAAAATTTTTCTTCATATTAATTATACAAACTTCAGATTTCATTTTAATTCCTGTTGCAATTTTGCCACTTTTTTGTTATCTTGTCACGTTTTTGGTCTCAATAATTTCCTTGGTAACAGAATCCACTGTCCTACCACTTTGGAAAAGAAATAAATATGTTATTCCCTAGATTTTCACTTCAAATTACTTCTTGTGTTTTAGATTTGAGATGATCTACTGACATTCTACTACTCAACCTTTGTAAGGATCATTATAGATTCCAATGATTCTGGCTGCAGGTGGTGGCATTAGGTAGAAGTGGAGCAATACCTTTCAGACCATCAGACTGAGGAATGCAATGTGGAGTACACCTCTCTCAAGACCCAACACACAGAAAGAGTAGCATTCACAGAATTTCATTGTCAGGGTGTATCCTCAAATGGGAGCATTAACTGGGTAAGATAAACTTTGGAGCTACTTCCCATGCATTGATATCATACACTGATGTATCACACCTGCCTTCACATCTGGTAAAACCCAGACAATTGATGTCACTGTTTTGGTGGCCAGGAGGTTTGGGGCAGATGGGCTGGCACTGAGCAAACAAGAACTGGAAGAAGAGATTTGGCTTTTCAAGAAGCTCATCACTGATGCTGCCTCAAAGTAGAACTTCCCAAATCTCCTACCAAAGCAAGGAGTAAACTGGTCTGGGCCAGGTGAAAAAAAATAAAGTTGGGGAAATTTGGCACCTGCTTGGTACCCCATCTTACACTGTGTGTGCTGCTTCTGCCCGAGTGACTCTCAAGATGCTTTTGGTGACAGAAGAGGACAAAAAAAGATGGAGGATTGCTCTCTGTTCTTAATCTCAGACATGGAATTAGCACACAGGAACTTTGAATCATGGGCCAAAACAATGCTTGTGGGAACAGAAGGCTGATGCAGATCTAGAAGAGTGCAGTAGAGACAGTATCACTCATTATGTCAGTGCTGAGAAGCTTCCAGGCAGCTTAGAAATACTTAATTTACTAATTGTAACTAGGAAGAATGTGACTGATATGAAGATCTCCTACTTTGTGGCTCCACACCATGGTGGCTGAGGAAGGGGGAATTCAGGCAAACCACTCTTTATTCTTTGATAATTTTTCCTTCCCATTAGCCCTGACTACAGGATTACAGAGCTCATTGTGTCTCCACTCTCTCCCTAGGCAATGGTGGAAGGCTCAAGAGCTGCAAATATTACTTCTTTGCAAAAATAATAAGAAGTGTGGTCTGTATGGGGATCGAGTATCTACCTGAGGAAGAGGTTACATCTCTGTGTTGTCCACATTGTTAATCAGGCTTTGATAGCACTGGAAATGGGTGCCAAAATCCGACTGCTTCAGATTTGACATGGAGAGTAGAATCAAAAGATGGAGAAAGACGTCAGGAGTATTTTCCACCTCTACTTTTAAAAGTAAAATAAGTCTTAGACTTCCTGAATCCCAGAGGGATTATGTTATGCTTTAGCTCCAAACCTACCCCTGGTAAAATAAACTCAATGGGAATTTTTTCTAAAGTTGGTGTAGTTACCTCAACTATAACTTGTCAGAGATCAGAAGTGGGTAGAAAATAAAGTGAATTACAATTCAATACCTTTAGATTACATTTGAAGGATAACTTTTCTACTACTAAATCAACTGGAAATCGATTGAGGCAAGAGCATCCTATAATTTACTGTTCCCAATATCTGCACTGTAAATTGCCTTCCTTCTTGTCTTGGCTAGCTTAAAACTCTACTGAATTTTCCTAAATTACTAAGGCTTTCTTAAATTAAAAAAAAAAAAAATAGAGAAGAAACAAACTAAAAAAGTTTTAAATTATTTTGCATTGCCACTGATAACTTCAATATGCTCAGATATTTGCTTAAGTATTATTAACATAAGTTTTGTTTCCTTATTTCCTTTTAAGAAATGTCCAGGCTACACCAAAAGCACTTTTGGTGAAGATATACCTTTAGAAGATATTTTTGAGACCAATTTGACAATTTTCCAAAATGAAGAAACTGTTGCCTACTATTCTAGTCAGTGAAGTGAATGTATGAACAAATGAAAACATCCTCTTCCTTCCCACTGTATTTCCTCCCCTCTCCTGAATTTCCTACACTGATTATATGATTATATGATCTTCACTGACATGAAATCAAAAAGACAGAGGAATTACATGAGAAAGGGTAGCAAACAGCTTTTCTTTTGTTGGCAAATTCACTTTGTTATCTCCAAAAGAAATTTTAAATAGACAATTCTCTGACAGTCTTTACAGTGAAATCTGATCAAAGTTTATGCCCTCCAAACAGGAGCAGAGCACTATT
Source organism: Toxostoma redivivum (assembly GCA_013397375.1). Taxonomy (NCBI): domain Eukaryota; kingdom Metazoa; phylum Chordata; class Aves; order Passeriformes; family Mimidae; genus Toxostoma; species Toxostoma redivivum. Next base: position 199,284 of record VXBI01008284.1, on the reverse strand, counting down.
TCTATGTAAAAAGTGTGCTCCAAACCCATTATAGTTACACACAGCATAAAAGTTTCATGTTTACATACAAGTAACAAATGGGTGTGCCTTGAAGGAACTTGTTTGTCCCGTCTAGCCTTGAATATTTGGATGCAAAAAGGACCCAAAGAGGCATCTCCTTTTAGGTTTAAATCCCTTTAGACACAGATACATAAGAGATATCTTTTGGTATTTTGTGCCACTATAATAAAACCATGTACACCTACTGCAACTGCAAATTCTTCTAGTATATTCCACTGGTACTGATTTGTATTTGAATTAGTTTGCCTGTTTTTTCTCTGACATTTTTTATTCTCCTTTCTTATTTTCTTTTCTGTCAATTGTCTTGAATGTTGCTTGAAGAATGCCTAGCATGCAACTTATCATAGAGCAAAATAGCTGTAAGACCAGGCATTAGAATCATTATGATTACCAGGCCTCCCATGAGTTTATTCAATGAAATACAAGCAACCATCCATTTAATACAAAAATAGAGATTCAATTTATGTAACAACCTCAAGGGACCTTAAACTGGAATTTTGAGTTGTGAAATTCAGATTATTGGATTCCATGCTTCCTTATTCCATACTTCCATACTGCTCCCATACTAATTAATTTTCTGCAGACTGTAGAATAACCACATAAACCAAAGAAAATGTTCTTTTGCAGTCTGCTCTACAAGAGTTCATTTTGTTAACTCTCTCTTTGCCCAAAGTGATGACCTTTATCAAAGTGATTCTCTTTATCAATGGCTAGAAGCTGTGAAATTATATCATCATGTGAAAACACAGTCCATATTTTCAAATCTCACAGCATGCATAGATCAGCTTGCAAGATGAAGTTATACTATCAAATATGGCTGATCTTGTGAAGGAGGCTCATAAGCATAAATTGCAATTAAGGAGAGAATTATGAGAATAATGAGAATTAAAAATCCATTACATAATTTGAACACACTGACAATTGCTTCTTACCTTACAAAAGGTTATATTCTTCTCTCTTCAATTAATGCAATTTTTATTAACAGAGAATATAAGGCTCCCAAAGAGTTGGACAGAGCAAAACAAATGTGTATCTCTTTAAACTTAAGTACCTGTAAAATGCCATTAACTGATGTAAATTTGACAGTCAATTAGCCTCTCTGATATTATAAATGCTTTTAATATTTGAAAGAAAACATCTCAGTCACTAACTTTGAATTGAAAATAGGCTTAATTTAGTTGGTTTTAAACTTTTTTTGCCAGAGTAGAAAATTTTTTATAATTAACAACAGGGATTCTGAGAACAGCTACCATAAGTCAGACTGGGACTATGCCACATTTTCTTAAGCATGCTTAACTCTTTCCAGTTACAAAAAAACCTGAGTTTTCACTTCCATATAATTTTGCCATGTTTCAACAATTTCTCATGAAAGATTTTACTCCAGGTGTGTGTCTGTGGCTCATCATTTCCTTATCCCTGAAAAAGTCAGTGAAGTAGTTCAATATATGGCTTTACAGTGTTAAAAATGCAATTAAGTTTAGAATTATAGAGCGATTCATGTGTCCACAGAACAGCTTTCATTGACTTCACTTACAGCTGTGTGTACTCTGCACCTGTGCAAATCAGACTCCAGAGTGCCCAGAAAATTGAGGAAAACATGCAATTCAACCACCTGTGAAAAACTTAACAGCTTGATCCCCAAATAAAAGTCAAAAATACATAGCATTTTCTATGTCTTCTTGTTGAAGTGTCTCTTTTAATGTAAAGTAGAAGTGAGAGATGGGCATGTGTACTCCTATTGATTTGAGTGTTATTCTGGGGGATATGTGGGTTCTGTGACTGGAACAAGAAATGTGTTAATTCTGCATTTAGACTGTCTTTGAAGGTGACTTATTTCCTCTGTGATACATCTATATTTCCACCATAGCTGTCATGGAAGCACACTGCACTGGGATACAGCAGATATGTTTATATATGCCACAAAACCTAAGTTACATGAAATTACCAGCATTTTCAACTGAAAGCTTGATGCAGGGAAGGCAAATCAGTCTGCTACCACTAAGCCCCACAGAAAAAAAGGAGTTTTACTTGCCATGATTGCCTCTTTCTGAGACTTTACAGGCATTGCTGTTGGATATCTGACTCATTAAGAACAAAGAAAGTTGTGCCGACAGAACATTATAAATGAGACAAAGCATTTGAAGGACTTGGTCTCACTCGTGCAGTCATTTAAACAGGACTTGTTTTCTTCAAGGCTGCAAGCTTTTCCTTTTGTGATACACAATTTCAAAGGATCAATGGAATGTTTGCTTTATGAAGAGAAGCACTTCCTTTCTCTCTGATATTTCAATTTAAACTATTTCATCCCTTGCTGTGATTACTCCTTATAAGGCAGCAGAATAAAATAGATCTTTGTTTGTCTTGTAAACTACTTTCACTTCTCATAACTATTTTGCTACAAGGATACATTCATTTGGTGCAATTTTCCACTTTTCTTGAATTTAGTATTTTGACCCAGAGAGTAACAAGGACTCATGATTACCTATTGAAATTGCAAGATATTGATGATAATGCACATAATTTTCCAGAACTCCCAATAATGTATTTTCAAAAGAGTAACCCTCAACTTCTGTTTCTAAGTTTGTTTTTTTTTTTTTTTTGCCAAGACACCCACTGCTACAAGGTTTCACAACTGTACCATGGGGGCCTGTACCATGCAAAGGCAAAACACTGTATTGCCTTGCAGAAAGATATTTTCTACTTGTTCATAAAGCAAGCTTTGTTCCTTGGTGGAAAATGCATTGCTAATGTGCCAATTTAACAGGATAATTAATATATTCTATCTCAGTGGGACAGTATGATATTCACTCTTTCTTTTGTTTCCACTTTGATTTTCTTTTTTTCAGGAACTTAGGCTTGGCCAATACCCACATGAAGTAATCTGTGATGACCCCAGAGACACTGGAGTTCTTAAGAGCAAAGCTCTTTTTAGTTGCTTGTTAAATTAAAACATTTGAACCTGCCAAATGCAGTAACCCTACAGTGGCAGAGCTGCTGTACCAGTGTGTCCCGATGTCCACAGTGAGGCTGAGCATGCAGATTTACACACATGGGCACCCTTGAATGGAGCACATGTACATGTGCACACAGCCAGCCACACAGGACAACGTGGAGAGAAAAATCCACACTCATGCAAATGCTAACAGCACCAGAAAATAGAGTTCCTCACCCAGTAAAATGGTTAGAAATGGAGTTTGATGGGAACATAGGACAGATGGCAGTGATTAGGCACAGGGCATGATTGGACAAGTGCCAGCTAACATGCCACTGGCCCCTTTTATTCCTACCCCTCTGTTTCCATGCTTGGTCCTTTGCAGAGCATGCTGATTTCTCCATTCTATGGTTCCTTTGGTTCCTCCCCTAAACATCTCATCATAAAATCTTATAATACCAAGATGCTCTTCCACAGCATCCCACAATGACCCCCAAACTTGGTAGGCAGTAACCTGCTCACCTCACCTCCTCTCTACAACCTGTGAAGAGATCCAGAAAGCTCCTTCAGTGGCCAGTGGCAATGGTTGCCATACCCAAAGCACTGGTGGCTGTCCTCCAACAGCCCTGGGAGGAGCCAGGGCAGCGGCTCCTTTTTCTAATAAGTTTATTGTGATTCTCTCACTTCCCAATGTGACTCTCTGCATCTTTTGTGGATATAAGTGTTTGTGGATATAAGCTTTTAATAATATAACCTAACACACACTGGTACATTCTTCAGAAAAAAGTGGATGACTTCTGGGCAGTGATGTCTTTGGAAGTTCAAAGTGGCTTAAATGCAATTTTGACAAAAATGACATTATAGTACATTTATGTTTAGCCACCTCTTTGATGACCGGAAGTATTACAGTAACTCCTATATATTCCTAAAACTGAATAAGAGTTTATCCTCTTCAAACAGGATTTATAGCAGTATCTGGACAGTCTGTTTACAATGTATCACATTAAAATACAATTTTATTTTGCTTGATATAGTGATGTCTAAGTGATGTCTATTGATGCTCAATATAAGGGAATGCATTTGTGTCCCATTTCCTTGGCCATGCCAAAAGGGCACAAAGCCTTGGAGGGGAAAAGACCAGACATTTGAAGGCATTAAGCATTTTACTCCTCCCAGTTTGATTTACCATGAAGTAGGATTCAATGTACTTAAATCTGTAATATATTACTCTGCAAGGTATGTGTGTGTGTAAATATATATATATAATAGTATTTCTTATAATTCCATTCACTTACTTGAACTAAGCCAAATGAGTTGTGCAAACAGCATTGCTGTGTCATTGGAGGAAGAATCTGTGTCAAGTGGGAAGAGCTTTCAGTCTGGCATTAGGACTTCAGAGGAAAACCAGCAGAAAATGTTGGTGATGCTTAGCATGTCCCAGCCACTGGATCATCAAGAGTGTTGTCCCTTTTCTCAGTGCTCCTGATAAAGTGCTAAGTCCAGCTTCTTTCCTCACTGTCCTGCCATGCTTGACTGAAAGATTAATTCCTGAGGCTGACCTCTCTGACTGATAAGCATTGGATTGATCTTAAGAGGCAAATGTCAAATCTTCAGGGTCAGTCCTCATCACCATACACTGAAGGAGAATGCAGTCTCGCTGAAATAATTCAACAACACTTAAAAATTGAAATGAAAAAACAAACTTAGAATTCTTGAACCTGACTATAGAATTCTGTACCTGACTATATTTGGAAACAGGTACAGATAAACAAAAAAAAAGAGTGTAATGATGTAAAATCATTATCCTAGGATCTTCTGGTTAGTGACAGTCATGTTAAATTATCTTCTGTCATGCTTTCTCTAAGTGGACCCCAGTCACTGACATATCCTGTCCTTGGCTTCCCCTCTCTGAAGTAAATACAAACTGAAATGACTGTATTGATTTTACATTTTCTTTCTTATTTAGAATTACTCCAGTAAGTGCATGCTTTCTCCCAGTTTTCTACAATCTCTAGTCCTGATGATTTAATTAAGCAAACAGCTCATTTCTTACCTACAGAAATATAGCTTTGTTTCAAAGAAATTGTCTTTTTTCATTCCATTTAAAGATGCCTTTGAAATTCTCCATTCTACCAGTGAAACTTCACACATAGAAATGTGTTTTTGATTGTAAATCTGCCTTGTTACAGATGCAATCCAACATATCCTGGCAGATAAATGGGTCTTTCCAGATTGCATTTTCTCATCACAGATTTAAGCACCTAAGTTTTTCAGAAAGTGGTGTGTTTATCATGCAAATCCATAAATGAGGACAAAGAATATGTTCTTTCACCAGCCCTTGTCATAAAGTAGATATGATGTTATAGAAAATAAAATCATTTGTGGTGTTTGACTTAGATGACCCTTGGAGGCAGCCTGCTGAGATGTGGAGAAATGCTGTCTGAGTTATCCTGCAATGCAAAAACAAGTTCTTCTATCTGTACAATTGTTGGGCTGTTCATTACTAGATCCTTGCTGACTTTAGGAAGGTACTGCACGCACAAGAGACTTGCAGAAGAAATAAGGCACACAAATGAAGCCTGCTTAGATAGCTTATTTCTTTTAATCCTTGATAAGATTAGAAAGTCCTGCATTACAATTTTAGAATACTGTGCATTCCTTTAAAAAGCAGATTTGTGTGTCAGGGCCAAAGTAATTTAAAAAAATAATTAAATTAGAAGTGTTTATGCGAGGTCATGTATTTAAATTATGGAGAAAGATGTCTCAGAGGGAGTATAGTGGTATCTACCAGTAAAAAGGATTTTGCTACTTTATTCCAGACCTGCTTTGCAGAGGATCACTATTCCACTGGCCAGTACCAGAGTCAGAGTGGGTCAGTAATGATTCCCTAAAGCAACATTTTAATAGCCAGCATGGGTGAGAATGATGCAGATTTGCCCCCTGAAACTGAAATAAAGAAGTGTGGAAGAATGTTTCTATACTGCTTCTGCCAGGTCATTTCTGTTCTCTTTTGTTGGCACAGCCAGCAGTATGCTTGTGTGATGGTTTCTGTTTGGTCTGCAGTGGAGATCCCTGCCTAATCAGTACCAAAATGAAAACATCAGTTCCTTCAGAACTGATGCAGAATGCTGTATTACCTCCAGGGATATTCTAGGAGAGTCAAGAATGCACTTTGTAATCCTTTACCTCTAGTCTAGCATTATATATTATTATAGTAATCTTCCAATTGCCTTGACAAAGGAAGAAGGTGGTTTGCACACAAATCTTACAACCTTTTTCTGTGGAGAGAAGTGTCTCTTTTTCTACTAATATCAGAAAATATGATCCATCCATCAAATTTTCAGACACTACCTACCTGGCAGTTTAACAGATTTTGTTCAAATGAGTTTTAGGGAAGATGAATAAATGCTTTTAAAAAAAGAGAGTGACACCTGCCCACAGTACCATTTGGTCCAATTCCAAATCTGATATAGCTATTTGAAGTTCTTCCCAGGTTGTCTGGAGCAATATGAAGAGTTGAATTTGGCCCTATCTATAGAAAATGACTTCCTACTTTACTATGACAATTTGGGGAGAGTGCATATCGATCCTCCTACTGTAAGTGATACAGGCTCCATTTTAACCAGATTATTCTGGTAGCAGGACACCCAATAATACAGTTTTTACAACAAACTCATGTTTAAATTATTCATTATTGCATTTTTACTTTAATAAATGCTGAAGGTACAATAAAACAATGATTAAAGGTACATTATGAGAAGAAAATTATAGCATCTTTTAAGTTCTGTTGTTTACTGCTAGGCAATGATATTACTGTGCTATGACACACTTACAGCATTTTCAATCACCAGCATTAAGCTACCATTTAGCCACTTACCAGTTAATTTTGAGATAGTTCTCTGTTGTTAAGCAGGAAACAGGATCAATGTGCAGAATGTAGAGCTCTTTGTAGGTGGGAAAGTTTTAGGCTTGAGCTTCTCAAATATCATAACAAATCTCAAATATCAGGAATGTTTCTTGGAGCTGATGTAATTGTCAAAACAATGAACAAAAGGAATGACTCTTCCACAGGTGAAGACAGAGATCTGATGTCAGAGGATTCTGCCCCATGATGAAGAGTCTTGAGGTGTTGGACAGCATGCCTGGATATTCCTATTCCTAAGTATTCCTATTTTAACAGTTCACTATTAAAAGAAATACATAATCTTTTACCTAGAGTTCCCCACTATAAGAATAGAATACAAGACATGTTTTCATCACATGTATTCCTGATTAGATTAAAGTGAAGAGAGAAATTCTATTGGAACACAATGATGAGTCTGATTACCAGTGTAACTGAGCTGGTATAGATTTGGTAATTAGGTTTGCAGCTCCTTCTAAATTTTTTTTCAACTTTTTTTTTAGTTAAAAAGAAAAAAAAAAGAAAAAAAGAAAGACCTTCTATATCCACACAAAAACAAAGAAACTTGCAATTTAGTCTTTGCTTCATTGATATTCTATCTTAATGGATCAGCTCTGATGCTTATATGATTCCTGGCAATTCTGTTAAGCAGTGCTAAAAGAGGTTTAAACATCATGTTTGCTGTTTGTTGAAAGTTCATAATTTTGAGGAGAAAAATATTATTACAGTTCCACTAGTGGTTTTTATGAAGAGGATATTCACATCTGACCTGACAGTGCAGAACACAGTGCACTGCACACAGGTTTTTGCTAGCTCTCAGCAAGATAAAACAACCCTGTGGAGTAAGCAGTCCAACTCTGTTACCTTAGGGCTCTAAACACCAATTAACCCCGGAGTTTAGATCATATTTCTTCCTTCTATGTTGTCGTTTATATTGCAGTTACAAACCTAATTAGAAAATCTATCTGGATGTTTCTTGTTTCTATTTAAAATGACAGATTCTCTCAGATAAGGTGATAAAAAAGTCATATATGTGGGAACTGTAATGACAATGATGTGGAATTCCTGTTAGCTTTGAGTGATGGTGAGAATTTATCATTTAAGAGACGGATATAATTTTCTAGCCACAGTTTGTTTTCCGAGTTGCACATCAATGTTTGCAGCTGTCCTGCATTTCTCTTATGGTGATATGCATATTCTCATATGGTGATATGCCAAGTATAAGGTCCTTTTTGCATCAACAGCTTGCTTAGTTGAGAATTAATTGAGCTTGATGTATGTTGCCACATTTTGTCTTTTCTGCTTCTAATATTTCTTGAATGCATAAAGTAGACAGGTTTGATGGGAGTTAAGAAGTTACTCTAGGTTAGGGTGGAAACAATGCCTCCCAAAAGGGATAAGAAAAAGAAAAAACATAGAGGAATTGCAGTCATGTCTCATATGCACAGAAAGTGCAAGGTAGGTCAGGTAGTAGAGTTACATAGCTGACATTACACTGCAGAACTTCCTTACTTCCCCAAATCTATCCTCTCCACCAAGGAAAGATCTGCTGTTGCATTATGGTCTGGAGAATGCTCTGGTCACCTGAAGATTGCACCTTCACTGAATTTGCTCAAGATGTTTGATTTATCCTCCCGCTGGATCCAATATCTATCTACAAAAAGACACATATCCTCTAACAATGACAAGGAGAGATAGTGCCACAAGAAGAATAAATCATGCAGACAAACTGGCATAACTTGAATATTCATTTGCTATAAAACTTGAAAATGAATGAATGCTTTTATCCATATAATATCATAGAATAGAATCATAGAATACCCTGGGCTGGAAGGGACCCACAAGGATCATTGAGTCTAACTCCTGGCCCCGCACAGGGCAGCCCCAAGAATAACACTATGTGCCTGAGATCAGTGTCCAAACACTTCTTGAACTACGAGTTAACTGTAAAATGTTACGCACACTCCTCAGTTACATGCAGTTCACAAGAAGAAAAGTATGCTGTAAGCCAGGAACAACACCATATATTTTCATTTCTTGACACCTGGTCTACAAATATGTATTTAGTCGGATTCCTTTAAGACAGAGCAGTCCTTGAACATAAGCATTTAGGAAATTATGACATTTTAAACTATGACATAAATTATCTGAATATATGAAATTTCATATTGATGCCAAATTAGCAAAGCAGTGCTGAATACCTTCCCTTCCCTTCCCTTCCCTTCCCTTCCCTTCCCTTCCCTTCCCTTCCCTTC
>VXBI01008284.1:129975-190056 GCA_013397375.1 Toxostoma redivivum | reverse complement strand
CCTTCCCTTCCCGCAACCTTCCCGCAACCTTCCCGCAACCTTCCCTTCCCTTCCCGCAACCTTCCCTTCCCGCAACCTTCCCTTCCCTTCCCGCAACCTTCCCTTCCCAGCTGTCCTAATCCAGGTTTCTTTTCATAGCCCAGATAGACCCCCTGCTCTGGGTGAGGATAATAAAAGGTCAATTGCTGCATGGAGTGCAAATTTTTTTGCTTGTTGCTCATAAATTGCAGGTGCACATAAATATATAGAAGGAGAAATTTGCTATATATATATGTGTATATATATATGTGTATATATATAAAATGCTGACTTTAGCCAAATTTGTCTGAGTGTGAGCCTGTTACTGGGTTGCTTGATGCTTCTAGCTTCAGAAGGGTCAAAAATAACCAGGATTTCTGTATTTTCTTACATTCCCCCATAGCTGAGACTTAGTTGAACTATCAGGACCTTCTTAACAAAATAAAAATACACTAACATATTCATTAAAGCCAAAATAATAACAACTGCAGTTAGGACAATAGTCTGAGCAAGGCAACAAAAGCAAAGGCTTATTCTGCCTTCTCCAGAGAAATGCCAAATCAAAATTTAAAGAATTAAACACAACAGATGGCTTCTATGACTAAGGCCAGCTCTCTAAGCAACATGGGTTATAAATACACTTATTAAACAGAATTACTTGCATTTTGAAGCCAAAGCTAGATACTTCGATATATTTCCCTTCCTATTTAAGTGTCTGAAAGGTTTTATTTTAGTTTCAGAACAGAACTAAAATACAACTCTGCAGTTCTTTTGATACAAAATTTTCATCCTCCTCAGTCTAGTGCCAGATACTTCCTGAGAATATGTGCTTTTAAGCTCTCTACATCAGCCGAATTAACTTTGACACATAACAATCTGTGGCTTTCACAAATAACACCTAAAGAATAAATCTTTTACTCTGGTCCAAATGTTTAGGAGTTTAGAAGGAAGTAATTGCCTAGACTATTTCACTAAGCAACCAAAGAGGCTGAAGTGCAGAAATTTTCTCTTCACATCCTCAGAGAACAGTCAAGGTATGCAGAATGTGAAGAAACACCTCTTCTGTTCTCACTGCTGAATAGAATGAAGATGAAATTGAAAGGGGTAATTTTAGTAAATACTGGAAGATTAAATGAAGGCAATCATAGAATGAGTAGTGCTCCTTTGTATATAAAACACTAACAACAATCTGCAGTCAATGATGTAAAGTTTTCTTATGAACATACTTCTTTGTCCCCAAGAGCTGAATAGTTTATTACAAGCCTGCAGATCAGCTTGACTGTAGTCCACCAACAGCTGTTATCATTGAAATACATCTATAAAAACGATCAGATGTAAATAACAAAACAGGACTTACCCCTGACCTTCCACAGCTATTGAAAAATGTAAGGAAATATTACTTTAAGCCATAAATGTACAGTAGAGATAATGCCAAGAGAATTAAACAACCATCTGGTGTAATTATTCATGTTCTCTAAAAATAGTTTGCATGTGAATGTGGCACCATATTTCCCTATATAATTTAGAGGTTTGAATCTAAAGGAAAATTACAGAAAATCACAGGAAATAAAGACTACTTTTTTTTTCTTTTTTTTTTTTTTCTAATGCAGATTAACACATTCTTTTCTAAACAAGAAGGCACAGGGAAAATGCACGGAGTGGGGGTGAATGGAGAGAGAGGAGTGTAGTATTGGTACTTCTAAAGCAGATCTATATGTGACAACCCATCTGAATTCATAATAATCTTTCCTTTATGTGCTGGTGTTTTCATGCTACTTTGTAATACAGATATTTTTGGATTGTACAGTAATCAGGTGAGGAAATGCATGAAGATGATGGTGCTTGTTATTCTAAATATATGATGTAAAAATGGGTTCGAAGTAATACAAATGTTAATAAAAGAGCTTTTTGACATAGAAATAAATCATTCTTCTCTGAGGAGGGGTAATTTGTGCATAAAATAACATTTCCTGTCCCTGTTGCAAGAACCTACCAATGTTTCTAGGAGCATCAGGCAGTTACAGAGAGCTTCAGCAGCCTCCAAACACTGGCCAAAATTCTTTAGCAAGCCACGACTGAGCTGTGTTTGAATACTGTATCCCAACAACTCAAGACCAAATTAAATTAGAAGCAACCTGTCCAAGGACAAACTGCATAAATTGTTCTCCCCACTCTTAATTACACATTTGTGTTCTGTTATAATAGGAAATAAAATATCCATTTATAACACAGGCAGCACTATGAAATCATAAATTCTGTTGGGCAACTTGAGAAAAATTCAGCAGAAGTATTTTTCAGTGATAATATGCTACTAATGCACATCAGTAATGAATTTACAAAGAACATGAAATTATTGCTCTTCACTAAGATAAGATGAGGATATGAAAATGTGTGGCAAGAACTAACGGGTGCTGATTGCAGAATAAATACCTGCAGTAGGTGTTGTTTAATGCATCATTTCCCAAGACTGCATATGAGGAGGAGATCATACATACTATTGTGTGCTCTGCGAGCCAAGTTTACTATACAAATATGGGCAACAGAGATGTGAGCTTAGCTATAACTCTTCCATATCAGATGGAGGTACCACCTCTGTGTGTGAAAACACTCAGTAAAATATTATCAAAAAGTTTTGGAACAAAAACTATCCCAGAAGGCAAGAGCGGACAGGAAAACCACAAGCAGACATTCTCTTGCTGCATTTTATTTTATGAAAGCAGCGTTTGGTTCAGTCAGGTTTCAGAAGACACAAGTGTACTTGATGTCAATTCTCAATTCCTTCTTCTTTCAGTGATCATCTAAAGTTTAGCAGTTTGGTTTCAATGCTCCCAGAATCCCATTCAATAGAGAAACAATGTATTCCTTCTTAAATCAACTAAGTAGAAATTAAGAGCAAGTTGACGGCAGGATAGCAGAGTTAGGAGGAGGAAGAGCTTAGCTTGTCAAAGTCATGTTCCTAGGAATTTGTTTAATTGTCAGTACAGACTTTACACTCTTCTAGAAAGACGAGAATAAAGATTGACACAAAAGTGAGCAGTAACAGTACTTTTATGATTTCTTCTCACAAAATCAATTTGCTATAAATGCATCTTCACACCTACTTTTTTCAAAATAATATTTTTGTATCATGATGGTCTCTTGGTTTTCCTGGTTTTTTTTTTTTTTTTCCCGTCGTGCTTTTGTTTTCTGTTAGGTGCTTGACTAAGACCCATGCTCAGGAGATAGCCTTTCTGTGGGTTAATACAAAGGCGATGCACACATGTAAAATGAGTAAAGGTGAGTAATTCCTATCTTGTCTTCACTTCTTGCAATGTTTTGTATTATGTTCTTATAAATAGATTCATTAGCTGCTAAAAGTTGCCTTTTTAACATATGCAGTGTATATAGTAGGAATATCTAAATAAAAAGTAGAAAACTATTATAGAAGTCTTACAAGACTTGTATAAAAACTTTTAAGACATGATTGCTACCTCAGGGAAAAAAATGGTTTGAAAGCAATGCTTTCCTTACAAAGATAGGGTACTATATCAAAAGTAATGCCTGGGCATTATGTCTGAAGAACAAAGAGGTTTATTATAAGAAAAGAAAAATAAAGCAGTAATAAAAGTAAATATCATCCTGTCCACATCCTTCTTTTCAAGGTAAAATTACCACACACTCTTGGGTTATCCTACAAAAACAATTGTATATTAAACATCTAGATATACTAAAAATTCTCTAGAAATGTAGAGAAAATCAGGAATGGAGGGAAAATATTTTCCATACATAAACTGGTGCTTTCTTTCATATAACTCCTGTTTCAATTCAAGAATTTAATCATGTATTTCTCTTGAAATGCTAAGATAAAAAATCCCTTTTCAGAACTGTGCTTGCCAATAATCTTTATATTATTAATCAGGAAATAACAACTTCCAGATAACCATATTGGATGACTAATAAAATGTTTCATGTATCCAAAAAATCAAACTCAGTGGGTTCCTTACTAGGAACAAAAGCCATTTGAGCATATGCTATTTATGTTAATTGGGGAAGTTGTTATCTGACAATACTTACACCATGTCTGTGCCAAATTCAGAAAGACAAAAGTTGTTTCTCCAAGAGCTATTAATATGCTACTGTGCCTTTTGGGATGGCTGTTTAAATTTAAAGATACTTAAAAAAAAAAAAAAGTTATGTTTAGAGAGGCTATTTTGAAAACAGAGAAGCTTCATAATAAGTGAGATTTAAATCAGAAGAGAAATTCTTGTTGTTTTCTGAAACCAAAGAAATATGCCCTAAGGTAGGTCAGGCAGAGGACAGTTTAAAACTTGGATGTTGAGAACTTTTTAACCTCAAAGGCAGTATAATCACCAAATTTACAAAAAATTACAGCCCTGGATGTGTAATACCAGGCCCTTTTCATTATGTGAAACTGCTAACAAGAGAGAGATAAAATGATGAAGGAATAACAGCGGCTAATTTTGAATGCAGCCAAGCCTGAAGGAAGCATATTTTCCTCTTTCCATGAAACTCTTGAAATGGTGGGATGCTGCAAAAACTCTCTGCAGTGAACAGGCAATACCAGATGCCATCCCTTCCTGGGCTCTACAGAGCTCTTCAGAGCTTCTCACAACAGAAAAGCCACCTACAAACACAACACGCAAAAGAATAAAATTCTGCTTGGAAGCAACTGCCCAGGTCACACAGTATCTGCCCTGTGGTGACTTCATGGGGATTAATTTTATATGGATAAGGCAAAGTTATTAATTATTACAAAAGTTGAAATTTTACTTTCTCTTGAACTAATTGATGTAGACATTAAAATAACACCAAAACTCAAAATAATGATAAGTTCTCCTGTAAAAAAATCTGAATGCTTAAGTCTTCCAATCTTGCGTAAGTATTGGAAGTAACAGTTGCAAACAGAAGAGAAGGGACATAAATGAAATAGAAGAATTCTCTATATGCATAGATAGGTCATATCAAGTACTTAGGAAACCATTCTTCTCAATATCTGGCACATAAACTGGAAAGCACCCTCTCATTGGTATGTAGGTTCACTGCACACTCTGCCTGATCTGTTAGGAGTGCAACACACTCAAAATGGTATCTAAAAGATACGATATGCTCATAAATGCTTCATTATTCCCAGACTAAAATGGTGAGGACACAGAGGTCTTCATTCCCCATCTTAATTGCCTCAATGTTTCTTCCCATAGCCCTTTTTTCATATATTTTATTTTGGTGGTCACATCATTATAGGTCTTTGACACAATTACTGGGGGAGCAGGAGGTTTGAAATTTTTAAGAGTCAGAATTAGAACCTAGCCCTGCCATTCACAGAGACTAATATTTCAGTTAATTATTACTTACTTGTAGCATGGGCCACAGTTTCATGATTTGGATAGATTTTTAATGAATTTTACCTCCTTATTTTTTGGAGTTGATTAAAACTAAAACCCATTTCAGTGCTCAGTGGTGTTTAGCTGTATCTCACCATGGAAATGCACATGTGAAGTCACTCGTTCTCATTCTGCTTGAACAGACAACTTCTGTGGTTGCATAAACCATTTTGAATGCTGGGGGTTTTTTCTGTAAAAAAGAGAACCAGGTACCATACCAGGTGTGGGCGTGGCTGAGGCCCACAAGCAGAGAGAGAGAGAACAGAGAGCACACACCTGACTCCAAGATCGTGAGCAGGAAAAGAGTTTTATTTACATTACATGACCATTTATAGAATTCCAACCAAGGTCAAGGATTGGACAGCTGAAGGTCAGCCTCTCAGCATGAGTGGCTGCTCACAACATCCATCCATACTTCCTTCCTCAGAGAGGAATGTTAAACAACTCTGTTTATCAGAAGAAGGTATGGGAACAGTTGGACAAATGTATAAACATCAGAACATCAGAAGGCAAGGAAAACCTGGGGCAACAACCAGGAGAACCCCAAGCTCCCTGCCTCGTGGATAACCAGAAGGTGCACTCAGAGCATTTTACCATGATGAGCTGTGATGAGCTGTGTTCTTGATAACAACAATCAAGTAGCATTTATTATACATAAGCCACCAAAATAATGACAATTATTGAAGAACAACACAAGTCGGGCATGCTTTAATTATAATTTTGTATAGAAATGTCATGCTGTTCTTACTTTGCCATGGGAAAGTCTCCTCAAATGCACAAAATACAAGAGATATGGTACCATTGCTTTTTTTCTGAGATCATAGTAAATCACAACTTTGTTGCATTCAAAGGATCTTCTGTTAAATTATGCCTTATCAGTTAATTTCAAAAGCTTGTTGAGTGTTTACTTACATAACGTCTATGCAAGATTGCAGATACAGTCTTTTAAATCATCAATACTGCCAATTATATAACCTAAACAGCTGAAAATATATTATGGAGAAAATCTACAGATGTCCATAGAAGTCCAAAAAAGAACTGTCATCATGTTTTAAATACTGTAATCTGTGTGCAAATGAATTAGACAACTCAACTACATGTCACCAAGGCAGTAACCGAGACATTGTTAACAACTGCTTGGTGGATAGTAGTGATTAACTACTAATCTAATTAATTCAAAATTCACTTGGACCTGGATTCATTCATTGTAACTTTAGTTACATAAATGAGATATTGAAGGTAGAAAAATTAAATGTAAGAAGTAATCTCTACAGTTGCTGGAAAGACCTCAGCCATTCTGAGCTTTATGTGGTTATTTCACCATTAAGAGGTGTCAATTTTCTTCTGTCGCCTCCGATAGAGAAGAAACTCACTCAGGTGACTAAGCTGAAGATGTGGGGACAATGTGGAATTTAAACACCTCTGACGCAGTGAGTGATAACTAAAAACCCTACTAAATCTGCTGGGCAGATAATTAAACTTAATATTCAGATGTTGATTCCATAGAGAGACATCAGTGTGTCAACTGAGGTGAAATCATCATATGCTCAAGCAATACACTAAGCTCAGCAGTGTCATAGTTGAAGAGAAAGCATCTGAGGTGGTTTGTATGCTGAGTGTAGTGTCCTTGTTATTAACTGCAATGATTATTTTGATCTCACTTTGCAAACCAAGCAGTGATGTGGTGACCAATAGTGCAATCTGTAGACCAATAGTGCAATCTGTAGACAGATTTTAGGGCTAGTTAGCAAGAGAAGACACTGTTCCTAGGCTGTTCCTGTTACTACTTTGTCATTGTGAGGTATGGACAGCCTGTTTCTGATTTATCAGGTTGTCGCTTTTGCCACTGCCTCAGTGGCCTCTGTGGTGAATACCTAACACTTGAAAGCAAGATATTGCCCTCTGGTGTTGCAAATTTCTGGCAAAGAAGACATAGTGGTCACATAGTTGGCGTAAATATGAGGAAGTTCTCAAGGATTATGTCAATCTCTGAATAGAAACTTATCCAAAAGAAGTGGGATTATTAAGACAACTTTGTGCTATTTTTAACTCTTTACTTTTGACTATTTGTCTTAACACTAGAACATATTTCTCAACAGGATTTTGGTACAGCAGCTAGTCGTTGGGTTCTGAAAAGCTTTGGAGAAACAAGTAATGCTTAAGTCATGCAGAAGCCAGAGTCTGGCTTAGTATTTACTGATCGGAAGAAGTAAATTAGCCCATAAGCACAGTGTCTTGGTCTCATATCTTTTGTTTGGCTCATGCTGTGCTCAGGCCATTATTGGTTTCAGCATACAGAGTACCACGTAGAAGTAACAGCTGGAGAAAGAGCACGAGGCTCAGAAGCACAGAAACAGTAAGCAAAGGGAGCACAGAAAAGTTCTTCAGTGATCTGATGTGATCCCTTCCCCAGGCTCTGCTCCCTGTCCCAAGGATTGTTTATGCCTTTTGGCATTGAAGAATCCGCAAATAAAAAACAGAAGCAATATTTGAGCTGGCCTCATCATGGGACAGGCTGTGTGTTACATTCCCAGTTGTTTACTCTCTTCTTCCTTGCTGGCCTTCTTAGCCTTGTATTTCTTTCTGCACAGTGGTACAACTTCAACAGAAGAGCAGTGAATAAACTTCCATAAATCATGTCTTAAACCAGGAAGTGAAGGCACAGCTTCTGGGATACGCAAGATAATTTGAACTGCTTCTGAAAGTCCTCTGTTAAAGAAAAGGTGACAGAAACCAACACCTTCCTTTCCAGCTGAATTTTCAAAGAGAACTAGAAGACAGCATCCAAAAAGAAAGTGGCAGCTAAGGCCCTGAAGCCCTTCAGGCTGTAAATGCCAGTCTTTCATAGACACCAGCTTTAGAAGTTTTCTGAACTTCTGAAAGCTGGAACAGAAGTATGAATTTCTCTCTGCCTCCAACCTTTCCTTCTAGCTCTCAGGCTGGCTGAGGCATCCTCAGTTCAGATGAAATTTCACAAGGCCAGCTCATAATTGTAAATTCCAGCCAGCAGTCTAACTCTTTCCACTTGTGATGCCCAGAAGAGGCAATTTCTGGAATATGTCAAATCTAGTCATAGCTGACTAAGACCTTAGTGCGGAGTTGTCTGCTCTCCCTTTTCTATATAATTCTGTTATTTCTGCATCAGCATGACAGAAACACAGCTCTAGTTCAGTATTAGTGTGGTTTTATGGGGTTTCTATAGCTCCTCATCAGTGGCTTGAGCTGAGATATGAACTGGAGCAATGAGATGCAATCTAAGCTCTGTCCTACTACCTCTGCTCTCAAGGGCAGTAACAACAACAGAGAGGGAGGACAGCCAGTTGCAGAAAGAATTATTTAAATTTACTACTCTGCTGCCATCACAATCAAAAATTCAGCTTGCTACAGTGAATCTGTGGCTTAGAGGAGTTTCCTTTAGCTGACTTTTAAGTAAAAGAAACAGATTTAATCCACTATCAAAATGTTCAGGAGTTTGCGAAATGTCAGGTGCTAGCTAGATGACCAAATTTGTTATCATAGAGAAGTATTTTGTTTCTCTGGTGGTATAGTCAGCCCATCCAATGAGTGTCACCAGAAGTGATCATTCTCTGTCATTTTCACAGCTTTTGGCCTGAGCTGCTGTTACCAGACATGGATGGAAAATTCCACAATATGAGATAAAGCAGAGCTCTGTTACAGGATAAGAAAATAACATCTTTGATTGCTTTTATTGAGGATAAATTGTAGAGCTGGCACACCCTGCTGCTTTCCACAGAATCAGATTAAAAGAGAGATCATCTGGCAAAAAAGTACTAGACTGGAAACTCTTGAGTAGACGGTGTTGATTTAATGCTGTTAAAGTCACTCAAGAGAATAGGAACTTCAGATAAGACAGAAGAGTGACAAGTGCTTGTAATGAGTTGCTACTTCATTTCTGAGTGGTTTGGAGCTTAGAAGTCACAAAACAGTAAACTTCCAGGTGCTTCAAAGACAACTGCTTTCCCCAGACTTCAGCATAAATTGAGCAAGAAAAGGAGTTCTCAGTGATACATATATGAAGACAAGAAATGGATTATGCTGTACTTGTATAATAAGGACTATTAAAAATATAACAGACTTCTCTCAAAATAAAAAGCATATCCTTCTTATTTACAATATGGCCTTGTATCTCATTCTTCCCAATATAATTTTGCTTTAGAAGGGTTATTCAGGTAATAACAGCACTGAAAAAGAAAGTGATGTATTGGTCTGTGAGTCACATAAAATGTAATTTTGACTTCAACATCTGAAGCTTTTAGACAGTTTAAAAACCTCTGAAGCTTTATGGCGGCATTAGATCTGGCATGGGAACCTAAACAGGGGCTTTCTGTGATACCATTTCTCTACTCAGGCTAAAGATTTTGTGAGTGAATAAGGAAATATTAATAATGGCTCATGTTTTCAGTGGTATTTAGGTATCAAATCCCCATTAAATAAGATTTGAGTAAAAGACCTAAGTACCTTTAAGGATATGAGGTCATATTTTTATACAGTGAACCCCAACTTACACTATCTGCTGGTGCTCAAATTTTGAACCATAATTCAATGTTCTCTGCATGAGCATGTATTTCACAATCAGTTTGGTCTGCTTAGCACGACACCACTTTTGCCATTTTATTTATTTACATGTGTGCTTGCAGGGGTTTTTTAATCCATGCCAAATACCGGAGTTGTTGGTCAGAAAGAGAAAACCATGAAAGCCTTGGTCCATGGCTCCCAGCTCAGCAGTCTGGCATGTCCCATAGCAGGGATGGAGCTGTGCTGCCTCTCTGTGCCTCTCTTGGGTCTGTGGGACCCAAGGCAGTGCAGGGTAATTTCTCCCTCAGCCCCACTGAGCAAAGTCTTCTCCCCAGGGAAAAACTGCCACTGAGCAACATGGGAGTGCAGTGTACTTGTGAGTGCATTGCACCATTGAACCAAGGATTAAACTACTGGTTTTAATTCAGTAATGTACTGCTTTTGTCACTAATAGGGATAATTTTAATTAGTTGTCATATTTTAATCCTCTGATATTAATACAGATTTAAGAAACTACATGGGAACAGGGCATACAGAATACAGGAAAAGGAAGAAAAGAAAACCACAGTGTTGCATAAAACTTACAGGAAAAGCAGAATAATGCTCTGAAGCTGATTCAGCAGGTATTTTGACTTCAGGATGAGTTTTGGCAGGCAGATTGGGCACATAATGATCCTCAAACAATATGTCCTGTTCCTTTAAGTGTTGTTTCATGCCATCAGAGGCAGGGAACTTACAAACCTGAGTGCTGGAGGATCTGAACTTTGTCTGGGGAAACTGAACACGGCCTGAAAAGTAGAAATTTTACTTCTAAGTTATATAAAGCCACTGAACCAGTTCCTGCAGGTGTGGGCTACAAATCTTTGCTTACTCAGGAAACATCTCATCCTGCTTTGTATATTCACCCAGAAACTCATGAAATATTATTTCCCTTTCTAAGTCTTTGTAACACCAACAAACATAATCACCAGCTCTCTTCATCCTTATCTCAGAACATTAACAATAGCTTTTCAACAATAAAATGTTAGTGGAAATGGCAACTGAAAATAATACTCAAAACCATGTTCAGTTAAATTTTAGCTTTCAACTACATTATATTTCTCTTTCTCATTTAGTTACAGTGAATATCTCTGCAAGTGAATGAAAAAAATGTAATGCAATATAGATTTTTTCAGGTGTACAAAATTTCACTTGCCATTTGTTGGTGATATTATATCTGCTCCTTTTACCATTTTTGTTTGAATTGTTATGTACTTTTTTTTTAAACAGTAGGAAAGTATGCACTCTTGTCAATAAAAACAGTTTATAAAAAATGGCAGTAAAAATTCTGAGAAGATAGAAAATATCAAGGCAAAAATTTCCACTGTAAGTTTATAAAAATTGAAATTGTTGGCAACTTTAAAGAGTTTTGGGATGTTGTAAAAGCTTGGTGTTTAATGAACAACAATTGAGTGCACAATGTCTGGTCATCTTCATAGTGTTTCTAAGGATACAGCTGTATGTTGATCTGACATGCTTAAAGAAATGTTTTGTGTGCCACAAAGCATTTCCAGAGAATTTTTCCACAAATGAAACAAAACACCTGTTGGCACAGCAACAGTGAGATGAGATGAGTTCAGTAAATCTTCAAGTTTCTTAATTAACACAAAAATAGCATTATGTCTGTATAGAACAGCTTTAAATTCAAGATTTGTAGAGAGGTATAATACCATTTATTCAACTAATTGAGAAAAAAATGGCAATGGCTTATGAGCCCTTCTTCAAGTCTGCACAAGAACTGGGAAAATCCTTAAATATGTATAATCCTGAAGAATGTCTGTGTGTGTCTTTTTTCTATAAAAATATATTAATTTGACAAACTTCAACCAAAGCTTCTTAAACTCTCTCATGCAGCGTCACACTTGTAGAAAAAGAAAAGCATTACTGATGAAAATTCTGTACTATAATAACACAAAAAAAGAGAGGACGTACTATTTCGATATAAATGAGAATAGAGTGGTGTTAGTTGTAAGCAAAAAAAACCCCAAAAAATTAAAACCACCACACCCATAGGAGTAGTTTCATAAGGAAGTTGTAAAGGATTAAGTCTGTAAATCTTAAAAAAAAAAACCCTATTGAAACCACGACTGAACTTTTCTAAGTATCAGAAGCAGCATCAGTGAAATCACAAAGCTTAGAAAAGGGAAACCTGGTAGACCTGAATGCATTTGTGGAGCTGGTGTTGATTGTGGTGAGGAGCATGAAGTCAAATGACAGAGTAGAAAATGCCACAGAATCCACAGGAGCAAGTGGGAAGCTGAGTTTGCAGAAAGTCAGGTGAGAATACAACTTAAGAAAGAACTTTTTTCAGGGTAGCAGGTGAGTATTAGCATACATTTATGCACTAAGTGTAGTAAGTGATAGATATTTGCATTGAACTGAATGACATATATCCCAATGCCATATACTCTTCTAAATAGAGTTCTACTTAAAACAAATGTTAAGGACAAGATCAGACTTTGCTTGTCACTGTGTCTGTGGATGCACTTCTGTCCTTAGATGTAACTACATCAGATGACCTCTGTCCCCAGCTCACATCCAGTGTTACCTAACCTGAGTCAGCCAAAAGTATCTTGATGGTTGCTCTATTCTAGCAGTTCAGCAGCACAGGCACAAAGAGGTTCCACAGTGCAAGTGTGAATCTCCAGGCAGAAGAATGAGACAAGAGCACCATGGTGTAGGAACCAGGAGGGAGACACATAATTCACTGGCCAGAAGAAACACCGAGATCACAAAATGCAAAAAATAGTTAAGTGTACTTTGCTGCAGTATCCATGTAACAACCAGACTAGTTACTGAAAAGATTGTGTTTTTATAGACATAGGGATGGTGAGGGAGGGAAACAAGGGAAGATCTAGGGGACACTGGGCATTGGAGGGTGCTCTAAGACTCTGTGTGTGCACTTTTCACCAAATTCTCTAATAATTTATGGAATGAACACACTGGTACATTTCTTTTCCAGTGTTACAAGGAGAACCAATAACACAAAAAAGAACAACCTAAACTCTTTGTTCTTCAAGGGATACAAAAAGCAATGAGAACAGCACCCAGATCAAACCATCATCTGGAGGAGAATAATAAATATATTCATAAAGTCTATACACTAAGTGACTGAACACATAGCTCAGTCTTAACAACAGAATTACAAGCCCCAATAAAAGTAAAACTTATCCTCATAAAACATTAAAGGAGAAGACCAAAGGGACAGAACAAGCATACGCTTCTTCAATATTAGATGTTGAGTACTTTGGGAATGATATTTAGAGAAACATATTTGGAGAAAAAGATTTGAATAGGGCAACATTTCTCACAGCAATGAAACACATTACAATTTGAATTCAGTAACAGCAAACAAAACAACCAGGCAGTCTGGGCAGGATTTCAAATGTGAACTGTGTTAATGTTAGGAAGCATATTATTTCTTTGATGTTTTACTCCTGAATATTTTGGAAACTAAGAAACTCATCATGACTATTCTTCAGGGTAAGGAGACCACTTGCATGCATAATATTCTCTTTACCTGAACAAATAGAAGTGTTTTCATTTATCTGTCCATTCTTTCAGCAGTGCTTATGATAAAAAAAGAAACAAAAATGTTAAGTTCAGAGGTGAATTTTTCAAAACCAGTAACCATTGAAAGCAGATAGTTCATATAATTGCTAATAAAAAAATAGATTATATCATCAGAAGCATTAAAGCATATTACCAAATAATGAAAGTTAAAAAAAAAAACACCAAACCAAACTAAACCAAATCAGACCAAATTATTTTGTTAATTTCTAATTTATTCATGTAATAATTGCAACTATCACTGCTGGGTAGATTGTTGCTGTCTATTTTTCACTTGAGGAATTCAGTTAGCTATTTAAATAAGCCATATTTAGCTTTTTAAATAACCACCACATTTCATAGCCCTATATTCTCTCTTTCTCTCCAGTCTACTATTTAATTTTTCTTACAATTTTCTATCTTTAGTACATGTACTTGTTTTTGTAATTCCAGTGATGGAAACCTTTCTTGATTCTTCAAATGCTCAAAATAAAACTGTTCACTAGACAAATAAAACAATATTTTCATTCTGTAGAAACATCCTCTATGGTCACAGGGACAGATATGATATGGGTATGATAAACAGTGTCTGGTTAAAGTATTATGAATTTCCTTGTATATATTCTGTACAGAGGTCGTTTGCAAAAAAATATTATCATTCTATAATATAACACAGCCCAGTATTTCTTCACTCATCAAATAGATACAGTTACATTGGGGTTTCACTAAATCCTTATATTATAAATTATGTGAATGACATTGATTTAGCTATTAAGTCCATGTGAAATCTGCTTCCATTCCTTTCCATCAAGCCTTTGTAACATTCTGCAGTGGCACCTGTAATTTTTTACGTTTTCAGTTTCTTAAAAATGGAAAAAAGTATTTTGTAAAGCATTTATTTGTTCTTTACTGGTGCTTATTGACCTTCAAAGGGTCTTGGTGACTTAGGAGAGAAAATGACAATAAACAAAAATAAAGCTAAAATTAAGTGTCCCCAAATGAATTGGAGTAAAAAGAGAAGTGGATAACCTCAGTGATAACAGATGTTGGCAATAAAAATATCCACTCCTTTGCACTTGGGATTGGCTCCTCCTTCTCACTGAGTAAAGAGGCAGAAGACCTTTGATTTAAGATAAATCAGTTTTATCATCCACCTAAAAACAAGAAACAAAAATAATAGCAGAAAAATGAAAAATAAGAGAACAAAAACAAAACAGTGGCTCTAGCACTGCAGCACTGCAGACTTTTGTTTCCAGAGGAAAAAGGAAAGTGTTCATGCAAACCTTCCTCCTATCTTTGCCTTTGCACATTGAGAACCTCTGGGGCAAGTGGGCAAAAAAGAGCCAGGGAAAGCAGCAGGGAGTCATATACAGGAGCCTGCTTAAGTCAGCACAGATCACCCCATCATCAATTCAGCCCCCTCATCCTGAGACGTGAGGAAAGCACTCATGCACTTGCCTTCTGGCATCTCTTTGGAGAGATGATCGAAACAAATGGACACAGATATATCTGAGAGAGAAAAATTAATACACTTCTTCCTCTTGTAAGGTGTTTTTTTTTAAAAAAATCTAAAGTACAAGCTAGATAAATTCAGCCCTTAACACAGAAAGCCAAATTTTCTTAACCATGTAAACAAGAAATCCAAAACCTGAAAATTAAAACCAATGGTAACAATGCACTGAGTGAATGCTGGATTTCTCTGTTGGTAAAATTCTTACATATTTTGCTTTTCCATGCTATTATATAGCAGTGGATAAAACCATTAGGGAAGAGCTCCATTACCATGAAAAATAGCAAAAGATAAAACAAAACCGCAGGTTATGGACCTAATACCCTTCTGGTCACCTACAAAACTTGGTAGATTAGAGAGATGGGCAATCACCAATCATATAAAGTTTAACAAGTGCCAGATTCTGAACCTGGGATGAGGTAACCCTGGTTGTGAATAACGACTGGAGAGAATGGCTGGAGAGAAGCACTGCAGAAAGGGACCTGGGGATCCTGGTCAGTGGCAAGTTGAACATGAGCCAGCACTGCCCTGGCAGCTTGGAGGGCCAGCCCTGTCCTGGGGACAGCATGGCCAGCCAGGCCAGGGAGGGGATTGTCCTGCTCTGCTCTGCACTGGGGAGGCCTCACCTCGAGTACTGGGGCAGTTTGGGGTGCCAAAATATACAAAAGACATTAAACTATTAGAGAGCATCCAAAGGAGGCCCATGAGGATGGTGAAGGTCTGGAGGAAAAGGTGTATGAAGAGTGGCTGAAGGCACTTGGTGAGAACCTTGGAGAAGAGGAGACTGAAGGGAAGACCTCATCACAGTCTGCAATTGCCTTGTGAGAGGGAAAAGAAGGGGCAGGCACTGATCTCTGCTCTCTAGTGACAAGTGACAGGGCCTGAGGGAATGGCCTGAAGCTGTGTCAGGGGAGATTCAGGTTGTATATCAGAAGAAGGTTCTTCACCCAGAGGGTTGCTGGACACTGGCACAGGCTCCCCAGGGCAGTGGTCACAGCACCAAACCTGACAGAGTTCAAGAAGTGTTTGGACACTGCTCTCAGGCACAGGGGATGACTCCTGGGGATGGTGCTGTGCAGGGCCAGGAGCTGGACTTTGAGGATCCTTGTGGGTCCTTTCCAACCCAGTATATTCTATGATTTTATGATTCTGTGATTCAATTTTGCTAGCAATTTTTCTCAGTCTGTTACCCTAAATAATTATTTTTATGCAAGAGTATTCATTTCCATAACATTACATCATGTTGCAAACACCACCCTTCCTATACAACAAACAGCAAAAGATGAGAACTATCACAAGCCTTTTCCCCAGCCAGCAAAACTTGCATTACCAATGTGGAGATCATGTTTTCATACTGCTGACCTATAAACAAATTAAATTTTACAAGCTTCAACGCTCAGATTTTAAGTGACAATTAAGGCTCAGATAGTCTTATATTAAAGTGTTCCTCCTGAGTTAGGCCTCTACTTCACAAAATCCTCAATTGCGTGCTCATTTTACCCTGTGGAAGGAATACTTCTAGTCCTGTGGAACTGAGGAAAAATTGATATATATTTATTAAATAATCACAAAAAGCAAAGGCAAATGAAAGATTGCTTTCTTAAATAAGAGGCACTCAAATATGACTTGCATATCATCTCAAGACACTGTTCACTGTCAGAGGAGATAATCAGATTCTTTAGCCTTTAAGACTGAGATATATACTCTCTTTTGATTTAGAGCTGATTAAAGGCATGAGAATATAAAACAGAATTTAGGAGGACACTAGGAATTCTAAATCCAAAATGATGACCTAAAAAGGTTTGTTTACCCTCTACTAGACAGGGATGGTGATGGGCTGCCCTCAGAAGGGCAGGGACAGGTGGCTGAGGGACAGCAGTGCAGTGCAGACTGAGAGCAGAGAGACCTGAGAAATCAGGGTGCCCAAAGTCTTATAGAAACCAAAAAGGCAAATTTGAGCTCACCAGCTACAGAACTCCTGGCCTAAGCTCCCTCTGTTTCTGGCCTGGATGAAAGTTTGCTACAAACCCGGATCTCAGTATTGCAGCCAAGAAAACTGATTGCCTAAAAATCTGCTTAGTCTGATTCTTCCTGCCCTGTCCCTGGAGAGAAGCCTGGAGAGGCAGCAGTGCTGTGGACATGCTCTATGGATTCCTTCTGAGGAATGATATTCAGGCTCAGAATCCTCAGAAACTGTTATTTTTTGGCACAAAACCTATAAAATGGGTATTGCTGAATCTATCTATGACTTAATGTCAAGTTAGAGAGGAGTAAACAAGAAATCAGGGCTGCCTGCCTTTGGAGCCCAGAGGAGCTGTTCAAACCCACAGTTCTCATCTCTGAATAGCAGCAAAACACTTCTCTTCAAAAACATTTCTCCCTATACATAAAACAAGATCCAAGAGGTGAAAAAGCAGGAGCACTGTGGTTAAAGTATCCTTGTAGATGAAGAATCCTGAGATTCCTGCCTTTAGCACTGAAGCAGCTCTGCCATAGAAGTAAATCTTACAAATTTACGGGAAAAGTGCATTGGAGATCATGTAACATCAATCAATACCATCTCAATTTTCACTTCTTCCTTTTTTGAAGCTCTACAAGATCACACTGAAAGACATTACAATTGTAGATGTGTGTCTCTGCATCAGAATCTTACTTCAAGTATCTACAGGTATGACTAAACACAGGAAAATGCACAGTTTTAATGAAGTCAGAACCATGATGTATTTTTTTTAATTACAGACTTTATTTCTGATAAACTTTCCAGGTACAGTGAGATCATCTAAAAACATGCATTAAACATAACACCATAGTACTTACTAGCATTAACTATAGTAATATTTCTTTTGTTCCACTGATTTCTCATCAAAGGTGTTCACAGTAGTTGACATTTTCTGATACTTGTCATGTGTTGTACACTGACATAGGTCAGCAGATTTTCTTGTAATCCTGATGAAACTTCAGCCAAAGCCTGGGGTTTCTGGTGCACTCTGGGCACACAAACAGCTTCAGAACTGGAGGACTTCAGAGAATACACAGCACAAAGGTCGATTTCTATCAGCAACAGCAACAGTAGTATATTTTCACGTATTTCATTCTTCAATATACAAAGACAGGTCCTCCAGCTTAACAAATGCTGGCAAATCTGATTAATAATGCACAGAGCAAAACTGTCATAACTTAATGGTGATATGAGACCAGTTCCACAAATTCCAAGTTGTGAAGGTTTAACAATGAAATTTTAGCTGCAAAAACAATATACCAAGAGATAATATAGTGATAAGAAAGCAATATCCTGGGATCTTTCTAGCTGGCTAAACATATTAAAAGACTTTTTTAAAAAGCCATGGAAAACCAATCAATTATTAATCTGCATCACTGCCATCAGATTAATTTATGATTTGGCTTTCTGGGTATAAGTTTGAGCTATGTTTTTTGATGGGTCTACATCTATTCTAATAGAAAGAAAGGATTAGTTTTCTGCTTTTTTAATACTGGCTTCTTTTGATGATTAAAGGCTTTATTTCTTTAATGAAATCCTGCTTTTCTTCACTATCCTGCTGGAACAGAGGATGAAACCAACCACAAGGGACCAGCAGAGATCAGTCTCCTGCTCTAAGAGCTGTTGGTCCAGGCTTGGAGCTTACCCCTTGAGTTTCATTCTTTTAAGTTCCTTTCTAGAACAAGCTGGAAATTTATGAGAGCTAAGAATATTAAGGACATCACTCTGAGGCAAAATTTTGAATGACAAGCCCAGAGTGCCTTCCCTACCCTTGCTGAGGATCAGAGCTAGCATGCAAAGAGGTCCATACTCAGTGTACCTGTGCCCTAGGGTGACTACAGGCTGAGCACTAAGAACCTGAAGTCAGAGATACATATTTTCCCCACAATCATGCAGGAAGAACCACGGCTAACCTTGTGGAGTGTACCTTTTCTCCCTATCTGAGGGACATCTGTGTTTGGTACCAGAACCTCTGATCTGTACTGCTGAGATTTGGAGAAGGCCCTCTTTAATCTCTTCCCTAGTTGTTCCTAGCCCGATGGGCCCATGATGCCTCAGGTCATCAGGGCAGAGACGCCACCTATAAGTGGGCACGAGACCGAGGGGTGGATTTAACCATGGACAGTATTTCTCAGGTTATCCATGACTGTGAGACGTGTGCTGCCATCAAGCAGGCCAAGCGGGTGAAGCCCCTCTGGTATGGGGGGCGATGGTCCAAATATAAGTATGGAGAGGCCTGGCAGATTGACTACATCACACTGCCTCAAACTCGCCAAGGCAAGCGCTATGTGCTGACCATGGTGGAAGCCACCACAGGATGGTTGGAGACCTACCCTGTGCCTCATGCCACTGCTCAGAACACCATCTTGGGCCTGGAGAAACAAGTTTTGTGGAGGCATGGTACCCCTGAGAGAATTGAGTCAGACAATGGGACTCATTTCAAGAACAGCCTTATAAACACCTGGGCTAGAGAATATGGCATTGAGTGGGTGTACCATATTCCCTACCTTGCACCAGCTGCAGGGAAAGAAAAAAAGGTACAATAGAATGTTAAAAACCACTTTGATTGAAAGCATTGGGTGGGGGATCTTTCAAAAATTAAAGGCAACATTTAGCAAAAGCCACCTGGTTAGCCAACACCCAAAGTTCCACCAACTGAGCAGGCCCTGCCCAATCTGAGCTTCTGCATACAATAAATGGAGACAAAGTCCCAGTGATACATTTCAGAGATTTATTAAATAAAACTGTTTGTATCATTTCTGCCTCAAGTACAGACAAACCCATCTGTGAGATTGTCTTTGCTCAAAGACCAAGTAGTATATGGTGGATAATGCAGAAAGGTAGAACACCCTGTGTACCTCAGAAAAATCTGATTTTTGAGTGAAAACCATGCATAAATATCACTGTTGGCTGAAAGTCACTACCAATATTTGCATATAACTAGATATGATATATACATATATGTATGTATAAATGTGCGTGTAAAGTTAGAGTATATATTAATTTTGGTAGTAAGCTGATTATACGGGGATAAGGGGTAGAATGTCCCAGGGTGACTTTATGATGATTGTATCCCCAGCTGTCTGTTCTATTTGTGCTGGATATTAAGTTCTGCACATTTAAGACTGGTTCTGAGAGCGAAGAGGAGAAAAGAAGCACGCAGTTTGTTTGCACACACTGCAATTATTCCCCTGCTTTCCTTCTCCTAGACTGTGCTGTGTGCAGCATGGACAGCAAGAGAGAGCTCTACTTTGCTTTTAGTTTTGTTTTCTTTTTTTTTTTTTAGTTAGCTGAGGCCAGAAGTTTTTTGGAACTGTTCAGCTATTGTTCAGCCTGGGAACACCAGGACTATTGCCTGCGGGCCCCCCAGGCTGCACTGCAGCTGGGACACCAGACCTGAGCCCCAGAGAGACAGAGAAAGCCAAAGACACATCCACCAAGAAAACTGACCTACAAAAAAACTCTCAAATTTGCCATCTCTTCAGAAAAATGAAAAGCCCCACTGCTTAATATTATTCATATTTTCATGTTTGTGATTACTTTGCTTGTTGAATAAACAATAATTTCCACTTTTCTCCAAAAAAATCTTTCCTGAACTGATAGAAAAAGAAAGACCGCTTAAATTTGCTTTCTAAAAAGACCCCATTTGATCGTTTCCTCCTAAATTTGACCTAAACCAAGACAACCTAGATCAATAAGTAACAGTAAACTCAATGGCATCATGTGCTCCCAGTAGCAGCCAAGTTTGCTAAGAGGATTGCAAAGGACAGGAAAGATTTGGGGCCTTTTATAAACATTCAACTTTATGTTCACATCCTCTAAATAACCCAGAATCACTCTGAAGGACTTTCCATATAGGAACTTGGCTAAAGTTTCAAATATTCTGGTTTCACTCCCATAAACACCAATATCAGTAAGATCTCAAGCTTTTTTGTATCTAGGCTAAAATGATGACTTTTTCTGGTCCTTCAGAGTGTCTTGTCATCCCATGCTTGCTATATGAATGCCTGAATCTTCAGATTCTTAGAAAAAAATTACAACTAAAACTTCATAAGCTGTCTAAAAAACGAAACAATACAAAAAACAAAAAAAAACCTGATTATCCCACCCTAACTGAAACAGTTCAGCTTCAGTAGCTTTTAAATAAAAATCCATTAACTTTTGAGATATATAGATATATACATATACTTAGTTTTAGAATGATTCATTGATTCAATACAAAAAATCAAAATACCTAGTTTATAAACTGTCAAAATGAACTATTTCCTATTAGAAAATAGTGTTTATGGTGGGGTGGAGCTATTTGCCAAACTTGGCATAACATCACAAATAGCTACAGTCAATCAAAAGATTGGATAAATGAAGTATTTGTGTTTTTATGAAAAATTACCCACTGATGTTCTCTACTGGTTGCTTAAACCTAAGGTTTATATATTTTTTCATTTGCTTTTTTGTGATATTGTTCCAGTGCTCTTGGAATTGCTTTGAAGTCTGATGATCTGCATTGTGAGCAAATTTGGCTTTAGCTTTGTACCCTATTTGTACTTCAGAACACAACAATAAAGGATAAATAAAGGATTTTTTTCTCAAATTTTTTTAAAGTTTAAACACAAAGATTAATAGTTTTAGGTATGATTTTATACACTATATTTATTCTCAGAGAGCACTTTCCCCATCTTATATGAATTACCTGTTCCTCATTCAGACAGGCATTTGCTCCCCTCAGGGTTCAAGACCCAGTATCCTGAACAGTTGCTGCCCACAAGCTAATGTGTATTATAATTACTGTAGATGGAATGAACCCAAATAACCCCCCTTTAAGCAGATCAACTATTAATGACTTCCTGGAGATTCCAAACTCACTCCTATTAAATATTAATTGTAAAACAACCTATTACCCTACTGAGAGCAAGAATAATACCTCCTTAGTAACCTCATGCATTCTGATGATAGGTAATTCAAGCCTGATGGGAAACAGTGGAGCTCGGTGGAGAACAAAGGTGCACAGTGAGACTTTCTGATACTGGTGGCACCACACAGGAACCTGGATGGCTGCAGTTTACTTTGCTGTTATCCACTGATATCGATCTTCACCTCAATATGCAAAGTCCCTTGGCTGCAAAGTAAGATTTATATGTAAAGTTAAGGACCCAAAGATCTCCAAAGGATTGAATACGGCATTTCTGCATACTCATTCATTTATTAAGTACTATACTGTCTCCTCTTTCTCTGTTCCCTAACTTTTACCTAGTTCCTCATTTTTCATATAAATAAGGGCACCTCATGAAGTACAGCTGGATTTTGCTGTGAAATTTGCTTCTTTATGGAGAGGTAGAAAAAGAATCAACTGCTGACAAAACAGCAGTCTAAAATCTTGGTCTGCTCCCTGTCCTGGAGGAAAAGCCTGTGTGGCTTCAGGCACAGCCTCACACACCAGCCCATCATCCCCAGGTGGGGACCTAGCCCTGAGCCCCTTAAATTTGTCAGTCCTTCATCCTATCACATCTGCTGCTCTTCCTCCTGGGGCTCCAGTCAAGCCTCCCACAGCATCAGTGAGTTTGATACTGCGAGAATCTCATACTGTGATTGACATCTAGATTCCCCACTGCTTTTGTTTGATGCACAGTTGATGCCTCTGGTATGCATGTCCTAGAGAGAGCAGAGAGTTCTGTAAGGTTGAGTTTGCCATGTCAAGGAAAAGCTTCTACCCAGGTGGGAGACCAGGGTGCCATGATGTCTGCTTGGCAAAAAAAACCAAGAGGAAACAAAAAATAGAGGAGAGATGATAAGTAAGATTTAGGCCTGAAGCCATTGTAGTTGAAAGGAAATACAAAGCACAGCATTGCATACACACAGGGATAGTCCTGCATTTTCTTTATATCTTCACTGAATATGTGAAGGTTGAAGGAAGGGTTTGAGGAAGGCAAAAGTCAGCCAGCAACAGAGAAATTGTCTGCCATGAGAAAAAAAATCACTTCTGTAAACCAGCAGAATTAACCCCAAAATAAATCCACTGCAATGAGCTTAAGAGCTGCAGTACTGCAGCTGAGAAACTGTGCACTTGGATATTTTAAGTTCATAAGATTTTGTGGCACCTGGAGTTGACTCCTCAGCAGTGATGCCAAATGCAGCAGCACTTAACAGTGGGTGCTTCCGACCCACTGGCACCAAGAGTTTATGGTTAAAAATTTTATTGAGTGTTTTCCAAGCCTGCTACTTGATTAATGCACTGTTCTTGCAGTATTGAATGAAGCTTTAAGTGAATTTAAGATCCACTATCTCAAAGGACAATAGAGTCAAGCCATTTCAAAGCTATTTCATATAAATAAATAAATAAATAAATAAAACCAAACATTTCCTCATGTTTGAAAGTATCAGAACCAAGTTTTCCTTATAATTTCTGAACAAAATTAGCTCTTAGAATAAAAAATATCTGTCATTCTAGTTAGACTTAGAATTAGATATTTCCCAAATATTAGCTGTAAGACCTAGATGCCAGGTTTACATAGGCATGAGGAATGTAGGATTGACCACTGGAATATGTATTTAGAAGACTTTTGAAAAGGCAGTCTTAAAGCACTGCCAAGTTATTTGATTGGTAAACTAAGTGAGATGTGTTAAACAAAAAAATTGTAGTGGTTTGGTTGCATAAACAACAGAAATTAATTAAATTAAATTAAAAATTTGTGCCTGATAAAAAGACATTCATACTTTATCTGGATAGGATCAGGTTTATTACAGGTTCACCAAGATGCACCTTTTCCTCTTCTGGTATATAACATATCTTCCAGGTGTATCAATGCAGGTAATTATGCCCAAATGAAGAAAATTAGTCTAGCCCTAGTGTTTTAAAGAGACATACAGAAGCAGCAATATAATATCACCTATGTTTAAAGTCCATGTAAGGAGCAAACTACATAATGAGGATTAAAGAAGTAACAAATTAAGAAACCTCAGTTAAGAAATGCAGAGGAATAACAATGGCTGATAAATTTTCTTACCAACAAGCAAGGAAAATCTATCCCTTACTCAGCTGTGAAGGGCACAAAACATTTAACTCCATTTCCAATGAAAAAAATGGAAGACAGCTGCAGAAAAATGAAAGATTTACCAATTAAACAGCAGGAGAGAATAAATAAAATCCAATTGTCTTAGAGGAAGCAGCTGAGAAACTTTCTGAGCATATCTATTACTTTTCATAATTACCAGATACTTGAAAGTTATAGAAATTTAAAAGGACTGGAGGAGAGCCAGGATTAAGAACTGAATACAAGCAGGGGCCGTGGGAATTTGAGTGCATGTAGATAGAAATTCCTGGAAAAAAAAGTGGAACAAATTTGAGAGTGCCAATTAAATTTAGCAACTATGGAACTATTCACCATCAGCCAGCATGAATTCATGGAGACTAGGCCTTTTCAAATCAACCATTCCTTTCTTATGTCAGGATTTCAGGTCTAGGGACAAGTTAATCAAGTTAAATTTTTATATATTTTTGATTGTCTTAGAATTATGAAAATTCTGTTTCTGATTTTTGCTCTCAAGACCTTGGAACTAAAATACAGCAAAATTAATGAAAACTTTTTTGAGATCCCAGATGGATCTCAAAATACAAATCATACTGAGAGTGTAGCCAGAGATGGAGCTTTAACCAGAAGGCCAAATGGAATTTTTTCTTTTCCCCTATTTTTATCCAAGCTAAAGCTTCAAAAAATTTTGCTAACGTGGTAACTGATAGGATCAAAGAGTATATTTAATAGTGATGTTGCTCTGCTGTTACAGGGAGACCTGAATCACTTGGTAGATGATCACAAAGTAATATAAATAGCAATTTGTATGGTCAAATAAAACACAAGATAGCTAGGAACCCAGAGCACAAGTTGTACAAATTTCTCTCTTGGAAATAAGTAATTCAGAAAGGGACTTAGAGGTCATCATAGGCAGTTGTCTCAACATGAGTTCACAGCTCAAAGCTGTGGCAAGAAGTTCTTGTACATTTAAAAAAACTAACTTCATGGGGATAACAGAAGTGTGGGGGTTTTATTATCTTTCTACACATGAATTTCCTGCTATGATCATCTGGGTGCATCTCCCCTAATCAGTTCTCTGCCATTGCAGAGGCCTCAAGCTCACACCTTGGTCTCTCCTGTCTCTTTGCCAGTGGCACACACCACCTAACTCTCCTGGTGACTGGATTTATTATTATTTAGGCCAACCATACAGCAGCTTTGGAGTCAGTATGAACTTCCTAGATGAAAATGTAATGAAATAGTGGGTAAGGAGCATCCACCTTCATCAGCAGAAGCCAACCCTTCAGCTTTCCCAAGCAGAGTGATAAGAGGCCAACTGTGCTAATACACACAGGATGTCTCTTACCAAGGGCAGAAAGGGCTCCTGTATACACTTTACCTTATGATGTGGGAGAGTTCATACATGGATCTTCAGTGTTTGCACCTCAGAGCTTTTCTGTGGGATATTATCCTCCCAGAGAAGCCAAATGCAAACAGGGTTTGGATGCAGTAAAAGGGCTACACATTGGTACCCCTTTAGTCAGATGCATCTTGTCAGCTTTAAACACTAGAATTTGATGATACATATTGTTCCAGTATTTATTTAATAAAATTATCCTCCTGCCAGAGACGGAAAACATAAGGCTGACAGCTCTACACTCAGCTTTACAAAATGAGTGCATGGATTTTTATACTTGACTGTAAGTTGAAATATGTGGGCAAACTCTTTAGATCAGGTTCCCTCTTTGTGCTACCCCAGATTTTTGCCATATTAACAATTAACTATAAGATTACTGTTCACATCCCTCTGAGCTTTCAATCAGAATCTGGTGTTTCACATACTCAAAAAGCATAGAAACACCATTTTCAGAACAATGCTCTATTTAGGTATCTCTCTTCTTACAAGTATTTGAAAAGGTGTGTTTATAGAACAAAAGACACAGACTCATAGCTTTGTGACCAACTTTGTATTCAATTAATGACTTTATGGGAGAGGATGTCACCTGTTTGCTCACAGCATATCACTACTGCTCTGCATTTCTGATGACTAAGAACCCATCCCACCCCTTCCTGGAGACTCCATTTAGCCTCATTCTAAAACTAGGGAAGAGTAAACTTCCAATTTGATGGAGATAGAGAATACTTCCTTACAGTGAGACTTCCTGTCTTTCTAAACTGGTGTCTATTCCCTACCTCTTTGGTTTATCCCCTAGCAGTTTATTTTGATATAATTCCTAAAGTCATATAGTATAAGAGGGAATTTAAAAGCATGTAATTAAAAAATTAAATTCTTTCATTCTTTTGCTTTCCCTTAAAGGATTACATAAAGTGTTTAATATTTTATGTTTGTAGAAAGATCACAAAGTCATTTTTTTCTTTTAATAAATCAGAAATTGAGAGAACACAGGGAGATAAGAGAGATAACTTGGTTAAATCATTAGCACAGTCCTCTAAAAATGTGGTTCAATGTATAATCAATCATTTTTGTCTGATCTTTATTACTCTCCTAAGGCCTGAGTAAAGTAGAGATGATAAAACACCTGGAGTATTATTAGGAGGAATTAATTGATCTTCATAAAGGTCCTATGCACTACAGAGATGAGGGTCTTAAAAGTTATGCCCTTAAAAGATGGACATTTCTTAAGCTAGTGCAAAAGAATCACAGTCATGATTCTCCCCCATTTCAAAGAAAAGGGGACCACTTTCCTTTTACAGATTGCATAGACTAATTTTGCTAGAGGACAGAACCATTCAGGAAGTCTGGAGTATTCAAGAATTTAGTGCTAATGCCAGGACATGAGGCTGTGAAGAGAAGAATCTGGCTTTGCTTCAATCCATGAAAAATATATCCAAGATTATATTCTTCGGGTTATTTTGAAAACAAAACAAAAACAAAACACTTTTTCTTTCAAAAATTTTTCTTCCTGGATGCTAGCTCCTGACTATTTGAATTTCAAGGCATAAATATTTATGTTTATTGAATGTGAAATGCTCAGTTCAGTTCTTTAGCAGCAAGATCAATGCCTCTATTGTAAAGACTCTGAAGCAGGAATCACTATGCATTTAGAGGATGTTACACACTTTAGGAAAAATACATTGGGACCAATAATCCAGTATCTGAAAAAGAAAGTCTCCTGCTGATCCCTCTTCACTGTGTGAAGCCCTTGATTCAGTCCGTGGGTAATTTGGTACAGTCCATAGACTTCACCTGAACACACTTCATCATATCAAGCATCACAGATAAACTTCTACAAGAACTGATGTTTATTTAATATTCCATAGGTAAAATTACCATCCACTTCAGTCAGGCCAGAAGCTAAGTGTAGTAGTTGACCTGGTCTGGAAGCCAGGTGCTCACCAAACCTACTCTATTGTTCCCTTTCTCATCTGCACAGAGTAGAGAAAATATAGCAAAAGATTCATGAGTTGAGATAAAGGCAGGGAGAGGTTACTCAATGATTACTGTCATAGACAAAACTGACTTCACTTAAGAAAATTAGTTGAATTTATTACCTATCAGAGTAATAAAAAATCAGAGTAGGATAATTAGAAATAAAACAGGTCTTTAAACCACCTTCCCCTAATCCTTCCCTCCTTCATGGGCTTAACTTTATTCCTGATTAACTATCTCCTCCCCCTCAGTGGCAGAGGAAGATGAGGAATAGGGGTTGTGGCCAGTTCATCACACATTTCTGTCCCTGCCTCCTTCTCAGGGGAGAACTCCTCACACCCTTCACCTGCTCCACCATGTGGGACCTCCCATGAGAGACAGTCCTCCACAAGCTTATCCAGTCTGAGTCCTTCCCACGGGTCCCTGAAGTTCTTCATGGCCTGCTCCAGTGCATCCCTCCCACGGGATGCAGTCCTTCAGGACCAGGGTGCTCTAGGATGGATTTCCCATGAAGTCAAGTCCTGCCAACAAACATCCTCCATCATGGGCTCCTCTATCCAAGGATTCACAGGTCCTGTCAGGAGACTGCTCCAGCATGGGCTTCCCACAGGTCACAGCCTCCTTCAGGCCCCAGACTGCTCTGGTGTGGGGTCTTCCATGGGCTGCAGGTGGTTCTCTGCTCCACCATGGACCTCCATGGGCTGCAGGGGGACAGACTCTCCATGGGCTGCAGGGGTATCTCTGATCCAGAGCCTGGAGCACCTCCTCCCTCGCACTCTTCACTGATTTTGGGGTCTGCAGGGCTGTTCCTCTCATACATTCTCACTCATCTCTTCTCTGGCTACAATGATTTCTGCACAATAATTTTTTTCCACCTTCTTAACTGTCTTATCCCTGAAGCACTGCCACTGCTGCTGATGAGCTCAGCCCTGGCCAGTGGTGGGTCCATCTTAGAGTCGGCTAGCATTGGCTCTGATGGACACAGGGAAGCTTCTGGCAGCTTCTCAGAGGTGCCAGTCCTGTATTCCTCCCACTACCAAAACCTTGCCATACAAGCCCAATACTCTAGGCAATCTATTTCTCATCCATAGAATATTTTGAGGTAGAGAATGCTTGTGACCCTTCTCCTATTTCTTCTGTGTTCTCCATTTGTAGCTCTGCATTGTCTTTTGGGAAACACTGTTAGTCACGATCAAGAAAGCATCTCTTTTTAGTCTGTGAAGACTTAGAAAGCTGACCATATTAAGCAATATTAAGGTCCATGGGACTTCAACCAGGGCTATTTCAGAAACTATAACAAATTTGAAGACTACAGGCTATCGAAAAATTAGCATGACTTAGAATGAGCAATAAATAGATATTAATTTAAATCATGCTGTCCCTAAGTTTGAAGACAGAAGAATGCATGGAAGTTTAGAAAATTATAATAGTCTATAACATATACCAAAAGAAGGCAATTATATTCCGTGATTTTATTAAATTGCACAGTAATTCAAAAATACAATTACATTTTAAATGAACAATTGAAGGGAATAATTATATTTCATTATGTCAGCTGGGTTGCTCAGATGAACACTGTGTACTGCTGGATAGATGCAGTGGCATAATGTGATCAGTTTAAGAAAATCATGATTAGCAGCCCCATATTCTGGAAGATAATTTATTACTGCTCCTGGCAACAGACATATTTAAAACTCATTAGTTGGAAATGGGATAGAAATTGGAGAGAAACATAGATCAAAAGGTTAACACTCATACCTTAAAACACCCTTTTTCAACTTCAATCCACGAAGAAATGGAATTTTTTAGTATTTGATTACATAAAGGTAAGTCCTGCTGCTTTAGAATACCATGATTTGCTAAAGCACCTATTCTACAGCCCTTTGATCATCTCAATGGCCCTCCTTTGGATTGTCTTCCATCTCTCTGCATCTTCCTCAAATTGTGGGGACATAGAATCATGGGATCACAGTTGACTCCTGAGTTGGAAGGGAATGATGATGGAAATGAATGAAGGGAATGATGATCCACAAGGATCATCAGGTCCAGCTCCTGGCCCTGCATAGCACCATCCCCAAGAGTCACACTGTGCACCTGAGACTTTTGTCTGAAAGGTGCTTGGACTCTGCCAGGCTTGGTGCTGTGACCCCTTCCCTGGGGAGCTGTGCCATGCCCAGCCACTCTCTGGCTGAAGAACCTTTTCCTAGCATGCAATCTAAACCTCCCCTGACACAGCTCCATACCGTTCCTCTGGGTCCTGTCACTGGTCACCACCACAAAGATATCTGTGCCTGTCCCTCCACTTCCCCTCATGAGGAAGTTGTAGACAATCATGAGGTCTCCTCTCAGCCTGACAAGGGTCAAATAAAGTAGGACAATAATTTCTCTAGGTCTGACAGTAACACCCCTGTGGATGAAGCCCAGGATCTGATTTGCTTTCCTTGTTACGTTGGCGGACTGCTGACTCACCTAGCTTGCTGTCACTAGGACCCCCACGTTCCTTTAAGCCACACAAATTCTGATCGGTGCTGTTCTCTTTGGTTATGCAGGTGCAGGAGTTTAAATTTTGCCTTATTAAACTTCATCTGTACCTTAATCTCCATACCTGAGAGTGTGAGCACAGTGTTCCAGCCTGTCAGGGTCTCTCAACTCTCTGTAAGATGTCTCTCCCTTCTGATATGTTCACCTCACCACTCATTTTGAGTCATCAGCAAACTCCACACATATATATATATGTGTGTGCGTGTGTGTATATATATATGTATTTATATATATATTTATATATAAAACTAATATATTCTTATCTTTGATGTAAAACTAATGGAAAGACCTTCAAATGTGCTCTGTAGAGGTGACCCAGTTATTAGAAGACAGTAGAAATTTTACATTACCTCCTTTTCACACTTTAAAAATATCTCAAGAAAGAGGATTTGAACAAATAGATCAGAAATTCATGTGGTAATATCTCAAATATGCTCAAATTTAGCCTCTAAATCACCACTTGTAGAATCATTCACATTCCCATAAATATCTACCTTGTTGAAAACAGACTGTGTGATGAAAGGAGAAAATATCACTCCCAAACATGCAATTAGAGCTAATGTCAACCTGCAGGTATTTGAATCTCATTAATGGACATAAAGTGCATAAGTTATTTTTTAGCTTCTTAACTACATTGATAGAACTTAGAGAAAGATCTTTTGGTTGCATAAATATCTGCATTTGTCACATGTGGCAAAACGTGGATGAGTCTAGCTGCACCTTACAAGTCTGAATAATACCTGTCATCTCCTCATGATCTCTTCTACCTGACTGATTTGCTTTCCAGCCTCACAGTGATTTTGCTTTTTGAGGACAATGGTGTTGCCCAAGACAAAGTTTAAGCACAATATTTCTGATAAATAACATTCACCTTTATGGAAATACTGGTAGTCATTAAAATTTGCATAACTTTTTAAGACTTCTGAGAGGTCTTTAAAGTTAATATGGTTTATTCACCATCCTCAAAGTTCTAAAACAGGAAGAAACTTTTCCTGGAGACATCTTTCAAACTTGAAGTGTTGGGCCCAGATATGTTCTCAGTAATCCGAGGAAAAATCCCTGTTGTTAATGTACTTCAAGTTGGCACCATTACAAAACAGATTTGTTTGATGCAAAGAAATATGTCATCCATTCTATGAAGTTACATTCAATCCAGTTCAGAACATACTTTCTCCATAGAGCTACAGACCAATTGCGTGTGTCATAATAAAACCAGAATCCACTGAAATAAGCTCATTCTTTGTGGCATTTAACTTACGCCATCTGAATGCCAGTTCAGAATACTATTTCACAGTAAATACATTTTCAAGAGGTTTTTTGTTTCTAGTAGCTCTAGGAAGACACTGTTCCCAATCTCAGTACATTTTTTTGTTCAGAATTTCACTTAGGCTGAATTTTCCTTTTAATCTATTGTTACTACTTAAATGTCATTTTAACATTGTGTATAATTCTTCATACTCCTTGATATTAATGCATTTGTAGTTGAATTCTCAATTCTTCTATGTTATTTAAAAACTCATGGGCATCAATTTTCAAACTTAAGCAGAAAAAAAAGGGCATTCTTCTTGTCCCAGATCAGATTTTTTCTTACAGTAGACAGTAGCTGGTGCTTGTGGAATAATAAAGTACATATAGTTATGACCCTTTTCTTGACAGATGACAGTAATCAGTAGCTTCAAGACTCTTCAAGCTGGAGGTTACCTCTGGGCCATTGTATTTCATGCCATTATTATTCACGAATTTGGCTAATACCTTTTTGAACCAATTTATAATTTTGACCTCCTTGCAAATTGAGAGTCATCATTTAAATTATATACAGAGGGAAAAAAGTGCTTCATGCCTTTTAAGTGCTTCATTTATTATTTCACTGTCTTCTTGTTCCTGACTGTGGCACAAAACAACCACTTCTTTACACTATTAATGTGTTACTGACCTTTATCATGTACAGTGACTTTTATTTTTTTAAATTAGAAAGTTCCTTACAACTGTAGGGAAGCTTTTCATACTTTGATATTTTCTTTTCTTCACCTGAATCTTTTTAAGATATAAGGACCAGAACATGTACAGTAAGTAAATCAGTTCTGTTTTTCAAACTCTTTCCCAGTTCTAACAAATCTGTTTTTTCAGGGCTTCAGTTCCTGACTGTAAGGAAGCATTAGCAGTTACACATCCTGGAATTAAAATGCATCATGCAAGTGACAGACAAGGAAACTTCAAGCTGGAGAAAACACAGGAAAGTTGTCAAAACACTGTAAGCCTCTCAGTGCCAGGGACAGGAAAGTGACAACAGCATGAAAATTACAATTATTCAGGGCCAGAGTTCCCCTCAGCAGCATTATGGATGTGTTACAGCTGTGAAGAGTGCAGATATTGTTTCTCAAGAACAGAGAGACAGAGAAAAGGAACTAATAAAGAGTTTTTACTCTCAGTTGGAATAAAAATGTTGCAAGTAAACATTGAATACCATGGATCATGCGATCTTACAAAAATTACTAAGATCCTAAACCTGCAAGTCTAGGGAAACTCATTGGCAGCAAATCAAATTGCCTCATCATCTCCAATAGCCCTGCTCACAGTACCATGACTACTCATAAACACAAATTTTTGCAGTTTCAAGACACAAATTCTACATTACTGACTACTGCTACAAGGAGGGGTACCACCACTTGATTCAGTACAATGACATCAGCACCAGAAGGACCTTGATTTTACCCCACATTGAGTAATCTATAAGATAAAAGTTTATATATTCAGTTCAACGAGTGGGCCAGGACATATATGCTTGATGACATCTCATTTTACTAATGTCAAATATACTTATGTGGGATTATGGATTGTGATTTATGTCTTGTGCTTGACTATGCACCTCTGCTCAGCAATCCACTAGAGAGAAGCCCAGAAGGGTGCCCTACCTCACTTTCTTCCCTGACCCTGATCAAGGGAAAGGTGTAGATCTGTTGGAAACCTATTTGTACACAAGCTGTCTTAAAAAAAAAAAAAATTGTGAAACTGAAGAAAAAACGAGAACTGGTTGAAGAGGTGAATATGAAGTCATCCACTTCACATCCACTGTNACGTTGGCGGACTGCTGACTCACCTAGCTTGCTGTCACTAGGACCCCCACGTTCCTTTAAGCCACACAAATTCTGATCGGTGCTGTTCTCTTTGGTTATGCAGGTGCAGGAGTTTAAATTTTGCCTTATTAAACTTCATCTGTACCTTAATCTCCATACCTGAGAGTGTGAGCACAGTGTTCCAGCCTGTCAGGGTCTCTCAACTCTCTGTAAGATGTCTCTCCCTTCTGATATGTTCACCTCACCACTCATTTTGAGTCATCAGCAAACTCCACACATATATATATATGTGTGTGCGTGTGTGTATATATATATGTATTTATATATATATTTATATATAAAACTAATATATTCTTATCTTTGATGTAAAACTAATGGAAAGACCTTCAAATGTGCTCTGTAGAGGTGACCCAGTTATTAGAAGACAGTAGAAATTTTACATTACCTCCTTTTCACACTTTAAAAATATCTCAAGAAAGAGGATTTGAACAAATAGATCAGAAATTCATGTGGTAATATCTCAAATATGCTCAAATTTAGCCTCTAAATCACCACTTGTAGAATCATTCACATTCCCATAAATATCTACCTTGTTGAAAACAGACTGTGTGATGAAAGGAGAAAATATCACTCCCAAACATGCAATTAGAGCTAATGTCAACCTGCAGGTATTTGAATCTCATTAATGGACATAAAGTGCATAAGTTATTTTTTAGCTTCTTAACTACATTGATAGAACTTAGAGAAAGATCTTTTGGTTGCATAAATATCTGCATTTGTCACATGTGGCAAAACGTGGATGAGTCTAGCTGCACCTTACAAGTCTGAATAATACCTGTCATCTCCTCATGATCTCTTCTACCTGACTGATTTGCTTTCCAGCCTCACAGTGATTTTGCTTTTTGAGGACAATGGTGTTGCCCAAGACAAAGTTTAAGCACAATATTTCTGATAAATAACATTCACCTTTATGGAAATACTGGTAGTCATTAAAATTTGCATAACTTTTTAAGACTTCTGAGAGGTCTTTAAAGTTAATATGGTTTATTCACCATCCTCAAAGTTCTAAAACAGGAAGAAACTTTTCCTGGAGACATCTTTCAAACTTGAAGTGTTGGGCCCAGATATGTTCTCAGTAATCCGAGGAAAAATCCCTGTTGTTAATGTACTTCAAGTTGGCACCATTACAAAACAGATTTGTTTGATGCAAAGAAATATGTCATCCATTCTATGAAGTTACATTCAATCCAGTTCAGAACATACTTTCTCCATAGAGCTACAGACCAATTGCGTGTGTCATAATAAAACCAGAATCCACTGAAATAAGCTCATTCTTTGTGGCATTTAACTTACGCCATCTGAATGCCAGTTCAGAATACTATTTCACAGTAAATACATTTTCAAGAGGTTTTTTGTTTCTAGTAGCTCTAGGAAGACACTGTTCCCAATCTCAGTACATTTTTTTGTTCAGAATTTCACTTAGGCTGAATTTTCCTTTTAATCTATTGTTACTACTTAAATGTCATTTTAACATTGTGTATAATTCTTCATACTCCTTGATATTAATGCATTTGTAGTTGAATTCTCAATTCTTCTATGTTATTTAAAAACTCATGGGCATCAATTTTCAAACTTAAGCAGAAAAAAAAGGGCATTCTTCTTGTCCCAGATCAGATTTTTTCTTACAGTAGACAGTAGCTGGTGCTTGTGGAATAATAAAGTACATATAGTTATGACCCTTTTCTTGACAGATGACAGTAATCAGTAGCTTCAAGACTCTTCAAGCTGGAGGTTACCTCTGGGCCATTGTATTTCATGCCATTATTATTCACGAATTTGGCTAATACCTTTTTGAACCAATTTATAATTTTGACCTCCTTGCAAATTGAGAGTCATCATTTAAATTATATACAGAGGGAAAAAAGTGCTTCATGCCTTTTAAGTGCTTCATTTATTATTTCACTGTCTTCTTGTTCCTGACTGTGGCACAAAACAACCACTTCTTTACACTATTAATGTGTTACTGACCTTTATCATGTACAGTGACTTTTATTTTTTTAAATTAGAAAGTTCCTTACAACTGTAGGGAAGCTTTTCATACTTTGATATTTTCTTTTCTTCACCTGAATCTTTTTAAGATATAAGGACCAGAACATGTACAGTAAGTAAATCAGTTCTGTTTTTCAAACTCTTTCCCAGTTCTAACAAATCTGTTTTTTCAGGGCTTCAGTTCCTGACTGTAAGGAAGCATTAGCAGTTACACATCCTGGAATTAAAATGCATCATGCAAGTGACAGACAAGGAAACTTCAAGCTGGAGAAAACACAGGAAAGTTGTCAAAACACTGTAAGCCTCTCAGTGCCAGGGACAGGAAAGTGACAACAGCATGAAAATTACAATTATTCAGGGCCAGAGTTCCCCTCAGCAGCATTATGGATGTGTTACAGCTGTGAAGAGTGCAGATATTGTTTCTCAAGAACAGAGAGACAGAGAAAAGGAACTAATAAAGAGTTTTTACTCTCAGTTGGAATAAAAATGTTGCAAGTAAACATTGAATACCATGGATCATGCGATCTTACAAAAATTACTAAGATCCTAAACCTGCAAGTCTAGGGAAACTCATTGGCAGCAAATCAAATTGCCTCATCATCTCCAATAGCCCTGCTCACAGTACCATGACTACTCATAAACACAAATTTTTGCAGTTTCAAGACACAAATTCTA
Organism: Toxostoma redivivum; assembly: GCA_013397375.1. Lineage (NCBI taxonomy): Eukaryota > Metazoa > Chordata > Aves > Passeriformes > Mimidae > Toxostoma > Toxostoma redivivum. The sequence continues at coordinate 154,287 of VXBI01008284.1, read as the reverse complement.
CATTACTGACTACTGCTACAAGGAGGGGTACCACCACTTGATTCAGTACAATGACATCAGCACCAGAAGGACCTTGATTTTACCCCACATTGAGTAATCTATAAGATAAAAGTTTATATATTCAGTTCAACGAGTGGGCCAGGACATATATGCTTGATGACATCTCATTTTACTAATGTCAAATATACTTATGTGGGATTATGGATTGTGATTTATGTCTTGTGCTTGACTATGCACCTCTGCTCAGCAATCCACTAGAGAGAAGCCCAGAAGGGTGCCCTACCTCACTTTCTTCCCTGACCCTGATCAAGGGAAAGGTGTAGATCTGTTGGAAACCTATTTGTACACAAGCTGTCTTAAAAAAAAAAAAAATTGTGAAACTGAAGAAAAAACGAGAACTGGTTGAAGAGGTGAATATGAAGTCATCCACTTCACATCCACTGTGACTCTATCACAGAAGCGTACAATTCTGTACCACTGACCAGAAGAAAATAATGACTCATAAAGATATCTTCTTCTTATGATATTTTAAAGGAAAACAAAAACAACAACAAAAATAATCCTAAATAATGGAATTAGGCCACAATATCATTATTCTCACTGCTCTTAGGACAACATTCTACATTTTTAAAAAATAATCTCATCATCTCAGAAAAATCTCTAGAAATCCTAATTTATGTTGTATGGGAAAGAAAATAATTTCTATTTTTCTGAGCCTTTCTGTCCAAAATACTTTTAAATATAGTCCCTGTATTTGCAAGGTGCAGGGGGGCCAGGCAGTGAAAGAAATACAAGGAAGCCAACACATATTTCTTTAAGTGATATTTTTAAGCCCCCTTCTTCCCAATTCTTTTTTCTCCATATTCCTTGTCTTGTGACATTTGGCAAGGCAAAGCCTGAACACTCTATTATTAGTTAGTGAGAAAATACAGCAAATGGCTTAGATGGCTTAGCTTCCACATTCCCCTTCTCTTACACACAGTGTTATCCTGCAGCTCACCTCCTTTGAAAGGTGGGAGAAGAAATTGTGTTTTGAAACCACTGGTGAGGTTGCAGTCAGTGAAGCAGGGAGAGAGTGCAAGTCCATGTGAGGAAGGACAGAAAAAGTAGAGAAATATAAAGAAGCCTAATTTACTTGCAATTGGTTGAACTGAGGATTTGCAAGCATCACAGGGAGATTTCTGAGCAATAGCAGCTAATATATACTTAGAGACTGCCTACTAAAATTGCATTTCTAGTGCTACTTTTGTCTCTGATTCACTCCTGAAAGGGCAATTGCATTTTGTCTGAAGTGCAACTGCCAGTAAGTCCTTCAGGGCTCACAAACTGACAGGTAGAGGAAAGATAAAGGCAGAAATACCTCTTTCTCAACAGTATTTCAGTAATCCTTATTTGTCTATTTCTCATAGGGCCATCTCTTTTTCTTTTTCTCCTTCTTTCATATTTGCTGACATAGGTTTTAGAGGTTAAAAAGGAAACTGTGGCAGGAAATACAGCCTGTTAAAGAAAATGCTGTGTAACATAAAATACTGTTTAAAGGAAATATCACTACATAGACGAAAAACACTTCTATGAGGAGTATAAAAAAAGAGAATATTTCTACAACAGTAGCCAAGTAATAGGACATGTTCATTCACAACCATTGTGGTTTATTGGAGAGACACATAAACATCTCCAAAACAAACAAACAAAAAAAACCCCAAACAACCAACATCCAGAAAATTGATTCTTTTTAGCTGTTAGGCTAAAATGTATCAGAAAAGTCCTGCGGCAAAGTTCTGTCTCCTCTGAAATAAATGAAGTTACTGTTGTCCTAGTGGAATTTAATTTTTCACGTTTATGATTTTCTATGAATGCTGGGGAAACCTTGGTGTTATTGTTTTACTCCATTTTTGCTCCATACATTGAGATGTATGAGATCTTGCTCTGTGCCATTTCCCCACCTTGCCCAGGTGAGCCCTACCTTTCCTACATGAAGTTGCCCAGAGTTGTGGATGACACATCTCTCTAAGTGTTTAAAGCCAGGTTAGATACAGGGTGTAGCAACCTGGTCTAGTGGAATGTGTCCCTGCCCATAGCAAGGAGTTGGAAGTAGATGAGCATTAAGGTCCCTTTCCAAGCCAGATTATTAGAAGATTTTATGATTTAATATTATTCACATGAATAATCACATTCTATCAAACAGGGTACTTTCTTGTGTACCAGGTGAGCACTGATATTAAAGTTTTTATAGTTTAGAGGACATTTTCACATCAGAGTTCAATATGAAAAACACCTTTCATTGTTAACACATTTGTATCGGTGCAATATTAGATGAAAATTCTATCTATTCAGGCACCATTTTCATCCAGTTTGTTAATGAGAAATTTCACTTCAGAATTATAAATTAGCCATCTCTTTATGCAAAGATTTTGGTTTTCATGCTACCAAAATACAGTGTCCACTTACATATTTGACTTAAATTCTTTGCCTTTAAAAGAACTCTGAATTATTGGAGCTGCTCTGTGCATTGAATTTCTGCTGAATATCTACAAGTTTAGCCCATTACTGATAAGTCTCCTAAGGAATGTTCTGATTGTCATTATTCCAGAAGAGGAAGACAGGTAATTGTAGATGACATACCTGTCACAGGAATGATATTTAAGCTACAGGGTTTTCTTCTACAGTAAATCACTGTTATGATTATTGCCACTTTCAGATTTAAATAAAAGCATCACCCTTGACTTTCCTTTAGTTCATCAGAAACAAAGGCAAACAAATAAAATCCCATAAAGCTCTTTGCCTCAAATTAGGAAAGAAGAGCCCCATTATTTCTACTCTAAGCAGTTAAAATAAATTAAGAACCTATATACCTCAGACGTTATTACTAAAAGACATTTGTGGGAGGTGGAATAAAAGGATGCCTTTTACAGAAACACGAGTGAAAGTTTAACAAGTCATTTTGGTCCTTTTTGAATCCAAGTATTGGTTTTAAAATCAAGAACAAAAGTAACATAGAAGAGGCAAATGCTTTTCTATTTGTCTGGGCATAAGCTAACATGAGGATTTATGATATTTCTGTTATTTTCCATCAACCTTTTTTTGTCAGTTTCCCGTTCTTCCTTCTTTTCTTGGCAAAAGTTATTAACAGTTTGTAACATTTCCAAAACGCTGAAATATTGTTCAGGAACATGACTTTTTCCTTGCTCATTGCCAGTGATTATTTATCCCAAAAGTTAAATCTTTTGAAAAATATTGTCCTTTGAAAACTTCTTTGCCAGACTGAAGACTGTTAAACAACACATTCCTCTCCTTTCTCTGAATTTTCCACATTTAGAACTGTTAATGTTCAGGAATAATGACTTAAACTATTTTTTCTCATCACTGTTTCATTAGTAGAATAAGGAATGATATGCATGACATTGCTGGTTTTTTTAATCCCTGCATTTTTAAATTTTAAATTCCAAAAGCAAAGCAAAACAAATAAAATTCCAGTGCCGGTATAAAGCTGAGTGTCTCAAAACCATTCCTGTAGAACTAGGCAAATCAAATAGGCATTACCACAGATAAGAGAATCATCCTAAAGATGAGTTTCCAGAAAGGAAACAGGACATGACATTATCTTTGAATTACCCACAATTCACTAACGTTTTACCACAGCGGATATCCTTACAAACTTAATTTTCCTTCATAGTACTTCAAAAGCAACTGCTGTGCATACATTGTTCATAAATCACAGTGAAAATGCACTGTTAGAGCAAGCAAGACTCTGCATTGTAAAGATAATTCTGCAATAAGAATCTCTATTCAGACTTGTTTCCTTTTATTTTCATAAATACCTCTACATTTTCAAGTGGTTACTGCAGAGCATGCACACATGAGTAAGTTGAAAATTATTGGAAAAGCAGTAAAAGCAAACACAAGATAATGAAAACAAGATATTGAATACACTTTAGAATTAACTTTCTACAAAGAAATAAAACTTTAACTGAATTCTCAGTAAAAAAAAAGATTTCAATAGAATTTGGAGGAGTATTTTCATCTTGTAAATGCTAGTTTTTTCCACTTCATTGATATATTGACATTTCAGTGGTTTTGTTCTTGATTCAGAAGAAAAACACATATACATAATTTCTCCTAAAATATAAATTTTAAATATCTTGTTTTGAAAATGTGTGTATGCTAAATATGTTATGATAATTTTTTTGGAAACCTTATTTTCCAAATGGGAAAAATTCCATGTGGAAATGTCATGAACATCTTAGCCAAGTTTCGTTAATTTTGTCAAAACAGCATTTTCTGTACCAAATGGCACCTTCTGCACTTGCATAGAATTTATTTTTGCTACTTCATGTGTTAGGATTTTCATTTACTCAAGGTCAATGCAGGACACAGACATGCAAGTGTCCTTCACTGAGAGTGTTTATAAACTGAAGAATGTTTTAGAGGAAATTGTCTCATCCCAGTTTTACAGTTAAAAACAAAGACTAAGTTTTCAAAGATAATACAGGAAGTCTGAGGCAGGATCAGGACTAAAACACACACTCCCTAAGTGTCAATGCAACTCTTGTTATCACAAGCATGAATTTCTGTCCCACAGACATACAGTCAGATTCTTATCTTGTTGCACAAGCTTGTTTATAAATTCAGCCATTCTTTAATATGGAATTGGGTTTGCAGTATAGAACTAACAACCAATTACTGTCCACTGTTTCACGTTAGAGCTCATCACAAGTCTGTATTTTATTTAATATAAATTTAGATTTTGCTTTCAACAAAAATAATTTCCCATAAGGATGACCTGTGTTTGTACCTGAATGACTTTCTCTAGGAATGTGAAGAAAGGTTCATACCACACTTCAGCACCTGCATGCTATTCCATCCTTAACTCTCCTTCATGCTCAACACAGAAAGTACTGAGTTTTGTCTTGTCTGTGATATGCTGACATTTCCAACCCAATGAAACTGTAGGTGTTGTTTTCACACTGTGTTCTTCCAAACTTTCAAATTTCACTACAGGCAAACCTGTTTCAAGATGTCGCCTGCAGCACTATGTGAACTTGCTGTCAGATCGATTTATTTATGGATGATTGCTGAGTTTTATTCTCTTGAGGTCAATATTTGCTACATGTACATGTATGGATAAGGAGCTGAGATATTACAAACATTTTACATAACTTTTATACCCCTGACAATTATTTTCTTCAGCATTACAAAGCAAATAAATTATTGACTTTTAAAAACATGGACTTGAAAACGGGGAGAAATAGTAGCAATTAAATAATAGAATAATAGAATATCAGAGAATAGAAAGTATTCACAAGCATCATTGAGTCTAACAGAAAAAATCCCAAAATCACACTGTGTGTCTTAGAGAATTGTACAAATGCTTCTTGAACTCTGTCAGGAGTGGTGGTGTGACCACTTCCCTGGGAACCAGTTCCTGTGCCCAACCACCCTCTGGGTGAAGAACCTTTTCCTAATATCCAACCCAAACCTCCCCTGACACAACTTCCCTTGGATCCCCTCATGGGTCATCAGATAGAAGAGATCAGTGCCTGCCCCTTTGCTTCTTCTCACAAGGAAGAACTAGATTGTGTTGTCTCCTCCCAGTCTCCTCTTCTCCAGGCTGAACAAGCCAAATGACCTCAGACTCTCCTTATATAGCTTCCTCTCCTGACCCTTCACTGTCTTAGTAGCCCTCCTTTGGACATTCTCTAATAGATTTATATCCTTCTTACCTTATGGGACACAGAACTGCATGGAGGACTTGAGGTGAAGCAGCCCCAGAGCAGAGCAGAGCAGAGGGGGACAATCCCCTCCCTCAGCTGTCTGGCCATGCTGTCCCTGATGCTGCCCAGGACACAGAGGCCCCTGATGTACCCCAGCCCTCCTGGCTGCCAGGGCAGTGTTGACTCATATTCAAATTGCCAGCAACCAGCAGTTCTCAGGGCACTTCCTGCAGCACTGCCTTCCAGCCTCTCATTCCCCAGACTGTCTGTACATCCAGGGTTTGCCCCATCCCAGGTGCAGAATCTGGCCCCTGCTGCCCAGTCCTCTGATTTATTGAGGTGTCTCAGTAGGGCCTTTCTGCCTTTGTGGGAGTCACCAGCTCCAGTTTTGTATCATTGGAAAATTTCCTTAATATAGATTCAAGTCCTGTGTCCAAGTCATTTATGGAGCTGTTGTAGAGCACAGGGTTGAGGATGGAGCCCTATGGAACCCACTAGTGGCAGGTCTCCAGTCTGATGCCACTCCAGTCTCTGTAACCCTTTGTGCCTGACCCATGAGCCAGCTGCTCACCCATCACATAATGTGTTTATCCAGCTCTGAGCTGGACATTGTCTCCAGAAGGATCCTGTGAGACACAGCATCAAAAAACTTGACATCCTTAAAGAATGTACCAATTGGCTTCCCTTGATCGAATAGGTGGGCAATGGAGCCATGAAAGGAGAATAAGTTTGTGATATGCAAGACTTTCCCCTCACAAACTCAAGCTGGCTGTGACCAATGACAGTGACTGACAGGCCTGTATTTACCTACAGGTACAGAAGATCATCCTATCCCTTATTGAAAACTGGGGAAACATTTGCCACCCTAAACGCTCCCTCAGCACAAAAGCTTCACAGCCCTTACAGGGGCTTTACAAGAATATCCCTATTCCCATAGCTGTGTAATAAGTGCCCAGAGAGCCACATGATAGAGCACTAAATGACATCACTTTACAGAATGCAGCATTCTGACCTCCAGTATGAGTCACAGTAATTTAGGCAGTTTGCTATGCTAAAGAAGCTATGAAAGCAATAATGGATGCAGACATAGACACAGCCCAAGTGGTAGTGCCCTGCCATGCCTCTCTCTCTGGCCATGCTGGCACCTGTCAGCCTGTTTCAAGGGCTTGTATCTTCCTGTATCAGTCTGCAAGTTTTGAAGAAGCTGGTCTCTGCTTTGCTATCCTTTGTTATGCTTATTTTATTTTGCTCTGGCTTTCATTTTCAGTTGAGGCTTAGTTATAAACTGTGTTACCAGGAGGGTATTCACAGTTCTATGAGTCACCACAGTTATTTTAGTGACAACTTCTTAGTGCAAAACCTGAACTAGAGGCTGACCCCCTACCATGGGAAATAATGTCAAATTCAGAAGATCATGTTTATTCACATTTGATACATAAAACATTTTTAAGCCTCAACTATATGACCCTTATGGACCACCAGTGAGTGTTCTGACTTTGACTTCATGGGATTAGCCCACTCACAATTATACATCATCTACTCAGAGAGATTCCAATGCAATCACCATCTCTGGCAGAAGTTGAAGACCCTGACAAACTATCCAGAGAACACTGAATACAAAATTATTAAGAAGGTGCTGAGATTTTATGGTGTGTTGTGTGTTTTCTGTAGACATTGGAGCTGAAAATTTTTTTACATGCAACCAGCATGTCAATTTGAAATACTGAATTAATTCATCTACTGTATTCTTCACAGCAGTTTGCATCCCTTCAGACTTGTATTTAATACCATGTCTAAGTCTGGAACAAAGCAACAGTCCAATGCCATGATGCTTTAAATTTTTCACTGCTTGAGCTTCAAAAATGAAGCATCTATGAACTAAATCCTGGTGGGATTAGTGGATGTAGGGCAATGTTCCCCATAAATTTGAAACCTATAGTAAGTTTGAATTTTCAACACTTGCAGATAAATTAAGACAGTACAATTCAAAGAAAACCTGTAATTTATTTAAACACTACATTTGAGCACTACTGATGACAGAAAATACTGTATATGTTATAGTAGTAGTCTTTGACTTTTACAGTCTGGTAAAAGAACTCATAAATGTTGCCAAATAGAAAGATTAATCAATAAGGAAATGTGAAGCTAAGCCTTTGTATAGTATCACATAGACTTACGTAAGACTCTGTTTATATATTCTTCCATCATTATGGCTAAACAGATCCCAGAAACTCCCAGAAATGTTTGTATTCCACAGGGCTATAGACTAGTTTCAATTATATAAGGTCATTTTCCCATTTAGAGATTTGTTTCAATGTTTCAAAAAAAAATTTACTTTTTATTTTTAAGCCTTAGAACTAAATTAAAGTCTTCAGATTAGAAAAAACTCCTGACAAAAAAAAAACAACCAACCAAACAAACAAACAAAAAAAAGAAAGAAAAGAAAACACCAAAACAAACAAAGAAATGAAAAAAAGAGATACATAATCAAAAATGGCGCATCTCAGAGCCTTGAGTGTTGCTGTCTCATAAAGCTGATTGCACTAACACCACACTGACATGGACCTCAGAAAAGATCATTTCCTGTTTTCCAGAGAAAGATATTTCACCGAAACCTCCTAGAAAATTGCCGTAAAATATTGATATATTTCTCTGACACAAAACAAAAGCACTTGGATTGCTGTGTTCTGTGCTTTGCTTGGGTTTTGTTTTGCTTAAATGAGGCCCTTGCTGTGCCCTAAATTAGCTTCACAGAAACTTTTATACAGGACAAAGCTTTCTGCTGATCAGGACTCACAGTGACAGAGAAAATAGCCATGCAGGAAACCAACTGGGGAAAAACATCTTTCTGAGGGATGTTTGACTTGGTTTTTCTTTTTGTGTGTTCTGCCTTGGACTGAAGAACAGGGTTCAAGGAGAAGTAGGTCAAAAGGTTTTTACACTGAGAGGTTTGAGAATTCCCAAATACAGAGGGAGGCAAGATAACGGCACCTATTCTCAATTTATCTGCATTAAAATGTGTTCTTTACTTGAAAATTGAACCTGGTGGAGAGGCATAAACTTCAAAGCAGTTTGTGCAGAAATCCTTACAGTGAATAAACAGAGAAAGGTATCCATAGACTAAAATCCTGTAATTCTTGTTGCCATTGATTTCATTGAGCACAGAATCATGCAAAGGATCCAATGCTCCAGTGAACTCCACTCAGTAAGGAAAAGGAATTTAGTGGTAATGTTGTGTGCAACCCTAGCTCTACAGAGGCATATGAAGAACTGATTTTTGCAGTGGCAGCAGAGAGGGCACTGAGCAGGAGCATAGCTGACACAAGAAAACAAGACATCAGCAGGCAACCTGGGGAGGGCTGTCAGAGACAAGAGAATGTTTGGGTGCAGGAGAGGAAAATAAGGCTTTAGAGGGGTGAAAGACATGATATTCATGGAGAAAGAGAGGTAAAGGAGCAGAATGAAGAGCACAGTCTGTACTATTAGACCAAAAGTCCATCCAGTCTAGTGTCCTGCTTTCAAAATTGGCTAAAAAACATGTCTAGGATATTCCTCTAGAACAGAGAGGGGAACACAGATAGCTGCAAAGACACCCACACTTTTGGCTGAGGGAGCTGCAGTAAAACAGATTCTCTTATTTGAACTGCTCTCTTTGGCAAAGGATCCTCATTTAAGGTTCCAGAATTTTCTCATACCTCTGCTTACAGCCACCATCTCCTCATCTCCCTTGTCTGTGCTTAAAGCTGCTCTTTTCCTTTATCAGTTTGCTGAGGAACTGGATTTATGTGTAAAATGGGCCAAAGACTCTGCCAAGAAAACCCAACTTCTTTGCTGGTCATATGAAAATAGAATCCTTTGCTTTGTTTGACAAGAACTGCTAAAGAAACATAGACAATAAAACAAATATCAAAAGATCAAGAATCTCGGGATATTAGTGAGACCAACTGTCAGGGTGTCAGCCATGCAAACCCCAGTTCCCATGAGGCACTGACAGGTTATCAGGGCTGAGCTGAACAAGCTGGGCCTTCATTTCAAACAGAAGGCAGAAATTTCTGCCAAAACAAAGTTAAGTTTCAAAGATGCAATTTTCAATACCAGCAACCATCTTGTGAAGACCTCTACCTTGCAATTCATTGCTATTGCAAACATCTCTTTTAGAAGATTTCATATTTCTGTCTCTTTTCTCGGCATTCTGGATGGCTTCTGAAAAATCATGTTTGAAAGGAATTTTTGTCAATACAACTGTTATAGATTTCTTCCTAATAGATAAGAATAATGATTTTATGAAACAGCTCAGTAAGTGATATCTCAAGTTTTAATAGGTATATTGATAAGTTACTTTCAATAGGAAAAGTTTCTCCCTATTCAATATTCTTTGAAGTTCTTTAGTAGCAAAACAATTTAATAGCTAATATTTCTTATGAAATGACAGCTTTACCCCTATTCTTGTTATCTCTTTTTTTTTTCTCCATGAATTCTGAGATTCATCTCTTCTATGAATGTCTTTTCTCTTGTAGTTCAGTAACACTCCTCTAAATTCTAAAAGGGTGTTTAGGAACTTTGAAGACCTTGACCTAGAACTAGTCACTGCATTTCCACTTGTCCCTGATTTGCCATGGGAAGTTCAGATATAAGAATGACTTAATAAATGCCCCTCTGAAAAATAACATGTGTACAGTCCCAGAAAAATAAGTCCTATCCCCTTGTGACAGTCTTATGTCCTCTTGCTGCTTCTCTCCATCTCAGCATAACCCCACAGGATTTCACCTACTTTGTCCTTCCTTTCTTGCACAAATGTGCAGTGACCAAGTAGAGAGTGGCACAAGACCAGTGTTGTACTGGCAACAAAATGAAAAGGTTATGTCAAGCAGGAATTGATAGCAGAACTATGACAAATGTCACCTGCAGAGACTGAGATTAATTTCTTGAACCCTAATCACCTCTTCCCCAGTAATAAAATAAGCGTGTTATGAGCAAATTTCAAGTCTTGCAGTTTGTACTTCACATAAAAAAGCAATTATATAATAATGATAAAGTTTCTGTCTTAAAATGACCTCCAAGTTATCAACCCCAAAGAACCTCATTCTAATAATAGTGTCAATACAATTATCATTATGTATACACTATGCAGAATCAATTTAATTGTAGCAAAAGCCTTTGGAAACACTTTGACCACTGAACTCGCTACACTACTGAATACATTTACAGCAAAGCAATTGGTTATATGAGAAAATGTAGTTTCATAAAAGCCAACTGCTGTATTACCGAACAAATAAGTATTGGTAAGTATTGCTCAAAATCTCTATAAAAGTCCTTGGGATACTCTTTGTGTTGCTGGCTGTAAAATTTGCTTTTGTATGAGATAGGTTGGACAAAAAAAAATTAAAGTAGTACTTAGGAAATTCCTAGAGGAATTTTGCAAAAAGGGGTAAACTGGTACAATACATTCAAGAAAAATCAAGGGTTGTTAATGTGTTTTTTTTAAGTCAACTTCTAATTGACATTGTTCAATTACAATGATGGCAAATAACAAAAATATTTTAGTCTTATTTCTAGCCTTTCTGTATAATTATGACCAGTACAAAGCATTTTGTATCATAACAATCTTTCAGTTCTCAATGATGAATAGAGCCATGCAATAAAATTCCTTGCTTGAAGAACATAATGGAAATTATTTTAGCAAAAAAATATTGGTGCTATTAAATTCATCATGTATACAGACACAATGAAAATTAGGGGTTCAGGTCCCTCCTCCATCTTTGATTTACTTTGTGCCTTTGGAAAAAAATACTTGACGCTACATTCAATAAGGACTTGAAAGCACAGGATTTTGGCCACAAGGCAGATCCCCAGCTCAGGTGAAGTCTTGAACCCACAGTAAGAAACAGAGGCTCCTAATTGCAGGTTTGCACCCACAAGCCTCACATTCCTAGTGTTATATTGAATATACTGCCTACAGAAGTCAGTGGGAAATGCCAGGCATAGGACCAGAAAAGCAAATGGTTCTTACTATTTCCTAAATACCACGCACACTGTAGACTGATTTTAAAAATATGGCATGCTGGGAAAGTAGAACTAATAAATACTGAGAACAGAATATGTAGCCTGAATTACTATGTCTTTTCAGAGGATGACTGCTGGCATCCATCCAACCAAAAGGTCAGAATCTGCCTTTTAAGACAACAGCTATTTTTTTAAAAGAAATTAAGATAGCTTTCCTTTTCCCCCTCTTTTAAAGTTCAGGTTGTATTTACAAATACACTCTATTTCCTATGGTCCTTTTTTTTTTTTTTTAATTTTCTAGTAGTTGTTATGCTCATACAAGAAATATGAAAACCCTAGCTCTGTACCAGCACAAGTCTGAAGACTGGAACTATTTCACTCTTCCTCTTGCAAGAGCACCATTGTTAGGCATTCTGCATTGAACCAAGAAGAAAGACCCAGGGAGAGCTCACAGCCCTGGCACAGTAGTTGCCCTCACCTAAGAGATGGGTCCTACATTTCTCTCTCATCATAAGTTTTCTGTACAGGAGGAATAAGCACATGTGTGTGTGAGAATGGAATCCAAATTTCTTCCTCTGAAATTAATTTTCTAACATCTAGTACACAAACAAGTTTTCCCTTGTGCTGTCTCCTCCTGACCTCCCAAATCTTCCTGCAAACTCCACCAGAAAGACAAGGGAAGTTTTATCTCCTTTCCCACACACCAGTACCGGCCTCAGAGGAAAACACTCTCGGAAAAGATGGGTGCTGTGTCCTTGGACAGAGCCAAGGCTAGGGAGGGACCTTTTCCTGGGTGAGCCACTTGAGTGGTACCTCTGTGGCAACTGGAAAACTTAAAAAAACAAAAAGCAGGCCAAAAAGCTCCATTGGGCTGGTGGTGGTTAGGAAGCCACTGCTGGCACATATTAGGTATGCTCAAAGCATACTCATAAGAGTTTCAGGAGCACACTGGTCTACAGTAAAACAAGTCAGGTAACTACTGGAATTTCCCATCAAACAGGGAGTCACGGCTAGGAAAGCTACATGGCAACCAGTCAGAGTTTGCTTGCTTAATCACCATGATGGAATTCGACATTCAATTCTTGTTCTATACTCCTCAGGACATTTTAAATGGAGTAGTTTGTGGTATCTTCACATGACTAAAAATTGAGGCAATGTTTCTGAAGACTTTTTCAGTCATCTCACCTATAAATGAAACTCTAGCTATACAGGCTGAGAAGAAAACCGGGTGCTTCAGCAGCAACCAACCTTCTAAACTCAAATAAACCTTATTTTTTATGATTGGAAGGGATTTAGTCAGCAGCTTAGAGAAACATTAGTTACAGAGATTCAGACTTTCATACGAGTGAAGGTGAGACAAAAGAAGATGGTTTAATCAAGTTTTAATCAAGAGCACTTAATAGGAAGGAGGAAGGAATACAGGGTACATGGCAAATGATTAAGAAGGGGCAGATTGGGCGCTCCTTATACAACAAGAGTTATATCCTTGTAAGATGTGTGGCAAGAAAACTTCCAGTGAAATGGAGAAGACGCTTTCCAAGGACCTTTATATAATAAATACATATATCTAAAAATGAAAAAAAACCCCATAATTATTCTTTTCCAAGGGAAAAAAAAAAACCAAAGAGAAAGAAAATAATAGCTCCTGAAGATGTTTGCATTGTTTCCTTATTGTTTTTCCTGATGCTTCCATCTGTACTAGAAGAGGTGGCTTTGCAGGTATGAGATTCACTATTATTACATTCTTTCAGGGACTGCAGTAGCTTCTTTGGAAACTACAGGTCACATCTGGACTCACTTTAATTATAGAGATGGTTCATTAAAAAGTTCATATGTCATCTGTTATTTCTCAGAATTGCCTAACACTGTTTCCAACAACAATATCTATCTGCTAGTTGCCTATCAGTCTAAAATTATTTTTTTCTATAAGACCTAAGGGATTAAGAGGAACTTCAGTGCAAAGAACAGATATTTAAAACTAAATATCCAGAAATGACATAGAGATACTTTGAAAAATTCTGATAAATATAAAAAATTTTTGCTTCCTGAATGAATGCATTCAAGCATGTTACAGAAACATATGCATATTTTTAATATTCATTTTAATTTCTATCCATGGATGATGGATATCTACCTATAAATGTAAATCCTGTTTTTGGATGACAAGTTTGTACTGGGATCAAGAACATATATGTTTGACTACCTGGTCAACAAAGAAGTTTAGGGATGCACTACAAAATTAAGCCAAGCAGATAGATTGGAATGATTTTGGCTGCCCTAATACTTTCTGATTTAATATCTGCATCTTCATACGAAAATCACATTTTGACCTTCATCCACGTCAAGTTGGATAATCACTTGTTCAAAATTTCCTGTTCTCTACAGTCCTCCAAATGGTAAGAAAAAACTGTGATATTGTAAGAGCTTTGATGGTAGCAGCACTTCTGGCTTTTTGCATGATATTTAGTTAATCCAGAGTCAGTCTTACTGTAATATACAAGATGGACTTGTACTCCCAGTCCTGCAGCATGGTCCATAATATGAATGTTGTAATGAAAAATCTGATTCTCAGTCCATGTTTGCTCATGCATCACTCACCTTTATTCCTTTCATTCTGAGGTGAAGTTTTCTTTCTAAACTCTTTTTGAGTCCCTATCTTTTTGTCTAGAACTGAGGCTCTCTGGGAGCTGGCTAGAACTGTGGGGGAAAATAAAAAGAATTTTTTCACATATGTTAATGGCAATAGGGAGAGTAAAAATAACATTGGCACATTACAGGATGAGGATGGTCACCTCACAAGCAGGGACAATGACAAGGCAGAGGTGTTTAATGCATTCTTTCCCTCTGAATTCAGTATGGATGACAGAACAAGGGGGTCTCAGTGCCCTGAGCTGGAGGACCATGACTGCAAGAATGATCAACTCAGAATTGACCGTGAAATTGTGTGGGATCCAGCTGGATCCCTATAAATCTGACAGTCCTGATTGGATTAATCCAAAAATCTTCAAAAATCTGGCTGATACCATTGCAAAATCTCTCGATTTTTGAGCAGTTTGGGAATCCAGAAGCTCCCAGCTGACTGGAAGCTGACAAACATTGTCCCAGTTTTCAAGAGAGACAAGAAGGAAGATGCTGGAAACTACAGGTCTGTCAGTCTCACTTCAGTGCCTGGTGAGATTTGGAGAAGATTATTCTGGGAGGTATTGAAAAACACCTGAAAGACAACTCAGTCACTGGTTTTTTCAACAGCATTACTCCCACTTAGAAACATTTTTCTAAAATGTAAACAAATAATACTTCTTCTTTAAGCCATGCCACTACCCAATTTTCAAATACCTTAATCTTGAGATGAATGGTGGGGGTGAAGCAAGTCAGGAATTCATAAGAAAAACAAAGCCTAAACTTTGCTCTGATTGTAAATACAGCTTTGCCTTAGTGCTGCAAAAGAAAACAAAGGAAGGAAGAACACACACTGGAGACCAGAGCTGAGTTTCCTGAGAAGGGTAAAATGCACTAAGATTTTATGATTAGAAGATAGTATAAAGTCTAGCAACTAGATGTAATAAAAGATGACAAGCCAGCAGATCTAGAAGAATAATATCCCATCATTATGAAGTAAGTAGCAGGGGAAGCAGGAAAGCCTTTGGCAAATCTTACAGATATCTCATTGCAGACAGAGGAAGCACTTGAGGAATGGTGGATGCCTAATACTGTTCCCAAGTTTAAGAAGGATCAAAAGTATAAGTGTGATTTCCAACTATCAGCTGGTTGTAGAAAGCACTTATTTGGGATGAATACCACATAAAATTTACAAATGTATCATTTGGCAAAGGATGGTTTGTGATTCTGACTTAGAGAATATCATCTTGTACCAACCTCTCCCAAGCTAAACCAAAATAGCAAAATAGTGAAGGATGAGGCAAAGAAGACAGAGTTCCTTTCTGAACAAATGAAAGAAGTGGCTTACACTGCAGTGCTTATTGTGTTCAGCTCTACAGCTCTTCATCTGGCTTTAGCAAAACATTACATGTATACTTTTGAAATGTTTTTCTAATGGCACAAAATTGAAGAAATTTATAAAAGCCACTGCAAGAGAAGACAGATTAAAACTGACTAAAGATTCAGAAGAAAAGAGACATTTTTGTTATTCAGAGAAAACCAGGTAGAATTTAATGGAACTTTTGATAACTTTGCAGTTCTAAATAGCCTGTAAAGCTGAATACAATGGAAAACACTGAAAAAGTTCTGAGGGTGAAATACATAAGGAATCCCAGACATTACTCAAAATTTTTCATTTTACTGGAGATATAGCAACATAAGGAGAAAAATAATCCTTTTCCTATTTTTCAATACGCCTAGCAGTAGTTCTCAATCTGATATTGTCATACACATAAAATTACTCAAATGCTACCAAAATGTAGGTGTGCAAGAGACAAATGCAAGAAGGCATTAATTCAGGCAGATATGTTCTTCTAATGTTGTTCTCATAACAAATTATATAAAGCAGAAACCTAAATCTAATCTCAGTGGTATCTGAAGGAACAGAATTGCAAAAGCAGTAATATATCACCATTAATAATATCTTCATGCTGGAAAACCTAGATATTGGCTACCAGCATATATGTTCATTCCAGCCATGAGGGATGACAGTAAAGTCCACATTAAACATCTCTGACCTCTCAGAAAAATGTATCACATTTAAATTCGTTGAGCCATGAACTACCATTCCCTGTATCCTAACTGGCTCCAGTACCATTTCTTTCATGATGTATTTCCTAATATAAAACTGGAGCCATTCATTAAATTTGATACAACAATTTAGGTCTCTAGACCTTATTGTTTTGTCACTTTCCTTCCTGAAACACTCTAAAGGTTTAAACTCACTTTTCCCTATAAATCATTACTGAAAGCTGGAGCTTCAGGTTAATAATATACTTTTGTTTTTTTTTTTTTTATAGTATGTACAGGTACAAATTGTCAGCTGCACACAGAATTCTATTGTACATGACTTCCTAGCACAAAGAAATCTCCAAAGATCCTTTTCAAAACTTCCTTCACACTATGTAGGATGTGGTTCATGGCATCCAATGATCCCTCCACAGCCCTTACAGCTCACCTAACTTTCTCTTATCTGTCTTGCAACAAAGCCAAACCAAGCTTCTACTTCTGTCTCATGTCAGAAGCATTGCACTAGGGTACAAGAAATTACATCTTTCTCACCTGCAAACACACATATCTCTTAATCATCTCAATCACCTAAGGTTCATCTCTTTCAAAATATTCAATTCTTTCTTATCATGCCTAAAGCAATTCAAAATTGAAAAATGTAAAATTTTCCTCATTCCCCACTCCTAAAGTCTGACATCCCATTAAATAGTATGACATTTCCTTTATATGTGCAATCACCTTAAGAGTTCTGATGTGTTGCAGGTACAAGCTCGGTTCTTGTAATATGGGAACATTTTGAGTGCATTCACAGAACTATGGCTTGAGAAAGTACAGGCTGGAAATATTGCCTTACTGCTCACTCTCTCCTGCTTCCACAAACACATGAGTCTGGAGTAAAAATCTGAATTTGGTTCTGAATGCTGATCAACCCTCATTTAAAGAAAATATTTTTTTTAGTGATAAGACTTATCATAACTTAAGTCTTCAGTAGCTTGGGGCCTGTCTTCAAAGTAGCCATATACAGGGTGGGTTTCACCTTGTAAATTTAAAGTAATAGAAAAAACCTGCTTGTTTCAAGTTGAATGAAACTTGAGTGCTTCACTCAGATCTGTAAGGAGAACTTTCTGGTGCTGAATGTGCCATTTTCCTTTTGAGTCTTTGTAGCAGTAGAGAGAGTTTCAAATACAATGTGCCAAAATACAAAATGACAATTTGCACAAAACAAAACTGGAAAACTTCATAACTCAAATGGTAAGCCTTAAACTTGCTCTATCAGGCTGTGTAAAAAGATTCACCAATGACATCAGGCTTTGCTCTATTGTACTGGAGTGAATATTAGTAGAAATACAGTAGTTGCAAAAGCTTTCTGGATACATCAGATGAAATCTCATGTCATTCTTTGCTGCTGATGTCCCTGACAATTTGAGCCATCAGAGAACATAACTTTTGTTATTGCAATTGGGTTGGACTCTACAGTCCAAACTTGCTTCAGTCTTGCTCATCACACCAATGTCATAGCACTTGAAATTGCTAAGTATCTGTCCAAATATCTCCCAGCACATCCAATTCTTCATCTTGACATTGTCAAGTTATTCAATATGCAGATGAGAGAAATTGTTTCAGTGGTAGGTCAAATATTTCTTTTAAAAGTCTTTTAGCAATGGTAAATCAACAAATTGGAATGGAATCTTAATAAAAATGAAGAAAATACACATATATGGTAATGACAATCAAATCTGTTAACAGCCTGGGGCCAAAAACTCTGTGATGTGAACATAAGAAAAAAAAAAAATTGTGCTCCAAAGAAAGAGAACAGAAAACATTCACTGTGACTCTGGAGAAGGAGATGCCCACACCACTCACAAGAAAACAACCTGACATAATTCCAGGCTGCAGCTGATCCAGCCCAGGAAGCCAGGAAAGCATTTCAGTCCATTGTCTCACACTTTTTAAGCTTACTTTGAAATAAAACAAGGTGCTGTGTTTAGAAGATAAACTGCAAGTTGAGATTAGAGGGACCCATGCTCTAATTCTGACATTGTTCCTGCATCATTTCATTGGCTTCAGCTCATATCTCTGTGCCTTCATTAAAATGTAGACATTGAGTACCTTTGAAATCTGCTGATTAAAAGTGTGTTTTTCTTTTTTTTTTTAACAACAGAAATGCTAAGTTAAGCCTTTGCCTTGCATTTATCTTACAGTTTCCCTTAACTGACAGCTTCTTTGGTCTCAGCTGCCAGGAAATTTTGACCCTTCTCATTTTAGCACACCCATTCTCTTGAGGACACTCCAAGTGCCTGCCAGCCCCCTTCCCTTGCAGTTCAGAAGAGTAAAGGGACTCAAACGTTCAATAATTGCATGAAAACAAGCGCACAAGACATGATGCAGCCAATTCCACAGGGGGAAAAAAAGGCACATTTTGGGAGGGGCCCTTCCAGCAATAACATTCAGAGGTTGTTACTAATATGCCTTGGGTTGAAAATAACATTCCTTGAATTATTAAAGAGACCAGATACTTCTAAACAGCAAGATGGGTGCAGAAAAGCAGTATGGACTACAACTTACTGATACCTGTTTGGAAATAGCAACTTTATTCCATTGGGGTCTAGATTTTTCTTTTTATTACTTTCCTGATAGACATTCATTAAATGTCAAATGATGTTGGAAGTTTAGCACCTCATTTTCCATTGATTTGCATTGCAAAGAGGCAATTAGAAAAAGTAGGAAGGTCTTTGACTCCTCTCTTTTTCATTCAAAGGCAAGTGGCAATGCATCTAAAAAAGGGTAAATATTGCAAATGTCGTATCTTACCACAAAGAGGACAAATGAATGAGAGCAGAAACTTAGCTTGACAGATCCAGAAAAATATAAAAACCCACTCTTTTTTTTCAAGTGTAACCATTCCAGAAAAGTCTTGCCACAAATCTATTTGCCAGGCTCTATTAACTTGTCTGGGCATCATTACTAAAACATTATCTCCATTTTTATTCCTAGAGTTCAAAATTAAAAGTAATTGAAAATAATCTAAGTCTGAAAGCATCCAGTCTATAGAAAATGCACAATGTTTTAATTAACACTTCTGAATTCTGATCACATTCCTTTTTCAAGGAAGATAAATCCCTATTTTATTAGTTTTGGTGACTTTATTTCAAAATGAATAGTGGACTTCAAATGCAGATCCAGATACCCAGCTTTCACTGACTTCTACATGCTATTTCAGTAGCCTTTCCGGATGTGATATATGCATTTCTGAAATGTTTATTCATGAGAGTAACCCTTAACCCTCACCCCCAAGGCATTAATTTAATGAGATTGAGCATCTGACTAGGACCATAGCCTAGACAACTAAGCAGAATTAAGTCTAAGCAAAGTTTGTTACCCAGCTGATAAGGCCTGACTTCCTTTTGTATTAAGAAGCTGAATTGCTCTTAACTCAGAAACTGACTTAAATTTAGATAAAACATGTTGGCAATCTATTGGCTGAATCAGATACTTTCCTGTTTCCTGTTTCAATCTCATATACATCTCTTCTTCTAAAACAGAACCCTGCCAAATCCCTTCAACCATATGTTCCTTGAGCATTTCTTTACTTTAGGAAGTAACAGATGCCTGCCCTGGGGGGAAAAATCAATTTATTTCTGTAACTTGGTTCCAGTAACGTAACAGAGTTATTTTGTTTTAAGCAAAGGGCAACCAACCCTGAAAGGATGCTTCTTTTACCTTTAAAAAATATTACATAAGTGGTTTGTATTGAATAATTTATGAGCTTATACAGAAGAGCTATTCAAAATAGCTCAAACTGTACATTCATCATAACCTTTTTCTTCAGCTTTCCACTAATTAATGCTTCTGAAAATTCCTAATTTTAAGTTTCAGAAAACATGCGTGTTTGGAAAAGTATCTCATTTTATGTTCTCCATGAAATATACATGAACCATTTTATGAATTTTAATGAATCTTTATTAACTTTGGTCAGTTAACATTATTCATTAACAATTCATAAACACTTCAACCTACCCCTATTATGCAGCATTATGAACTCTTATGAGAGTGTTTTATACAAAACAGTCATGATAACAATTTTGAAATAGAGAGGAAAAAAATCAAAAAGCTTCTTCATATGCCAACAACATACTTTTCTTAAATTAAAGTTCAACAAGTTCATAGATACTACTCAAGTGGGTCTTCAAGGATCTAGTCATGTCTGACTTCAGATCCCAGACAGTGCTACGATCTCAGCCTGGAACATACCCTGTCTAGAAGTTACTGAATTCACCTAAACTAGGCCCACTGTAAAATGCAATATGAGATTATGGTTCAACTATGTTCATTTGCTCATATTGGAAAAAGTAATTTTCTACATATCACTTAATGGCATTGGATTTTTCTGGGTAAGAGTGTAAAAGTATTTACAAAAGGAGTAAAGGTTAAAAAAAAAGGGAATTCATTTTTCTTTTATGTTAGACATGCCTAAATTTTGCAGTCACAAGCAATTTAGCCTTTGGAAGCTCTTTGTATGGTTTCCTGGAAAGCTGGCTGTATCCATGCCCTTTTTATGCTTTTGTTACAGTCACTTCCCCAATACTTGCAGAAGTTAAACATGACTACTTTTTCTCTAGAGAAAAGCAAAGCTCCTTAAGGTTACTCATAAAGCAGGTATACAGGCTGTGTATATGAACCAAATTTTCCTACAGCTAAATGTTAATGTTAAAGACCTGAGCTGCTAGACTGCCATTTCCCAAAGAGGAAAGGGCCAGCCTGACACAGGCAGGAGCTGGGGAATTATCCTGAGCACAGCAAACACAGCTCTGTGGGTGGGAGCTGGTCTCAGCCTCCAAGTGCTCTCATTGTGCTCTAGCTAACTTTCCTCTTCTCTCAGCACCTGGGATTTTCTGAACACCATTACTAAGTGTCTAATTAGCACCAAGTGTTTTAGAGATATGAATTTCACTTCTCCCCTGTGTCAGGCATTTGAACACAAAACACTGGCCTTGATGGGTTTCTTCCCATATATAACTCACCCAATTTGATGGATGAATCTGCAGCAGATGGATCTGTAGCCAAATTCCCAGCTGCCCAAACTCTCTTTGTGATCCTTCTCTAGGCTAGAAAAGCATGTACCAAACAGGAGCAGCTGAGATATGCACTGCCTGTGAAATCTGTCATAGCAAGGAATTTCACCAAACCATTTTTATTGCCAGAAGTGAAAGAAATTGGGAGAAAGTGGCATTGTGCTGATAAAAGCACATGAAGTATACAAGAAAATACAATTTGTTGAGGATGCAGGTAGATGAAAAACATCCCCATTGACAGAATGAGTTCTGTGGGCACTTATTACTTTTTGTCAGGCCTCTCAATCTGATTGATCAATAATGTGCATGTTATAAACTACTCCAATCCATTCTATACTCAACATTTTAAAATCAATTCTTCGGTGTTTTCCTTAGACAACATGCCACAATTCACTCTCCTGTGCCTAATCCATCCACAAAATGCATTTTGTCAAACTAGTCAATTCTCTCCCTTGAATGAAGCACATTCCATCAAACCAAGCCATTTGTTCTTACAACAGAATGAATTCTAACATAATAAGCAGTGTATGAAGAGAGGCATTTAATCTAACATATATGTTTAACAAAAGGAATAATCCCTTGTTTGGCAAGACATATTTTAAATTCTCTATGAATTTTAAAACATTGCACCACTGTAAATTGACAAATGAATCCTACACAGCTTTTGAACAGAGAAATTATTGTATACAAAATCTTTCTAAAACCTCTCTTTAGAAAATTCGGGAATAGGAATGGTTGATATTAACTAGCTTCATGCTTTGTAAACTTGAATTAAACTACTGAAAAATTGATCTGGTTTTTATTCTTAAAAGGTTTATAGTGATTAACTGTTACAGAGGGAACTGAGTAGAGGCAGCTACAGCAGCTATACTGAGATATAATGTGATACTATACTGAGTATTCCTTTAAATATGCTTCTCACATTCACACTGGTTATTATTGGGTAATGTAAATCTCTTTTTTCACTCCTAAAATCCCAGAAACCATACCCAACTTTTTTTTCAAAAGAATAAAAATGAAATACGACCTTAAAGACACGCATTAACATTCCTGACATCTGGTCCAGTTGTCTGATTTTGCTTTATGCCAGGGATGTTCCAGGGATGGCAATGAACACTGAAATTGCAACTGACATGTCATTTGTACTCTTCCTCCTTCTGCCATGTGAAAAATTCTTACCAGAGCTTTTCTATGTGAGAAGTCTGGACAGGAAATATATGTACATTTACTGCTTGGGTTAAAGGTTTTAGCAGTAAAAGCTTCATCTGATTACATTACTTCACCATTACCATCACAAGTTATTGTAAAAAAGGATAAAGAAAATGTTTATCCTAACACTCGATATGACTTACTTCATGATATATGTCACATTTTAAATTACCATAACTATTTCAAGTATTATAGTTTAGGCTGAGCTTCTATTCCTTGTAATGTTTTTCTGAAACATTATATTTAGGCTATTATTTGGACTTATACTTGCCCAAAAATACAAAAATAACCAGATTCCCTTACAGGACCTAAGAGATTGAAGGCTTATGACCTTTATCAGAACAAAGGCTCATATGCGGTCTTGGAGGTGACTCATGAAAAGCACTGATTGGTGATAAAAACCTAACACCTCAGAAAGGAGACAAACAAGTGCAATGCTGAGGGGGAAGCAGCAGAAAATTATCTGATCAAGCACTGGAAAATGACCTTGAGAAAAGCTGTGGGGAAATTCCAGAGATGAGCAGTATCTGAAAAGGAGGTGGCAACTATAGAAAAATAAACTTTCCTGTGAGAAATCTGATTAGGAAAACAAATTTCTATGGTCTTGATAAACACGAATATTTGTTTTTTCGTCTTATTCAACTATATGGCTCTGAATTTTGACTAAAATCCTCAACACAAAATTTGATTGACTTTTATAATTCCATTTTTCTTGAGAATAAACCAAGAAATATTCTCCCACACACCACCTGCAAACACAGCTGATTTAATTACTCTAACTACACATCTGGCAAAACCCAGCATGCTCTACCTAGACAAAGCCAAGAGATTTTTCTAAAATATGATATTGAATACCTTTTCACAGCAAACTGCAAAACAGACCACATATGCATATTTATGTATATACATGTATGTATTTGCAGGGGAAAATACTTGATGTTTTTATTCATGTCTTAAAACAAACTTAATGATACAGGCAGAAATCTTGCCTACATTTTAAGGTGAGAGAAAAGCAATCAAGGAGCAGGTAAGGCACAGGAAGTGTGAGAGGCACAGTGGGAGCAGCAGAATTTCCTGGTGAGCAGATGCAGGCACCAGGAGCCTGACGCTGGTATTTGGAAATGCAGGAGATGCTGTGCAATGCTGGGATTGCAGTCATTGCCTTCTGAAGCACCATTGCCTGCAGGACCTAGGGATGACCAAGCTCCATGCATCCCACGGAGCACCATTTACCTCTCTGCAAGATCAGCTCCCTTTTGTGTATATGTTTCACACAGAAGTGCTGAAATAAAATGGTCAGTTCACCTATGTGATACTTAACTAACTCAAAAGATGGTCAGAAAGTTTAATTCAGGAAGTACTTTGAAAGCCCTGCATGAAAGATGTGCTCTCTGATAAGTACATTGAGCTACCTTTCCCTCTATCCTTTAATAGAAAGCTGTGTTATAAAGCTCTTTGCTGAACAAATGAATTTGAATTGCTGACAAATGCATGAAAATTTCATGAATTGTATTTGCCATATTTTCAGCTTGCAGAATTTTGCATGCCAAAGTCTCTTCAACATAAATACAGGAAGGGAACAGAAGATCACAAAAAGTGGGAGTTCTCTGATTTCCCTCAATGGAGTTTTACAAAGAAATACTTAAAAA
>VXBI01008284.1:52998-129910 GCA_013397375.1 Toxostoma redivivum | reverse complement strand
GGGAAAAAAAAAAAAAGAGAGAGAGAGAAAGGAATATAAGGATATGCTCACTCTAGTCAAAAAGATGCTTTCCTTCAAGAGGGTTTTAAAAAAAATACTAATTCCCAATTATTGTATATAAGTGTTATGCTGAGAAATTGAAAGCTCGTGATTGAGGCTGTAGCTGCCCAGGAGATTGGATTAGGACTATACAATATAACTAAATTTCACAGAAATTTACAATATAGCCCTGGCTGGTAGGATTTTATGAGTCATATCTTTTCTAATCTCAACTGCAGCTCAACCTCCTCTCCAGTTCCTAAATACATAATCACTCTTTACATACGTCTCCATTTACTCAAAGATACCGTACCAATGTATTGGATCTATAAAGTCATCACTGGTTTGTAATGCAATTTTTGAAACAAAGTTTAGCCAGAAGCCAGGAAGTGAACCCACATGCCTAACCAGTAGTCAGTGAGCAATTGTTTAAGATATTCTGAGTCAAAGGTTTCTGATTTTGTTAAAGCAAGATAAGATTTGTACTGAAAGACTCCCAAACAAGGACTGTCTCTCAGATCTGACAGTCTCATGGAAAGGAAGGTAACCCGTGCTCTGATACGCTCTTGACTCTGGTCAAAGGCAGAACTCCCACGGCTTCAGGCTGTAAAACCCTGCTCTTTGCTGTCAGCAATATCGTTTGTTAAAAGAGGCACCTCCACCATGCCAAAGCAAGATTTATCCTTGTGTAAAAGCAGTCTGATGTTGTCCAAAGAAAAAGCTGCTCTGCTAGTTTTTTTGGCCTCTTTATTTGTTAAACTCAAGGCAGACATTGTTACTGCTGTGAAAGAAAGCCAGGTATACACTTTCAATAAATTTAAGCAGTAAAGTTATGAAATGAAGATGTCTTCAGTTGAGCAGAATATTCTAGCATGGAAGCCTTGCATGAAAATTTAACAATGGAGTATTTGAGCTATTAGTGATAATTATTTTCAATAGATTACTTTGGGCTTCAGAATTTGACTGAAGCAAGAATTGAGTCTCATGACTCCAAGGGGAATATTTTGAGTCTTTTTATCACATACTTAGGATTCCGGTCCAATTAAACCTTTCTTCTTTTTCAGTCAAAATTTTAGTCAATGGTCTCAAAAATTCCAACCAGCACAAAATTTTTACATGGCAATTAGCATAAAATGGAAATTAGGATACCAGATCTAGAAGTGTAAACTCAGTTTAATTGTTTTCTTTCTGCATTTGTATTTAGGAAATTTATGAGCTTGTTAGGTGGCTGTCACTCACTGAATAAAAAAATATCCCTATTTCCTTTACTTCAAAAACATTTTGCTTTGCAAAAAAAAAATAATTCAGAAATACGAGGGATCACCTGTTTTACCTTGCAGGGGCATGAAGGCATTATTTTTGAGAATTGTCCTGAAGAAATGTTGTAAGGCGTGTCTTTCATTTCTCCCTGCTTAGGGAGTCACAGGATAGTGGTCAAATAATTATGCTAGATACAGTTTGAGGTAAAGTATATAAAAAATACTTAAATATTATAATATTATTTCAAACCAAATTTTCATACCCCTTCTCTGAGTTGCCAGACTCTTGATTAGTCATATTTACACTTACTTTATCTCAAGAAGCACTTCATTCAGTAAGAATTTACATCAGCTGAGGATCTGGAGGTGGTCAACTCACAAAGCTTTGCAATAACAATTTTCTGAGAAGTGAACTCAGATCTTATATCTGTACTAAATTAGGAAAAGAGTAGATTTTAACTTAGATCTGTAGCTTCCTGTTGGATGTTCTAACCACCAGTCTATGAAAAAAAAATCACATTAAAACAAAAGTATAGATGATAATTCAGCCCATATTTACAAATACATACAAATCATCTATCACTGGGACATAAAACTGGCACACAAAATATTCAAATATATATTTTGCAGATATGCCAATACTTGACAACACAATTCTCAGATAAAGGCATTGGTGCGATTTTTTGCAGTTTCTGAGGGCTTGAGTATATTTTCTGTTGTAATTTCTTTTCTCTTGAAATATATTTATAATTAAATCTGGAAAAGAATGTAGGGATGGATGGAAACTATTAAAAATATTAGATAGCAGTCACTGTCCTTTTTGAGACAATGTCTGTAAATACAACACTGCACTGAATGTTTTCACGATATAACCATTGTTCAGTTTCTGTGTGGATACAACAAATTGATGAGTTCAAAAGTCTTTTCTCCCACCAGGAACTCTACCAGCCTTTTCCTAAACAGTTTTTAGCTGAAATTATTACTATTACAGGGTACAGTAGACAGTAGTAGACAATGTGCAGACATAAATGAGGCCATGACCATTTTCCACAGGTAGCCTTGGGCATGAAAAAGTGCTTTGAGCATCGAGAGCATCAGGATGAGCAGCAGCAATGAGCTGGGTGCCCCATCAGCACACCAAGCACAGCCAGAGACCCTGACCCACCCAAAATGCCCAACCTATGCAGAGCTGCTCCAGTGACAGCTGATGACTAAGCAGATAAAATGACTACACACAGCCTTTAAGGCTGATTAATATGTTGTCTAAACATATAGAAGGAAGCAGAAAATTGAGATGTTCTTACAAAAGGGCTTCCTGTCAGGAAGTCTTATTCTTAACTAAAAAGAGTCACCTCTCCAGAACTTCACACTAAAATTCAATAGTTTCATGTAGAGGTGGCCTTTTTCCTCTCATCATAAACATGAAAAACAACAAAATTCAAAGTTATAAGTATTACTGAGTCAAGGTGAGCCCATATAAAGGGTTGATTTTCTTAAAAAGAAGAGGAAAAAGAATATCAAATGTTAGCAACACTTATGAACTAGCAGAAGAGATACAGAAAGTAAAAGTTAGCTGTAAAATTGCTACTTCAGGACTGTAGCACTTATATTGTGCAAACTATAAAGGACAATTGCCAAGCCTTCCTGGAAAAAAGTAGTGTGAATATCTCAGGATTGAAAGGTAAGTATATAACAGGCAATTATGGGAAGATGGTGAGGATGAAATAGTTTTGTGATATAAGATTCTGCTAGATTTTATTTCTGAATTTATCCACAGAAAATTGTGTGTCAGTAATTTTTGCCTTCTTCAGTATATTTTTATTACCTTTAATAAAAAGCAATTCTAAAAAGCTCTCCTGCCAATTCAATAATTTTAAAATGTCAAAATATAGACTTTGTTGCACAGTATCAAACCTATCAAGTTTATTTCAGCTTATTTTCTAATAAGGTTGTGGATGATAGAGTTTACACAAAAATTTATGCTTTTAAATTTGTTCATCCACCTCATTTGTACATACAAAGAATTTTCCAAATGTGAAGATTACTGCATTATATTTCACTATGTATATTGCAAAAGTACTTATTAGACTTCCTGCTAAAGTATGTCCAAAAATTCATATTCAAGCATAACACACAGTAAATGATGCTCCCCTACAGGAATTTAGTATACAGAGAGATGTTGGATGGAGGAAATCTCTTACTCCCATTGAAGAGAGCATTAACAGAGAAGAAAACTTATATATATCTATAATTGATTATATATCAATTACTGCCTATGTTTGTAGATTATACATATGCAAAAATGGTTCTTGAACAAAAAAAAAAGAAAAACAAACCATACCACAGCATTCTTTTGTAAGCATTAACTTTTCTTGTAAATTTCTCTCTGCGGATTCTTCAAGATGAATCTGGGTCAAATCACATCAAAACTACCTTCACCTTTTCCCAAGCAATCAAAAGTGTGAAATAAAAAAGGCTAACACTATGTCACTCAAAATCATTTCAAAAGGTTAGTGGGATAAAGTCAACATTTCTCTAACCTGTTGCAACCAGGTTCAAGGTAATCAATTTTAAGTCCATTGACTTGAAATAGGATATTCCAGACCAGATTTGAACATTCATTTCCTTCTATCTTGAATATTTGATGTTTTGCCCTTACAAGTACAGCGCTATCTAACGGCTCCTTTATGCTAGATACTATAAAGATGATAACATTCACTGCAAATAACAATCCCTCCCTTTTTTCCAACTACAGGAGACATAGCTTGTTTACACTATGCAGGTTTTTTCAGTTGTTTCTCTGTGTGAAGAAGCGAAAATTGTGTGTGAAAAGTGATTACTGAGGAAATTAACTGAAGGCAGGCTACATAATTACCTCTCAAATATTTAAGCCAGTAGTTAATAATTCACATTGTGTGGTTCAGAAAGGTCCTTTGACTAATGCAGATTCTGGTGAAACCACAAGCCCGAAGTTCCTCATGACAATCTGGCAGTAACCTTTCCTACAAACTTTATCAGAAAAACAAAAATAAACTTACAATGGAATGAATACCTTTTCTCATTTACTGCTTACCAGTCAACACAAAGTATTTTTCAGAATACTCTGATATATTGAAGAAAACTTTCTCAAGAAGTTGATGACCTTTATGGGAATTGGTGAGAACTGTGCTCAGGAACTGGTGTCTAGAAAAGATTCCCTCTTAAATAAATCAAAGATCAGGTTAGGAATTTGTATTTTTGGTCTTATGAAAATTGTTCCCTTATTTTTATCACATATTTATAAAAACTGAATCTGTACATTTCTTACCTGTAATATTACGTCACTCAGCATGTTTAGGCAAAGCAGATACTGTGATAACATCTTTATGCACTAGAAAGGGAGGGAATAATTACATCCCATCAGACAGAATATAAGCATTCAAGTATCAGCTGTCAGAAAGCAGGATTAAAATTTCATGTGATAAGAGCAAATTGGATTAAACAGGTTTTAAGAAGAGACACTATTTTTTTTCCAACTGGAACTTTATAGCTTGTATATTAATATACATGCACCTACAAAGAAAAGAAAAGCTAAAATAGCTCACAGAAGAAATAACTGTGGGAAGACATGGGAGAAGAGTCCAGACACAGATGGCTGCAGTCTGTATTTATTCTCAAGGAAATATCACAAAGCAGGCCATATGATGCTGAGGAAATAAATAATGTCTTTGGATGCTAGCATATACTGTGTATAAAAAGATCATCCATCCTGTCAGAAACAGAAATTTTATATAGAGGAAATATGGAGGCTGCAATTTGTGTGCAACCTCTGCTCCCTCCCTTCCTTTGGCTGGAACGGCAGGCAAAGATAACAGCAGCCGTGCTGGCTATGCATAGATAGATGCAACAAGGACTACCAGTGCTAAAGAGGATAAAATTCCTCTTTGTGCTGTTCCAGCTACATAATCTCCTTCCTGGCCCTGTCACTGGCATCTATTTGTTCTGGTACCAGGTTCAGCCATCAGCCCCTGGTGTCAGAGCGATGCCACCACCGCCACCTTGGCAGGTTTGTGCCTGAGCTGCCCCCGCTCCCGGGGCTGCACAGAGGGAACATCCTCCCGGAGCCACCACACCCGGCAGGGAGGACAGCTCCTTTCCTGCTATATGACCTCCTTTTGTTTCCAAACTGAGACTTCCCCTCCAAATAATTCCTCTTACTTTTGTTTTAACTGACATAGTGCATGTATTCCCATTAAAAAGCAGAAAAGCAACTACAAAAGTTTTGAATATTAGACCTTTAATCTTTAGAAATCTTCTTTTTTGACAGTAAAAAAAAATTAAATATTTTCCTGGTCTTTTTTTCATTAAATATTATCCATTTTTTTCTTTTCTTTCTTTCTTTAAAAAAACCTGAAATAATTCTTCTAAGTTAAGAAACTGTTTATATGCACAAATCCACTATTAACACCTATATAGCTATATGTGATTGGTATAATAATGGATTTAGTCCGTTATATTTATTTTGTACAATTGTAGGGATTGAGGAGATTGTTTTTTTGTTCCTGAAAAAAGCAAAAAAACCACAATCAAACAAAAAAATCCCCAACCAACCAACCAACCAACCAACCAACCAACAAAAAAACCATCACAAAAAAAACACAAACCAAAAAACAACCACACCAAAGAAAAAACAACCAACAAAAAACCCAAGAAAAACACAAAAAACCCCCCAAAACAACCACACCAAACAAACAAAACCACAAAAAGCCCAAAATCAACCCAAAAAATCCCAACCACAAGAAATTTGCAGTGTTATTTTAGTCCTCATCACCTATCTAAGGTACAGCAGAACATAATTTCAATATGAAAATGAAAGGTACAGTTAAAATTTATTGCTTCCTTTCTCTTCCTGTTTGTAAAATCAACTTAGAAGTGATTTTTTCCACGTTTGCAGCGCATATGATAGCTAAACCACCTTATCACAGCTGCAAAGCACATAATGCTAACAATGTTCTAAGGAAAATATTAGGCTTTTTGAACACTTAACATATGATAACAAGGTTATATTATGGAACATACTACTCTTATTTGTGTATTTTAATAATTACTTCCTCAACTGTGTAGATTGCTTAAACTCCTTAATACTCTATCATAAAAGTTAGCAAAGTGAAGCAGTCTATTTTTGCCACCAAAAAAATTGAAAAAAACATAAAATTTATTGGGAAACTAGACATAAAAAGTCTTTAAGTGGTTTTGGGTTGAAGAAAATCTACACTTACTCTGAGACACTAAATACACAGTCAAAGGTTATCCTGGAGTATTTGTCTAGGAAAGATCTTTGGATCTGGTCCAAAACATTTTTGCAAGTGTACTTAGGAATTCAAATTTTATGGATCTTAGAATGAAGAATAAGCTTGAACTATTAAGTATCATACACTACCCTTCCAAAATGATAGACAGATTGTATTTAGAGGTTGATGTGTCTGTTAACAGCATGCAAAGGAAAAGCATGTCTTTTAACTTATGAGGAGAGGGCTTTGCATTAGCAACTATAACTATTAAGTTCAATTTCAGTGATGTCATAATATCACTCAATTTTTATATATATATATATTTTTATATAAATCATCTTCCTAAATGTGTAATGGATGGCTAGCTCATTATAAAGACTATGATCTACTAGTTGCACAATTTCAAAAGTCTACTATCATTCTAGCTGGAGAAATAGGAAGCACCTGACCTCACAACGGCTATGCTGAAAAATTTCAAACCTCTTAAGACTTTTCAGCCAGTTCACTATTTGTGTACTTAAGGACCAGCATATACTTAATTTCTCAGTGTCAGGAAGCACCAAACACCATGCTGCACTATGAGATCACTTGCAGCAGACCCCCTCCTCCTCCCTGACTGCAGAGTAAGTCCTTGCAACAAGAGCTTTTTTGATGTTTACAGGCACATCTCTCTCTCTGTCTTTGTTTATTCTGTTAATCAAGTTTATTTGGCTTAGGAAGTTGTAAAAGCTGTTCTCAAATAACTGAAGCTTGTCGATCTCTTTTCAGACACAAACCCGTAAATTTTGTGTTTTCTTTTTATGATTGTGAGGATAAATTTAATATTTTATATCAATAATTTAGGACTATCTGTAAACTAGATGCCTAATCTAAACTCTGCTTAATCTCTTGAAGAAATGTCTACCTTTTTTTTTACAGGAACAAGATCATTGTGTTCAAAGCTGTAATAATGAAAGGCATAATAGCTTGGTTTATTCAGCTTTATAATCCTCTAAGGCAGTGCTGACTGAAGGTTGGATAAACACTGGATTTATGATATTGGTAAACTCTTAGGAGATAAAAAATTGGGGACAAAGTCTTCCCAAAACTAATAAGATATTAATATACAATAAAATTAAGCAAATATTTTTAATCCTTCAAAATCAAATTAGATTGCTGACTTATACCAATAACCTGTTAAATACAGCAAAATACAGAAATTACCAAATGGGTACTCCTGTTTTCTAGAGAGCCACTGATTAATCAGTTCAAGATAGTCTTGATAGTCACATACTCTTAAGACAGGACTGTATTATGCTATTATGGTGTATCTCTGCAAGATGCCAACTTTTAGAGCACCTTGAAAATTGCTTGTCCATAGTGATTATGCAGAGGATATTGCAATATAAATTATTGGGTTCAATCGTCTAAACTAAAGCATAGCTTTAAGTAATTGTTTTATACATAGCTGTGTGACACCAGCTGAGCCTCACTGCCTTCAGTCACCACTTTTAACATTAGCAGTTAAGCCATCTTAAAGAAGCTTAGACATTCAGAAAATAAACTCTATCTGAACCCTCTGTTGCTCCCAGGAAAATGCCATTTGAATTTTAATGCTCTCATTCACAGACTGTCTAGATCCACCCAGTTTTATTTCACAGTTCTGTGGTCTGTATCAGACCTTTCTGGCAACCACTATTTGCTGCAAAAATAGAGCTTCAAAGCACAATCCATGTATCTTAATCAAATTATTGATAAGTGAAAAGAAATAATCAGTTTTTCACAATCTCAAAAACTACCAAAAACTTTCTGCCATGCCTTTTGTTATTACTGAGACACATATTTCTTTTGCTATTGAGAGATGTGGCCAATACATTGGCACAGGGCACTTTATCAATGCAGCTTCAGCCTCCTTGCATTTTTCCATGCTTGAATACATCAAACAATCCTGTTTTTTATCCTTGCTTCTGAAAAAGACTGAATTGAAGCTCTGCTTAAAACCACTCTTGGCCCAGAATTTAGCATCTTAGATGTAAATATTGAAATTTTCCTTGCAACTCTTTCAATACACATTCATCAACAGGTAATCCTTATTTCTTGGACTTATTAAGTTAGCTTGAACCTTGGAAAATAATTCCATTATCATTAGTACCACATCTGTGCACCAGCTTTGCCACCCAGAAGTACAAACCTGGCACATTTGTTTTACATTATTTATAGATAATGAGTTTACATCAGCTTGATGCCTTTGTCATGTTTTTTATAGTTCAAGCTGCATGAACAAAGGTAACTCCAAAACATTTTAAAAGTGCTTGTGCATAGACACTTATCCTTGACATGTTGAAAGTCAACAGATTTGATTTTATATTAAAATCTAAACATTTAAAAATTGTTGAACAATTGGCAGAAATATGTTCACAGCTCAATCTTACCTTCTAATAAATGTGTCAAGCATCTGCAATGTATAAAATTAAGAATCTTTCTGAGAATTTAACATGAATAGATCTGATTCTAGAGCTTCCAATCAACACCAGTTCAGTATAGCAAAGATTAAAGAAGAAAATAGAACGAAGAAAACCCCATAAGCAGCCATAGGATGGAGGAACTATGACTTCTCAGGGCTCCAGCTTGCAATATAGGGTAAGGACTATCTGGGAAAAACAGTCCTCTTTACATCTTCAAATCCCTGAGAGCACTTGGAAAGTTTGAGACCTGGATGTCTAATTCTTCTAGATCACCTTGAATGATTCAGCCCCCATCTTCAATGTTTTTCTCTTATTTCTTGTAACAAAATTCACCTTCAAAAGACTACAAAATCTCCTAAAGGCCCACCTTGTCTTTAAACACATTATCCTCTTTCAAATCTGCCTGGGAGTTGTGGGCAGTTTACTTTGCACCTGTAGGCTGTGCAATGGATCAGCTATAGATGATTTCTCCCTCTGTGCTAGAATAGGAACCATCTCTTCTTCCACAGCCAATGCAAATTATGCATTCTGTTCTTGAGGGATTTTGACAATACCAAAATACTGTGATAAAGCCTAAATCCTAATCTGCAATGCCAAATGTCACAGCACTGCACAGATCCAGGCATAACCAGAGATATAAATACACCTGTTATGGCACAAATGTACTGAGCAGTCCTTATTACACCATTTACTAATAAAGCGTAAAACTTCTATTTTTATACTGTTTGCATTTTGTGTACCTTATTTTTTAATAGTAAATAATTGTCTTTGAGCACACTTAGTGTGCTTCTGGTCTTGTTTCTATTCCTTGACACTAGCAGTTAGCCCAGAAAGAGGTGAAATTTTTTTGAGAGAGTAAAATTATTAAAATGTACCACAAAATAATATCTTTTCTCTATGCTTTCCCTTTTTTGCTTGTTCAGGAATAAATATTCTCATAAGATTCAATCTAAAAGTTGCTGAAGTCAACAGGCACCTGTCCATTAACTTTAGAAAGGTACAGAAAGACTTTAGAAGTTTAGAAAGACTAAGAGGGGTCAGATTATACTGCTCAGTTTCCTTTTAGTCTGTATTAATTAGTGACAGAAAAAATGTCATAAATGTTACAGAGGTAAGCTGATACTTGCTTTGACTGTTATGGAAGACGAATCACAGAGCAATAATTCTAGATTCTGTATATGAAATCTAAGAATGCTAAATGCCCATGAGAACATGATGTTTTTCTTCCTATGGCTGGTGAATGCCATGGATCAAAAACCACACAAACCTTTAAGACTTTGGTATATATATAAAGGGGATTTTTGAAAAAATATTCACTCTTAATGATACTGGAATTAGCAAGAAAGCAATCCTTTTAAAACTTCATTTTGCATGACTTTCTAGAAACAGAGCTCAAATCAGTCCGTGATTTTTTAAGCTGATAGAGTCTTTTGGTTATTTAAAAAAAAAAAAAGAAAAAAAAAAGAAAAAAGCTTTTTCACATGATATGCATTAGAGCGGTATGTAATTAAAAATATGGCATTTATTATTGGATCTTTCTGTTTAAAATAAAGGTAACAGGTAAATCAAGGAGAGTATGCAAATGTGAAACCAGAGATTTTCAATTTCTCTTTCTATTAAATGTTTTATTCATGTGTACTTAACCCTCTTTGGTCTTCTAGCATGTTTTTAGAATGAAAATTAAGTCCCCAGGGATATAAACAGTGTATTTTTCTCTGTGAGAAATAATCTGCAGATCCATTGCACCAGTGCTTCTAAGATGCTATTTGAAGTATCCCTCAGCAGAAACAGCTGATGTGCCTCTATCGGAAGAGTTCAGGAGATATTCATGAGAACGGATTATTTTCTGTGTCCACACATACAGTAATAGCAAGGAAACAGGATTTGATCTGGATTTCAGTGTTTATTGTGACTCTTCTGTTGACATTAATGTGTTCTGGAAGAAGTCCATGATAGCTGCTACAGTACATTAACAGATCAGCTTTCAGTGCAAAGGATGCACAAGCATACTGCAAACTGTATGTACCCTTCAAACATATTCTGAAAGTGCATGGCACTTTACAGGAACTGTGGAAAATGGATTACCTACTTGAAAACGTGGAGGGAAACAAGGTAGAGTGGATACTTGAAGTGGAGATATCCAATGGAGTTAATGCAGTTTCAAACTTCTATTTAATGCCAAAACTTTAAAGAATTTTAGTGTCTAGTATTGGGCTCATCTATTGGGTCAGCTGGAGAAGCAGAAGCAGCAGCAGTGGGGGTAGCATTGGTGCCTGAGACAAGTCCAAGGGTGAGGGGTAGAGTGAGCTGCACAGGAGCATTCCTGAGCTCAGGGACACCTGAGCAGCAGCTCTGAGACCCACCTGGATTGGGAAGACCTGGGCAGCCAATCAGGCATGAAGGGGGCATTTCCAGGAGCAGATGGGAAATTTAAATGGAATTAGGGAGCATGAATGATCCAGAGTGTGCCAAGCAGGGGTGTGGCATGGCAGTGAAGGTGTGGTGGGGTAGATTGCATGGCAGTTCAGGCAGGTGGAGTGAGCAGGAAGGGCTCCTCTATGACCACCTGGGGATGGGTGCACAGGCAGATAAACAGACTCAGTATCTGGTGAAAAAGAACACAAAAAGACCCCTTCAGCCTTATTAGTGTACTAATAATCTTCTTCAGTTGTGGTGTAGAGCTCATTCCCCTGCAGCTGCTGGAGTCACAGAACCAGCTGTGTCAGAGGCTTCCAGCCAGCCAGAGCTGCTGACAGCAGATGAAGCTGCCCAGGTCACAGCTCCCAGGAGTGACTGAAGCCTCTCCTTGAGACTGGGGCTGACAAAGAGCTCTGTTGTGGGTGTGCTGTGGAGGAGAAGCTGTGTCACCAGGGGAGGGAGGGCGCTACAGGAGGAAGTGATTAAACTACATTATATTTGAGTGAATGAGCAAGAGATTGACCAATTATTTTTAGAGAAGCTACAGGCTCAAGACACAAACCTTCATTGTAGTGGAGAAGCAGGTGGATTCACACTCCTGCAAAGTGATTAGTCAAGGGTTTGTTGAAGAGGAAGGCTGGAAGCAGGTCACTTCACATACCAGGAAGAAGGATCCTCCTAACTCTGAAAATTTAACAGATAGCACTGGCACCTTCTACAACATGTATGAGGTCCTGGAACTAGAAAGAAGGACAGACAAGAGATGAGGTGGGCAAAGGTCCACATTGGCATAAGTGAGACCTGGTGGGAGGAGTCTTGGACTAGAGTGCTCTGTTGGGTGGTTACAGGCTCTCCAGGAGGAACAGGCAGGGCAGAAGAGGCTGGGAGTGGCACTGTGTGTAATAGAAGGGTTAAAACCAATGGAGCCCACAGCTGGCAATGGCACAGCCGAGAGCCTCTGGATAAGAATGAAGGGATGTCCCTGTGGGAATCTACTACAGACCTCCCAGCCAGGACAATGACACCAATGAATTATTCTTTGAGGAGCTAAGAGATGCTTCCAAGTTGAATGCCCTTGTCATTCTGAGCAACTTCACAGAAATAACTGGAAACATCACAGAGATGCTGCAACCCAGGCCAGAAGATTCTCAAAAAACCTGGATGACAACTTTATGGAACAGGTCCTAAGGGAGACTACTCAGAAAGAAGCCCTCCTTGATCTACTGCTTGTCAACAGAGAGGACCTTGTGAGTGGAGGTTGCTGACCATCTTGGCCACAATGACCACAAAGGGACTGAGTTTAAAATCTGTTGACAGGAGGAAAAGTGCCAGCAGAACCTCAGCTCTGGACATGAGGAGAGCTGACTTCAGGCTGCTCAGGGAATTAGTAAAAAAGGACCGTGGAGAAAAATGTTTTTGCAGGTGCTGGGGTCCATCACTGCTGGTCACTTTTTAATCATCATCTCTTGAGGACATAGGAGCAGGCAAGTCCCAAATGTTGCAA
The DNA here is from genome assembly GCA_013397375.1 of Toxostoma redivivum. NCBI lineage: Eukaryota > Metazoa > Chordata > Aves > Passeriformes > Mimidae > Toxostoma > Toxostoma redivivum. Next base: position 116,976 of record VXBI01008284.1, on the reverse strand, counting down.
GTCAAGAAGGCAAGGCAGAAGGCTGCTTGGTTGAATAGGGATTTTCTCTTGGAGATAAGGAAATAAAAGAAAGGTGAATGCCCAGTGGAAGCATGGTCAGATGACATCGGAAGAATAGAAAAGTGTTGCTTATCACCGTGGAGAGAAAATTCAGGTGGCCAAAGTTCAACGGGAGTTGAAGCTGGAAAGAACCATGGGGGACAATAAAAAGAGTTTTTTTCCCAGTAAGAGTTTTTTCCCATTGAAAGACTTTCTTCCCAATTAATGGAAACAGGCTGGAAAGCAGTCCTGTGGAAAGGGACCACATGAGCCAGCAGTGCCCTGGAAATCAGGAGGACTGAACCCTGTCCTGGGGTGCATAAGGCACAGAGTCACCAGCCAGGCAAGGAAGAGGATTTTCCTGCTCTGCAATGGTGCGGCCTCACCTTGAATCCTGTGTGCAGTTTGGGGTGTCACAGTATAAAAAAGACATAAGGCTGTTAGAGATTGTCCAGAGGAGGGCCATGGAGATGGTGAAGGGTCTGGAGGGGAGGCTGTATGAGGTGTGGCTGAGGTCACTCAGTCTGCTCAGCCTGGAGGAGATTGAGGGGACACCACATTGTGGTCTACAACTTCCTTGAGAGGGGAATTAGGGCAGGTACTGATCTCTTAACTCTTGTGATCAGTGACTGGACTTGAAGAAATGGCATGAAGGTGAGTCAGGGGAGGTTTAGGTTGGATATCAGGAAAAGGTTTCTCACCGAACAGAGTTCAAGAAGCTTTTAGACAACACTCTCAGGCACATGGTGTGACTCTTGGGGATGGTCCTGTTGGAAGGGCCAGGAGTTGAACTCCATTATATTGATGGGTCCCTTCCAACCCACTATATTCTATGATTTCTATGACCTTTTGTGAACAGCAAGTAGTGTCAGAGCAGATTTTTAAGAAACAGAGTAGAACAAGTTTAACTCCAGGTCTCAAACATTTTTCAGAAATGATAAGATATATATAAGAAGGAAAATATTCTGTATAAGGTTTGGGTTTTTCTTTTCTTGTAAGTTGATTAAAAACTCTGTATGTTTCATGAATGTTGCACTAAAAAAACCAAACCAGAATTTGGTAGAAACTTTCAATGTACTGGCATGAGGATTCCAGCACAACAGATGACAGTTTTCATACTCACTGCATAGTATTCTTCACTAAGAGATACGATGCCTGGGCAGAAAAAAACTGAGTGCAAACTACATTTAGTCTTACACATTTCTTGCCTCCTCAAGTGCACATGGCCTGTTTTATTCTAAGCTGTGCGTGGGGAAATTTCATCCTGCAGTTTTCAAAAGATAGGAGACATGAACCTGCTGGTGAGTCCGACTGACAGAAATTAGGGGCTTGAAAGTAATGGGAAAGGATGTTAGAAGCTAATGAATTCCCTCAGGCATTTCTCTCTGAGGATGTCTGTACCTGGCATTGTTATCCACATACTGATTCATAATCACTATATTTCCATGGGCTCCCATTGGTGTTGTCAATTAAATACTGATATAGCTAAGAGAACTACACCATATGGTGGCATTGCTACATTGGGTACAGTTAAATACAGAAGTGATGTGATTTGCATGTATGAAGCTGTATTTTTAGTATTCAGAATGGCAGCACAGGTCAGATTTTTCCAAAACTCTCATTCTCATCAGAGTATTGAAACAGGGGCCAGATTTTCAAGTTTTCAACTTATAGTTCCTTGTACTTGGACACTAATTGTTAGATATTTCAGAAGAGTTTTCAATCAAAAGTACTATGATCTTTTGATTAGGTTAATCAGCTATGAAAGAGATGCTGCATCTTCCCTATAGACTGGAGATTTTTATTTCATGTAAATGTAAATCTAGCTATTCATGAAGTCAGCTGGACTTGTTCTGCCTCTGCTCACTTACAGATGTGTAACTCCATGGGCATAACTCCTGCCTAAGAGAACAATCAATTAGATATGCAGGAAAACTTCTAGAGGAAGCAGAAAGACCAGTATGATACTTCTGTGGATGTCATTACAAATTCCTGGCTACTGGCTCTGGTTACTTCTTTTGACTGAGTCATAATCTTTTTCAGGAAACATGGTTAGAAGTGGAATTTTGTTTTTCTACACATGTGATAATAGGAGTTGATGAAGAAGGTGAGAAGAGGAGACTCTTGCTCTCTACAACTTCCTGTAAGAAGCTTGTAGCCATGTGGGAGTTGGCCTGTTCTCCCAGGCAAACAGCAGCAGGACAAGAGGACATAGAGTTAAGCTGTACCAGGGGAAGTGTAGGTGATTAGACATTGGAATGGGCTGCCCAGGGCAGTGGTGGAGTCACCATCCCTGGAGGTTTTTAAAGAAAGACTGGACCTAGCACTCAGTGCCATGGTCTGGTTGACGAGGTGGTGCTCAGTCATGGCTTGGACTTCATGATCTCAGAGGTCTTTTCCAACCTAATTGGTTCTGTGATTACTACATGTCATTGTATCTCAACAAGAGAAAAAAGATAAACATGAAATAAAATATTTGCCTAGTTGGTATTTGAAAGTATATGATTGTTCTTACAAATCTACATTTAAACTTTAGTCTTCACTGAATTATCAAAATAAGAGTGTGACCAGTGCAGGTATTATAACATTTAGGATAAACTTATTATCCTCAGTTAGAAAGTTAATTTCAGAATCTGTCACTATTTTCAGATCTATTTGATTTCTTTTCTCATAAAATCAGTAACAGGTTATACTGCCCACCGTATTTGATCATAGTATGACTGATGCTCGTGTAAAGTGATGTTACTGGCTTGTGATGAAAACTTTCTAACAAACAGGAATATTTTAATATCTAATTCTCTGTGACATTTTACACTATTTTCCCAGTCATTTTTTCTCATGCTGACTGCTGTGACTGTTGTGACTTCTGTTTCTCTTGTGCCCTCACCATTTTTAAATATCGTGGAATGTGGCTTGGAATGTAATGGAATAGTACAGAACGGTTTGGGTTGAATGGGACCTATAAATACCTACAATTCCAAACCCCCAGCTGTAAGCAGGGACATCTTCCACTAGATTAAGTTGTTCAAAGCTCCACCCAACCTGACTTTGAACACTATCCTCCTTCTTCACCCTGTCACTGGTGTTTGCATTATGTTGGAACTCTTATCTTGAATGAGTTATTCCATCTCCAAGTACCATCTGTTTTATTTCCTCCCCTGTAAAACACTGGGCTGGGTAATAATATCCATTTTCCACACGTCTTGGGTTTCCCTAAAGACAAATATGATTTCTTTATATAGATATATTTAGTTTTGCATTCACTTTTGTGGTACTTCAGTAAAGAGATTTCCAGGAATGTAGCCCAGAATGGAAGCCATCCTATGTGGCAGTAATTGAAAAATATAATTATTTTTTTATCTATAAATGCCTCTCATTTTAATTACAAGTTATCTGAGTGATGCTTAAATATGCTTATATCCCTCCTTTTTTCCCCTAATTTATATTCTCTCTCAAGGCAGTATTTCAGAAAAATAGAATTCATTTTCAAAATGTGATTGAGGAAAGTGTAACACTGTGGCGATGTTATACAAAATAATATTTTATCATCTATTCACAACAATCAGCACTGAAATAAAAAATATATATATCCAAAGCATGAGGTTGAATTCTTGAGCATGTGTAAGTATCACTGACTTCAACAGGACCCTTAAGATTCAGCATCTGTTAGTCCAGTCTGTAGATTGTATCTATCAATGTTTGCAATCAGTATTTAAAGGATGCTTATATCAAAAATCAAGCGTAATTCCAACTTCTCCCTTACAGGGTGTGAAGACAAAAACTGTAATTCTCCTCCCACTTTAGGTGTTTCACAGTGGTGACAACCCTTGATATCCAAGCATCAGAAAATAAAGAAGACACCTTGTATATTTTTATAATTTGAATGAAATCTTATGCAGGCATTAAGCAATTTAATTTCTTCCAATGATTCCTGAAAGCATTTTTCATAGACACTAGACACTGACTTGTCTTCCTGAACCCACTGTTAGGAGCAAACACTATTCATTTTGGTGTTAATCTTTAATTTGTTTGGGGAACTTCAGGTTTCACAGAAATGGCACTTAGTCACCATGGAATAATAAGTGCACTTCCGGACAACATTCTTCCCTTTAATCTGCAGATTGTGAGATTAAAGGCAATAAAGGTAGTAAATAATTCCCTATGGAGATTTTCTGCATGTATAAACATGTCTGGAGGAGTGGAATGCAGTTGCTTTAAGAAATAAGGCTTTCTTTGTTTAAAACCTATTCTAGGGTTTGGTGTAAGGAAAAGAATAAGTAAAAGTCATGATTTCTTTCCATTAAGTCATGAGTTACTTCACTGTCATCCCTGTGAAATCAGTGAGGTGAAATGAAAATTGCAACATTTCATTTGCTAATATATTTGCGAAAGGTAGTAATTGTACCTGTGCTGCTGAAGGTCATACCAGTCTGCCCTATTTCAAAACTTATTTCCTGCTCTTTTTTGCCTACAGATGGTTTAAAATCACTAATAAGATGTAAGAAAACTGTGCACAGAAGCAGTATAAAACATGGGAACTGAGCATATGTATGCATACAGGGAAACAAAAAATATGCAATTATGCACAGGTTGTGAGAACTCTGTGCAGATTTGAATTAAGGCATGAAGATTAGCATGTTATCCTCTGACAAAGGCTGACTAGAGATTCAGGCTGTGCAGCCCCTGTTCCTTCTACAGAAGGTTCCTGTCATGCAGGTCTATGGATAGGTTATTAACAGAGCTAATCTTATTTAAAAACTCAGAGCTCCTCACTGGCTGGCTGGAAGCAGGTCCTACTGGAACACTTCTTACTCTTTTGGGGTGCATGTAGAAGCTACCTTTGCTACCACATCCCTAGGGTTCATATTCATAGCTCCACTTCCAATGGCAAGATTCATTTTCCTTAAAAATGAAGGTGTCTAATGCTGCAAAGATTGTGGAGAGGTTTAAAGACCTAACTTGACTGGATTCAACACCCCCAATATCAAGACATATGAACAATCATATTTGCTTCTGCTAAAAATTTCACAAGTTTTTAAACTGGCTCATTAGTTTTGAAATAATTTTTAAGCCTATCTCAAAATATACTTGGACTTGCTAGTGGAGCGTTTACTCGCATTTTTTGATATTTCTATTTTTAATTGGACAATGAGAAAATGCCAAAACCTACCTGCACTGGTCAAACACAAAGACACAGGCTCTCATAATCTGAAGAGGCTGGATGGAAACCTGTTAGCAGGAAGTGAGGACAATTAATAATCAAAGGCACTCCTTGTACCATTTTACTGAGCCTATTGAAAATATTGTGTTAAATACCACAGTATTTACAGCACAATCAATTAACAGCAAAACTTGACCAATGCTGCCAAAACAGGTAGGNCTTCCCTCCTTCCCTCCTTCCTTCACACTGGATTTCCACAACTTTCCCTATGATTCTGCTGATATCATTTGCCTTCCTAACCTCTTGTTGCAAAAGTTTCAAGAGGTCTTGTATTCACTGTGTAAAAAAGTACTTTTCATTGTCTGGTTTGAACCTTACCATCTGTTGACTTCACTTACTGCTCAATCAGCTGGTAGAGTGAGGTTGTTGAATAACAGTTCACATATACCTTATTCATAATCTTGTAGATATTGAAAACCTTTGTCATACTCCATTGTCTTCTCTTGAAAGTGAAGATTCGCAGACTCCTTAGTGTCTCCTCATAATGCAGTGGCTTTACCTCCTTACTTATTTTAGGTGCTCTTCTCTGTACTTTCTGAAACTCCACGGACTTTTCTGAGATGCAGAAGCCACACATACACACAGTATTCAAGATGTGGGCATATCAATGTTTCAAATTGAAAAATACTAATTTTTTTCTTTTTGTATAATACAGTTTTTGTTTTTCTCAGTACTGTTCCTGATAATGCCACTTCTTGTCATACAGGTAATTCCATTCAGCTGAGGATAATGAACTAAATCACTCCTCTGAGTTGTACCTCTCATTTCTGAGCGCAGCATCATGCAAACATGATTTTGATTTTTTTTTTCTACCTTAAAGTTATCTACTCTCAAGCTTATCTGTTGAGTTTTTTCCTATTTACTTGCTGTGGTTCTTTTGAAGATCCTTCCCAAATAACTTATTATCATCTGTGAAATTGGAAATTTCACAATTGACTCCCTTTTTCAGATTATGATGAAGCTCTTGAACATAACTGGTCTGAATACAGATTAATTTATGATCCCTCTGCCAACTCGACCCCTTGAAAAGTGACTATTGAACCCTTCCTGTTGCTTCTTATCAAACCATCTTTCAATCCACAAAAGGACTTTTTATTCAACTTCAAAGCAGTTTTATTTCCTTGGAATTCTTTCGTTAAAAAGACTGCCAAAAGGTTTTAGAAAGTAAATGTGTTCAGACTGCTTTAGCCTCTTTCTCCACACATTCACTGGCACACCTGGTAAACCAGAATGATGAAAACTCCACCAGTGAAGCAGGAATAACCCTTACTCGAACCCTCCCAATAAATCACCTTCTTAGTATGCTCAGGGACCTTTTATTCACAGACTGAATGGGGGTAGAGCAGATTCACCAGACTGTAGGCCCCAGGACCTGCCCATCCACACCTCCCTTTAAAGATTAGATTGCTTAAACACCACTCCTCTGCTACAATTTTTTAATAGGCTAAATTTTTTAAAGATACTCTTCAAATTCTCTTATTCTTTATTTTATTTATCATGCATTATAGGCTTTTTTTCCTTCTCCTTTTTGCACACCTCCTATTTTTTAACTGCCATTTTTTTTCCCTAAGATAATAACTTTTTCCAATTCCTATCATTCGCTATGATAGCTTTTCCCCTGAGCCTTGAAGAGATTGCATTTGATGACTTCATTTTCTCCTGGAGCTGCAGTACACAGTTTAACTGGGCTTGCAATACATACTCCAGGCTCTTGTTTGTACAACTATTCCTTACAGGACTTTTTTTTGGCCGGTTGAATTTTTAATTTTGTTTTATTTTAATGTCTCTTTTCATTTAATGCTCTTTCTTTAAACTGGATATCTCTCTGCAGTATCTATCTTTTTCTCTCATGATACAAAATTAACTACAACTATGTCGTGATCACAGTTACAGTGTGGTTCACCCACTAGTAACTGCTGAGGGAAATCCTGTGCCCTCACTGTAATGTCTGTTTTCCTGTTTTTCCTCTGGTTGTCAAACAGGCTAACATAGGAAGCAATATTATATTGCATGAAAAAAATTTCTTCGAGGCACTGAACTTTACCTAGACAGTTAAAATTTACTATTATCTATCTTAACTGCAGCTTCTTCAGTTTTGCTGAAGAAAATGCTATAACTTTACTGTCAAAAAGCTGGATTTCTCCAACAGATTCCTCAGTTCCCACAATATTATATTTGAACTTAGCATTATACCTCCTGTATTGTGCCTCTCTCACACCCTCTTATCCCCTCTTTACTTTTTATGAAATTGATAGCCTAGCACCATAATAATCTTGTTCACCTCCCTTCAACAGTCTCTGTGATGTGTTTTCTGTCAGGTTTGCTGCTGGAGCCAACCATTCTAATTTTTCTATCATTTTTAGACTTCTACTACTGCTGCAGAAGCATCTGTAATTTTTGGTCTTGCTCAGTGTTGCAAATGCCACTCAACTAGCCCTCTAAGCAGACTGATTACCACTCTCCTTTCATCACAGTTCTCTATTTACATCCCTCCCCACCTTTCTGGAGGTGCTTTGGACATGAGCCATACCTTTGAGGATTGCATTGGACTGAACCAAATGTTGCTCAATGCCTGTCAGCTTTCTCTTGCTTCTAAAGTAGAAAATCCTCTATGATTATTTTAAATTACCGTGCCACAAGCTTTAAAGAAAAGCTTATGTTTCTAGTATACAACATTCCCCGAGTATTTATCAGTTCTTAATACAAACAAACCCCTCTGTTCTGTACCTCTGAAACAACCCTGCCCTGAGGCTCTAGACCTCTTCCCACCCCATGGGCCTTACACTGGAATTGGCTGCATTTCAGAGCAAAGAGGTCACAGAGGCCAGTGTCCTTGCATTTGCCATAAAAGCTGTTTCTCCTGTATTTCCAGGTTGGTGGTAGCAACATGGACCAAGATCAGCAGCTCTTTCCCTGCTCCTGAAACCAAACTAATCAAAGTCGACTAAGATCTGAAGTCTGCAGCTTTTGCACCCCACTGCAAAATTCTATGTGATCCTCCCCAGTGCCACAAGCTCAGCTATCCACATGCCTGTGAAACAAGAATACCACTCACACCACCTGCTTCTGCCAGCCCTCTCAGCACAGACCCCAGGGCACCAGCTGGGTGCTGGATCTTATTCAAGAGCCCTCTTACCCTGAGACTTGCATGCTCCTCAGTCACAAGGCTATGCAGGAAGCAGGGATGTGTCCCTGGATATCACTTGTGAACGTCTCTGACTCTCCTAGCTGCTCCTGTTCTTCTTCTCTCAACTAGGGGGAGCAACCCTGTCCTCCCAGGCTAGGGCTGTGCATCCCATCCACTTGTAAACCTGGCTCCTTGGGAAGACATTCTACCTGCTGTACCCTGGGCAATGGGTAAGGGAGTTCGCAGCCTATTGCTGGACTTCCACCTTGAGCTTGAAACATGCTTTTGAAAGCATACAGTTATTTATCTTCCCTTCAGTAAATAAAGAAGATTATATTATCCTCTTAATCTATTTTACCCTTTTTAAGCTAGTTAGCAACAAAGTGAAATCTGGCCTGAGACCTACTGTGCTGACTTGCCTTCCAGGAGCCATCCTGACAAGCCGTCAGAATTCCTGAAGGCACTGCCATTGTTCTCTTCATTTCACTGTCATTTATGGAGGCAAGATTGATGCAAAATGCTTCTCATCTTGATGTGAAAAGATTTTATTTCCATATATACATATGGGTGTCTACAATTGCACAACATGTAAAGAATTACTGAATTAGACCTAGGGTGTTCACCTTTTTTTTCCTGTTTTTGCTCAAGTCTTATTTCCTGCATGAATTTATTTTCAAAGAAGAAAAAATCTGATTTTGTTTTATAAAATGTTAAGAGTATGGATCAGAAGAATATTACTTGTTTTCATTCAATTTAATTAATTTAGCATTTCATATTATGTGATTTCTATGAATTTGCATTGATCTACCTTGACTGTAACAGATTATTTTTTAAAACTCTATGAATGGCTTATACATTTTTTTATGGCTGTATCCTCAACTGCAACAAACTGATATCTTGTCATTACATGATTGCTGCTCACTGAGGATTTGACTCTGTAATTTCAGATGAAAGGTCTCTTCACTAATGACAGCAAGCCACTTTGAGACGTATGTATAAACCAGCTGCTGGTGAAGTGTGTCACTAGCCAAGAGAACACAGCTTGTGGCCTCCACTTTCAGTTATACACAAGGCTCAGATATCTAAAAGCTAGTTGCCTAGATAAAACCAGGAATTTGTAATGGTGAGATATAGTCAGGAAATGTGTTTAGATTCTTATCTCAGGAAAGCAAGGAAAAGGAAACTGGCAACGTCTCCAGACCTACTGGAGTAATATAAGAAATGAAGAGAACTAACAGCAATGTGCTAGAGATGATATCTGTAAATAGAAAGTACTGCTGTGGTGAATTCAGAGAATGAAAAAGAATAAGAAAGGACAGGCAACTAAAGAAAAGTTTCAGATCATCAGGTCATGGCTATAACAATTTTCTTTGTTAAAGGACCATGACAGTCTATACCACACATGACTAGAGAATAAAGAAAAAAGGCAAAAAAAGGGGATAAATATATATAAATATATATTTGTAATTTTCAAGTGCCACCCCCTGGGTGATGGCTGTTCTGGATAAGTGCAAACTGAGGCACAACCTATCAAGTTCCCAACTCAGGTCAACAGCTTGAACAAAATAATGATTATATCTACTGTTCTTCAGCAAGCTGTGTGATTGTAGCTCTGCAATTTCTCTTTAAAAACTCTTCAGAAACGAGAGCCACAATTACAAATCAATTGCTGAGACACTTTTTTAGTAGCTGTATTATCTTTCTCTGATGCTTCACATTTGTTCTCACTTAAAAGCTCCACACACTCAGAAACAAATTGGGAATATATCTCAGGACAACACTGTGTGAGTTTGAGTAGATGCAATTTCAGGCATGTAAGCATGGAAATAAAGCAGCACCATTTTTCAAGACTAGCCATTATTAACTTAAAGCAGCTCCATAGGGATCAAAGACTGTAATGAAGACAGAGTTACTGGGGATGGCCAGCCCTCTGGAGATGGCACTAACCTCACCCTGCATTACCCCATGTCAGCACATTGCAGACTAGCAAAGCTTTGAGAGCTGGGGACAATACGCTTAGGAACTGTGCACAGAAATTCAGGGGAAGAAAACCGACATGAGGAAGAAAAATGAAATGAAAGGAACATGGCTAAATATCTCCAGAGAGCAAAATCATCCCCTGACATGGGCCAGAATGACCCTTGGCATTTGTAGAACTGTGCCTGCATTCTGCTGACATTCCTTTTTCATTAGGTGCAGTTTCCTTCAAGAAAAACTTGAATAAAGGGTTTATCAACGTCCATGTTCCTGAGATGTGGAATTACTTGATCTCACTGATAGTCATTGCACAGAGATCAGTGAGGGAGAGAACAATCATTAAAAGAGGGTACTTAAGTGTCCATTTCCCAGTAGGAACAGAAAATAAATATTTCTACATTTATTTCATCCACATTACAGTGTGGTTTTGCTGTGGTTGCAACGTAAAAATGCAGTTATGACAACTACATTGATTTAATGAGGATACATTTTCAAATATATATATTTTAGCTATATACTTTTGTATTTTAAAGCACTATAAGACATCTTAGGTTATATTAAGAATGCTGCAGAGATTTCCAGAATGAGGTTAAGAAGTTGGGCAAAGTACTCGTAGATATAATCAAAACAGAGTGGCAATTGAAATAAACCCACATCTGAGCATTCCATGTAAATGTAAAGAAAACCAATTAAACACTCCTTCCGCTATAAATTCCTGAGAGTTATAAAAAACATCCTTGAAGTCTCCAGGTAAAGATTCAATTAAGGACTAATGCAGTGTTGTCAGGGCAGGAGCTCTCCTGCTCATTTACAAATAATCTCTTCTGCTGATGCTTCTTGTACTACCAGAGAACAGGGGAGGAAATATTGTCCTTCTACCTCACCTTTCTCCCCAAGAACATTGAGTACAGAGGGGGACAAGGTGAGACCTGCCACATGGTAGGCACTGACTACCAGAAATCCTTCCCTCAGCACTACAGCAAAACTGAAAGAAGCAGGAGAAAAGTACAAATCTCCCCACCCCAAGATCATGAAATGGGAACTGCCCTTTACACAGAGCAAGAGCAGAAGTGTCATAGTTTTGCCTGCGAGGGGTGTTTCCAAGAGGAACTGCATAAATCTGCAGTCTTAAGAGGTCTTTAGAATAAACACAGTTGTTCTGCTCTGGGAGGAAAGAGTTAGAAAGAAAGAAAGAAAGAAAGAAAGAAAGAAAGAAAGAAAGAAAGAAAGAAAGAAAGAAAGAAAGAAAGAAAGAAAGAAAAAAAGAAAGAAAGNAAGAAAGAAAGAAAGGAAAGAAAGAAAGAGCCGTCTTACAATTTAATTGGAAACCACAGCCACTTTATTTTTTCTTTGAATAATAAATCTCATGCAGACATGATTGAGACAGGATACCAGAAGCTTGACCAAAGTCAGACCACCAGTTTGTCCAGTGGGGTAGAGCAAGGAGCTGTGAGAGACAAATCCCCTTTTCCTCAGTCAAAAATTGACACTTGGGATTGGTTTCCCTAATTGCACATTTCTATTTTATTTTCTTATTTAAAAAGAAATCACAAGGCAGAAAGGAATAGTATTCTCTGTAGAAAAGAGGCTTTTCCCCTTCTTTCTCTTCAAATAAGTGAGTAAATGGATTTACATTTTAAAATAATATTGGGGAATAGAATTTTCTAGGAAAAAGACTATATCATTGAAAGCTCACAATCCAAAAGCAGAAAAACGGCAGGGAATGATGGGTGGGGGTTAAGGATGGAAATGAGTTTTTTATTTGAACTTTCAACCAAAATGGCCAGAATTGGCATCCATCCAGACACACTGAATGCTTCCCTAAACGAATAGTCCTATACTGAAATAAGGGGAAACCAAGCAGCCTCAGCTACTGAAACGGAGATTGCATAAAGAAATTTGCTTAATTGTTAAGAAAACTTTTTGTGAGGAGAGGGGATGGAGTATTTCTAGAATTCCTAGAATTAGTTTTTTATGAGAAAAACTTAAAAGATGCATTTTTGCTTTTAGAAAACTTTGCACATAATGCAAGTATTTATGTCACTCATACATTATAACAGAAAAGTAAGGTGGTTTTTTCCCTACTTTCATAAAACTTTAGTTTTGGTGAAAAAATCTTAGCTGAATGACACGGAATTTTTTTTTAATTCCGTGCAGTTTTTTGGTGCTCTCCAATAGGGAAATTACAAGAACAGTGAGCCTGGAATGATGTATAATGAGATAAAGTGATTTATTATCTTTGACATAACTCTGACATTACTTTGCTTTGTTAATAGAATGGGATCCTTTGGCCTGTTCTGCTATCACAAACAAGAAGATAATCAGGTAAAGTTGTGAATACAAATAGCAAATTTTTGGTTTAGTATATAAAGCAATTTTATTCATACATGAAGTTGCATCTAAGAATATTTAGACTGCTGAAGAAAACTGAAAGCAAAAACTGAGGCTAAGCCACTTGTATGCTAAGACAGATCGAGAGCAAAAATTCTCTGTGCAAATTCTCTTTAATTCAAATCAGGGTGAGCTGGTACCCTTTGATGGATAATGATCAGAAGAGAAGACTGCAAGAACAGAACAAAAGGAAATAAGTAAAATATCAATCTTTGAAATCATAAAAAATAGACACGCAAGACAAACACACTATTGAACCCAGAAGATGTTGATCTGGTGGAAAATAAAACCAAAATTACAGGGAGATAACTCCTAGGGTATCTGGTTGTGCTTTGAAGATTTTGTCTGAACAGGAGTGGAAAAACTTGTAGGCAGGAGATAAAACATGCTAGAATCAGAATTTAAACTAGATCATGAAATAAAATGGATTAGAATTTGTAGCAAAAGTAGTCATCAGCCTGGGAAAAGTAGTCAACAGTCTGCAGTAAAAATGCTTAGACTTATATGCTTCTGAAACAGCACCCTTAACTCTGAATTTTGTTTCCATCTCACATGAAGCAGGTCCACTGGATTCCAGGAACCTAATTTTCCTAAGGAGCATTGTCATTTTGATTTATGCTTCAAGCACCATGGAAGATAATAAACTTTGTGTTTTTACCACCAAAATTGTAAATGGATCTGGCTTGTGGTTCTCATCCAAGTTTATCTGCATTCTTTTCCCAGCATAAATCACTTATTTTACATTTGGATTGTGGAATGGAGAATAGTGTATTCATTCATAACATTAAATTTCCCGTTCTGAATTACATAAAAATTTACTTCTAAAAAGCAGCTGCTCTCAACTATTTTTCTATATAATTTTTCTTGGTCAGATTTGTATTTTGAAGGATCCTGTCTTATTGATTTAATTAAATTGGAAAAAACTCTAAAACAAGAGTCCTTCCATCAGTGACATTGCTCTGCTTGGCCATATTAAACTAAATCTAGTAGACTGGCAAAAATGTAAAAATATATTTACACAGGAGAGAATAAATATTTTTTAATTAAAACGAGACTTTACAACATCTAGTGCTAACAACTAATCACTATCTAAATGTTTAGCAAAAAGAAAAGCAGAATTTTATCATGTGAAAATAGGTGCTGGTAACTAATTAGTAAATATTTTGAGGGACTTACAAGAAAATCAACCCAACAAAATGAAAAATTACCTTTAATGTACACTAACATGCCCATGTTATATCCACACCTATTAATCACTTTGTGATATTTTGAGCTTTACAAGTTCTGCTGCCAAGATTTTGGTCCTATATTCAGACAAATGAAGGAGCAGTTCAGTGTAGAGCTGCACAATTTCTTAGTGACCCCAGAAAAAGGGTGTTCCAGACCTGTAGCTGAGTGTAAAGACACTCTCCTCAAAGCCTCTGCTCTCGAGCTCTGCCCACTGTGCTCTCTAGGAATACCAGAGGTTTGGTGTTTCATCTGCCACACAAGTGTTTGCCATATGAACAATTCTCCTGCTTTCATATATGAAATTAAAGGCAGCAAAAATCCAATCCAACCTGCCTCCTGAGTTATTTTTTTCTTGTTTATCATTACTAGTAAGGCTCGATAGCAGCAGACTTGGATAGATTTGAGTGCAGCCACTGAGTCCAGTCCTGAGTCCTGCTCACAGGAGTGTTAAATCTCATAGAAACTCTTCATTTGCAAATATATTTGTATATGCACTTACTATGTCTGTATGTACCTGTATTCTGAACACAGTTAAGAAAACATGCTGCAACCAGCTTCACACATTTAGACGACATTATATATCAATTATTTGTCATAATTCATTTCAAATCTGCATGATATTCTGATAATGACTTTGTAAATTAAAAGAATAAAACACTGGATCAAAGAAAAAGCACAGAAAATAATCCAAGTATTCCTGCATTTTAAGTCAGATTTCTAGGGTGCTTTATTCTGTAAATGCATGAGAAGGAGGAATTCAGTGACAGGCCAAAGTCTTCAGGCCTTAATTAATGTCAGGGTGATGATAGATCTGCAGTGCACTCATTGCATTTCATACAAATGACTACACAAGTCACCTTTGTTATCTACTAACAGTTGTGTGGGAAGAAAAAAAGTCACATACATGAAATTATAATTCAAAAGAAAAGGTCTTAGACCACAATTTTCAAAGATACTTAAAGTGATAAATTTAAAGTGTTTAGGATTCCAATATTCTATGTATCTACATCTTGAAGTTGTACTGAAAACCTCAGCTGCAATACTTGCTTTCTTCTAGGCTACACCCTATCAGTTTATGAAATACAGGGTAATATTAATGGTGTTAAATTTCACTCTTCTTTCTAACAGTTTTGTTAAAATCACATTGGTATTTATTTTAGGAAATAGCAGGTAATACATGATCCTGCCTAGCTTCAGCTGGCAGATATCTTACTCTTTCCGTCACCCATCTGAACACTCACTTTAGCTTTCATGCTTGTAAATTATCTTTATTGGCAACACTTTTTTTGCAAAGAGAT
This sequence comes from Toxostoma redivivum, assembly GCA_013397375.1. NCBI lineage: Eukaryota > Metazoa > Chordata > Aves > Passeriformes > Mimidae > Toxostoma > Toxostoma redivivum. The sequence continues at coordinate 101,693 of VXBI01008284.1, read as the reverse complement.
GAGTGCTTTTATGTTTATTTTTTTCATGCACAGTGTTCCATGAAGCATAACTGGTGTTTTCAAAAGATTTTTTTATATACATTTTAAGAACATGTGAAAGCCATGTGATTTCAGGACAGACTGATTATAAACTTAAGCTTATCTTGAGACAAAAAATGGTATGACAGACCTCCACAGAACTGCATCTAGGAGTCTTTAACCATCTGGAATAAATGTATCATGTCCTGATATGCTCTGCTCTCAGGNNAATTAAAAAAACCACCACCACCACCACCACCAAAACAACAAAAATACAACAAAACAAAACAAAAAACCTAAACCAAGGGCTATCCCATTTTTTCCAACTGGGTAACATGTTTCAGGTATTTGTTGAATTTTCTGTCTAAATCTGAATGCAGACTTTAAAATGAAGCAGAGGTGCATTCATCACTGCAGAGGTGTCACAGTGGAGCAGAGAAGCACAGCTGGACTAGGGCTGAAGGTATCAGCCATGCATGTGCTTCAAGAGAGAAGCTGAACAGGGTACCAGGAACAGCTGAACTGCCTTGATGGATGCACTGCTGGGTACAAACTGTGGTGGTTCAGGAGCTGCTTCCCAGCTCCACTCATCAAGGGTGCTGTGGCAGCAGCTCCCTCCAGGAAAAGGGCAGGGCTGCAGCTGGTGCTGCATGGGACACCTCCCAGACATGACAGCACAGCAGGGCCCACACCCTGGCCTGGGACAGTCACCCATGTTTGTCAGGAGCCTCAGAAAATAAACTCTGTCACTTGTTTAGACATCAACATTATCACATGTAACCTCCTGTTCAATTATGGAGGTATTTTGATTAATTCTTTAGTCAACATATTCATCCACAACTATATCTGACTCAAAACATAAGTAACTGATCCTATTACTCATGGAAATGTATTTCACATATGCAATACAGTTCAACATCAGTGATAAGCATTTAAAATTATCTGTTTTCACTTAGAAAACAGGCCACTTTGGTATAGAAAAATTGGAAGGAAAATTCATATCAAGTATCAGACCAAATCTCTCTGGATGGTAGTCAAAGAGGCAAGCTCGTGGTTACAGCATCAGTCAGGATGGCTCAGAGGCTCAGAATCAGTAAATCCCCATGCTTTGCATTTTTCAAGGGGTCTGAGCATTAACAGACCACTCCATAACCTTTTGTTATCTTGGTTTTACTATATGTTAATCTTACTGGAGGAGGAGATTTTGTTACCATTAATGTTCAGGATCTAACTCTAAGTTGGAAATATCAAAAGTTTGCTATTAAAATACAAACATGTAGTAATGGTGTTAAAATGAGCATCACAAATGTTTCATTCCTTTGTGTACATACCACAGGGTGAGAAAGTATTACTGCATTGAGTATGTAATGGAAGATCTGCTGAAGGCTGTGAATTATAGTGAAATATCAGAGCCACAGGTTTATCCTGCACATGAGTGCAGGAAGGAAATTCACACTTTGCATCAAACACACTATTTGATCAATTTCATCAGCCCATTTTATGCCCCATGTCTCTAAAAAAATCTCCCCACTTGATCTCTTGACTCAGTATTCTTGGACCGGTATAAAATACAGGCTAGAATAAGTAAGGTCATTCCTGTATTTATTAGTTAAATAATCATAATCCAGAGTAGGATCAGTTCTGGAACATTTCTTCTGAGCTCTTTTTCACCCTGTACAAAAACAGAACAGTGTGTCCTGTCCATAGAGGCTGACAGTCACAAGTAAATAAAGCAGATAAGATGGGGCTGGATGACCGGGTCTCAGGAAGCATGGAGATAATGGTGGTAAAATTGATAAGCAGTCCATGCTTAGCCAATTGCTCACAAGTTTTAAGCATCACAGTTTTCCTTGATGAACACAGAGTGCTGAATGAGTGATCTGAGAGATGATAAGGAGGCATTTTTGTCAATGCTCAAGAAGGGAGGAGGGTTGTCCTAGAATATGTTCATGCTTGAAAATACAACAAGTGGGCAAAGGAAACTGGAACCAGAGGTGGATTGCAAACTGGGAGTGAGAAGCTTGACATGACCTGAGAACAAGAGGAAAGGAGGAAAGCAGGGAGATGAAAACCATCCCCTTCTGTGTAATGTAGTGGAGAAGAGTACCCTGCATAGGGGTTGAGAACTTCTGTTATTATGCTACTTGAGGAAGGTGGAACTGAAAAACTGAGGAGGATGGGATAGATTATAGAATGACGGCCTGACACCGACTGTTGTTCCAAAATGACAGCAGGTGTCTATTTGTAACCACAACCCCAGGGCTTTATAACACAGGAGTGTGACAATATATTCCCCAGTCTCTTAAATCTTCAAAATGTAACATTTCCAATGCAGAGTTGCTGCTGACTCTTTAGTCTATGCAAGTCTCTTTACTGGAGAAAGAGTTTATTTCTAAAGCTGGACAAAACCTCTTAAGGATGTGATACTCAGCATGGAAAGTTGCTCAGCAAACAATTGCAAACACAGATTCAGGTTTGCAGAGCATCTCAGAGCCAGGACTGACTGTGGCTGTAACATATTCACCTTGCTGTATGCAGGAACTCTGGCTGTAACACCAATGGAATTAGCAGACTTCAAGCAGGTGTCAAGGGAGGTCAAAACCAGATTTTTGTTACTTTGCCCCTTGGGTGGAATTAAGGTATCGAATACAAGAGACACATTTTTTTTATTTATTTTTATTATTTTTTTTTTTACAAATGAGCTAGACTTGATCTGAAAACTTTTACAGACCTACAGCTTTAGTACTGACTTCAACAAAAGTTGTCACCACCTAAAGAGTGATGACTAAAGCTGTGTGCAGCCCACACAGTCTCTTCACACCCAGGCTGCCACAGACACCCAGACCTGTTCTGAGAAGGGCTAACATGCCCCAAAAGCACTCAACTGCCAGACAGCCAACACAAGGCTGAAGGAGAGAGAGGTGGCTCTCTGGTTGTGCGTGATTTCTTACTTCTGGAAAGGTTACAGTCCTACACTCAGAGCTCTGTGCACTCAGAGGCCATCCAAATCTATTTAGACTCTGCTACCAGGTTACAAGCTTCTGAACAAGGGTCAGAGTAGTCCCAAGATGCTTTCAGACCCAGCAAAATAGTAGGAGAGTGAGAAAATCAGTGCTCTATTGTTTGACTTGGCAGCAATATTTGATCAGCTGCCAGTCACAAGTAAAGAAGCTCAAAACAGACTTTGATCAAAATACTGATATTTACATGTAAATTCTGCTTCAGAAAAAGATGGAAAATAGGATACCTAGAATGTCAGACAAGAAAAATGTATCTAATTCTCAAAGATACATTGCAAATAGAATAGAATAGACCCACATGAAACTTCTGATATGTCCTAGCCAGAAATATTTTCTTTTGAGGCATTTTGTAGAATAGAAAAAAATAATATAAATATTATAAAACTTATAAAAATATTTTTTAAAATAGAGAAAGGTTCTGAAGTGGGAAAAGAACTTTCATATACATACAGAGATAGAGGGAGAAGTATGTGTGTGTGTCTGTGTATGTGTGTGTGTGCTTGTGTCTGTGTGTGTGTGTGTATGTACAGATGTGATCAGAAAATTTTAGCCATCTCTGCCTGCAAAGCAAAAGCAGATGTACTTGTGGAACTCAAGTCCATTGCTCCTTGAACCCTGTTTCACATCACTTGCACTCCAGCTGAACCAAGTGCTACACATAATAGGGAATACATTATTTTAACAAGTTAATCTAGCAGCAGTAAAAAACTCAGTCTCTCTCAAATACAGCTATTTGTTTTACTTCTGTTTACTTCTATTCAGTTCCACAGTTATCTGCTTTCTGACTGTAATTCTCTAAAATTGTGCCAAATGTGTTCCAGATTTTTATCACAGCATATCATGATAGGATCTTTCCAGCCCATGAGAACATACAGTCAACAAAGCTCTTTTCCCTTCATTTCCTGAGCTACTGGCAAAAGCAATTTAATTTTCAGGATGTTAACATTATTATTTCTGGCTAAGAAAATAATAATCCATCATTAAAATGTTGATAAGGCATCAGCAAAGACTGTTTTGATTGGAGTTGCCATCTACAAATACACATTTATATGTAGCTTTTTGAAAATAAAGGCACACTTTCAAGGTGAATAATAAACCAGTTGCTGAGGAAGACTGTAAATAATGACACAAAATGCAATTCATACTAACAAAAAATCTATATTTGATGTAAACACATCATATAACATGAAGAAGTCTCAATTTTTAAACCTAACTGTTGGATTTGGGTAACGTGCTGGAGTTTCCCATATATAAGCCATATATAAAAGCTGATGTGCTGTCTGTGGGGCACAGAGGAATTGTTTGGTGCTCTGCAGAAATTGCACCTGTATGGAGAGCTACCTACCACAGACTCCTGCTCTTTTAATACTTCAGGTCAGCCACCTGTTGGAGGATACACGTGAAGCAGACACCCAAGTGTCCTTCTACAGAAACCACAAAACAAAAGAAGGGCTTGTGCAGGTCTATGTCTCATCATCACCTGGAGTGCAGATACAGGTGAACATCACTCCAGGGCAAAGGGATTCACATTTTCACTGTTCTAGAACAACTTGAAAATGCTTTTAAACTCTCAAACACAGCACTCCTGGGAAAACCTCAACACCTGTGAAAAGCAAGAAAACTAAATCAAGGTATTTTACAACTAATGACATTTGTTTTCCTTTTTTTTTTTTTTTAATTTGGCGGTAATCACAATAATACAATTATTATCTAGCAGCTCTAATTACATTAGCAAAAATATAAGCAAGTTTTAATTAAAGCAAGAAAAGNTCTTTAGCAGCTTATCAAACCTTAAGTTTCCTTTCCATTCCTTTGTCTTACGGTGCTGTGTATTTTTTTTCCGTTCATTGTAGAATTCAAAACACATCTGATTTAATGGATTTCCTGTTTCCAGACCACTTCATGTTATATATAATAAAGAATGTATTTGTATTCTAGGGTGTTCTTGGTTTGTTTTGACCTGAGGCAAACAAAGAAAGATCTTTCTTAACCTAAATCTAATATTATACAATCCTTCCATTGAATGACAGACTTAACCTTAATGCTTTATAGTTTTTGACTGCAAACTTTCTCTTCTCCTGTTCCATACCATCTTCCCTTTTTGCTTTTTTTTGACCCCAGCACCCAGGTAACTTTGTTCATTCCTGACTCTTTCAGCAAATGCTCAAAAATCACTGATAGTTCCTACAGTTATTGCAGCAACAAATCAATAAGGAACTGACCAGATTTTCACATTGAATAACACCAAACTAAAGAGTCTCCAGATAAAACAAGTATTAGAGGAGATCCAAGGAAACCTTTCTGCACCTAAAAGGTAGGTGTTTTCAGCACTGAAAGGCAGACAATGAACTGGAGTCACACCCTCACATGAACTGGACATCTCAGAAAGAGGCACATAAGTCACCATCCTGTTGCTGAGATGGGCAATGATAGCACAAACAATGTACCAATGCTCAGAACTGCCCAGCTAAGCATCTGTGTCTAAACAGCCTTGTCTTAAATTTCTCTGCTCTTTGACCTTTCATTCAGAGGTTTCTCCCCTTACCTGAGTGGAGCATCTACCAAAAAAAGGCACCTATGTATTTTATTTCAAAAAACAGAGCTTTGCTTGACAAAATATGTTTAAACACAAAATAATGAATTAAGATATCCTTTTGCTGCAGTTATAGTTATCTGCTAGACTATGGAAGATCATTTCAGTTCTTCACTAGATAAATTATTTCGTATGACTGAAATCTCAATTCAAGTCAATAATTTTTGCTCCCTCAAAGACTGCATAAAACACCAAGACAATTCCTTTAAGTTAAAATGCAACAATGCAGAATAACATCCAAAGTTATTTTGTAATTCCTTCTCATACCAACTTTGTTAATAAGTTTCAATGAGTGCTTCCAAGTTTTCAACAAACCAGAGTGAATTATTTTTGTTTCTCTTTTTGAAAAGAGAAAAAAGACTAAGAGAAAGTATGATTCTATTACAAAGGCCAACTTCAAAAGGTGACTGAAATTGCAAGCTGAACTGTAGGAACAGTGACTGACTGGACACATTTAATTCTTAGACAACTTTCAGATTTATCAAAATGAAACTAATATGAGGGAATAAATGCATAAAATCTATTAAAAGAATAAATATAACAACTGTTCTTCTCAAACACCCTTTGCTTTTGCTTCTATTCAAGTGCTTACTGTACAAATATTCTTTTAGACCAGTGTTTATACCAATATGCATATACATGTAGAAATTTATGTTTCCAGGAAGGCGATATTGACTCCAAAGTAGTGAGTAATTTTTGATGAAAGCAGTAGAAATGTGGATGGACAGAGATGGAGACCTCCACTAGAAACAGTAACTGGGTGTTTATTTTAAGTTTGGACTGATATGACTTTTTTTTTTTATTAAAAATGTGGATTTTTTTTTATAAAAAAGTAAAATATATAGAGACATCTATAGTTACAGATATTTTTTACATCCAATCTATGAAAATGAAATAATAGGAAGCCAACTGGTTGCATTACTATTTAAAGTTTTACTGTAAATATCTGGATAAAAAATAACTTTATTGGTACTAAAATACTTTAATATTACCCCATCTATGTCTCCTAGAGATGTAAAAATACTGAGATGCAAATACTTAGAAACAGTACATTTGACAGTTTGGGAAATGCTATAAAATCCAGAAACTTGAAAATATTTAACATGCCATAATAATATGAGCTGATGAGGTCAGCAGAAAGGATATACTGAAGTTTTGTACCACTATGAATATGTGAAAGAGGAAGAAAAAAAATCCTCAAATGCAGCCAGTGAGGTCAGGAAGACAAAATAAATTCAAAGGTTCAGTGACATTGCAGCCTTGCAGATAGAAGCCATTCTAGGAAAAGCACTTGTAATTTAACATGAAGCAGAAGTTGGGTAACATACTGGGTAAATAGCAGCCAAGCTAATGAAACAGCAAGCCCAAAGATGGAATAATGTAGTCTAAGTTTAATTAAGGGATTAGAGTTTTAGACATAAACAATTACAAATTCAGATCAGAGTCACGGAGTGGAGAGAATCTTGTTTAACTCTCCTTGATCAATTGCTAGGTACAAGCGCTAGAACGCCAACTCACAACCAAATCAGGCAGAAAACCAAAGCCAGGACATTGTTGTAACCTGCTATAGGTGTCATGCCTGCCCTACTTGAAAAGCAAGAGTGTCCAGTGAAGGAACTGCAAACTAAGCCAAAACCAAAATATACAGCAGAAGTGGCTGTCTCAGAGGCAACGGCCATGACCAGAAAGGATTAGCAGAGGCCACTTAAAAGGAGAAGAACAAGAAAGTGAAACACAATCTAATTCATCAGTTTAACACAGTGTGGGAGGCATGACAGAGCAGTGAACCATGGCGAGTGAAAATGCAATAGACAAAAATGGAAAAACTAAGAAAATGCACAGTTTTTGTCAAAAAAAGGTATCTGAGGGAGGACAAAAAAAATATTGTGAGAAAACAGTCTAAGTTTGTTATTATAAAAAGCTGCATAAATCCAAATTTTCAGCTGTTGTAAAACAGCCCACGTTCAGAGAACTCTTCATTTACTTAGACCAGATGAGGTGGGATGAGGATCAGGTGGGATTCTGGGGGGTTTTTAACCCTCTATTTCAACTCTATCATGCAGTACATTCTTCTATAAAATTCATACTATAGAGGCTGAACCTAAGGTGCTGGTGGTTAAGTCAAAGAATAGTAAAATAGTTTTACAGAGAAAATTTCACAAGAACTCTTGCATTCAAACCAACCTTGCTATTTAAATCCTCAGAAGGATCTCAGTAAAATGTTAACCTCACTTTGTCCTATTTGGAAAAGCTGACAATGATAGAATAGAGTCCTTGGTGATGCAAGGCATCACTATATGTTGCAAAGGCATCACTATATGTTTCAAAGTCTTGTGAGATCCTTATCCCCAGCTGTCCAGATTAGGAGCTGACTGGAAGTGAACCATGGTCCCTCCTGGAATCTACATACAGATTTCCTTTCTATGGAAACAGATTCACCACATATCCCTGCTTGTGGGTATAATGAGATCAGAAGATCTGTGCATGTCATAACCAGCCCTCCAGAAACACTCCTGAGCCAAACACTTTAGTGACCAGGTTATCCCAGATTTGCACAAATGTAAGAGAAACCAGAATTTTTATTTTGTTCAGTATCCTTTTCCATAATTAGCACAAGTCTTAATTTTACTACCTGCAAGAGAACTCAGCCATGATATGTCTAGTTCTGCATAATTACCTGCCCAGTCTGTATAGCCTCATTTTACTGAGAGCCAAGTCTTTCAGCTCTGCCTTCACACAGCACCTAGAACAGTGGATCCCTTCTCTTTGTAAGATTTCCTGTAAGAGAAAGTGTGTTACATTTATATATCTGCAGCCCTCCATGTGGTTGAAAGGCACATTTGCATCTTTCCACTACAACTGCCAGCACTGCCTGCCCAGCACAGCCATTTCTTTGTGCTAAGGGTCAACAACTGATTGCCACGTGATTTTTAGTTGGCCACATTCCTGAAGTACTGGCATGAGTCCAGTAATCTGATGCTCTAACAACAAAAGTTGCAGCGAGCAGATTTTGACCCTGGAAAGTGATTCTCAATCTTATCCAAAAGCCTATTAAAATTTATTTCTCCAATTATTCATCCACCTTGTCAGTAAAGTTCTTTGGAAATTTCTTTACTTTTTCCTAAGGCATAACTTCCCTCTTCACCTGAATTCTTTAAGCATGATTAAAGCCACAATTATTACTTATTTACCTGGCTTTATTCACAGAGAACAATAGATTTGGTATTATCCACTTCCTGCTCAGATTCAGGGAAGCACATCACAAGTATGTGTAACTCTCCCCCTTCAATGAAATTAATAGAAGAAAGAGAATTTATTCTGTACAAATTTTGCTGATGTGCAAATCTGAACCCATCAGAACAATGCATCATAAGAACAACTCTGAGTGTGAACATGCTTTTCGATATTATTGAAAGTGCAGCAAATGTATTTGTTAAATTTCATGCTTCCATTTTTTTTCTTTGGTAGAGCAGAGAATAGAATAAAGAATACTGGTAGGTGAATAATTTTGCCACATTCCAGTGAATTATAATGTGGAACAGCTCAACTCCCAGATTAGTCACCCTCAGATAACTGATACAGAGGCTCACAGGCTCATGACAATCTTTCCTACAGAGATAATAGCACTGGTTTATAAAGATGACCACTACAATCAGAAGGAGACAGAAGACAAACATGCAGCAGTTCTCTCTTCATGACTTCGAACCTTCATCATTAACTGATTAAACAGAAATCTGAAACCAAGCAACTAAAATTCAGGGAAGTATGGGTCATGGGGTTTTTTCCTCCTAAAAAAAAATGCATTTATAACTTCTCAAACACACTGTCACACTAATTTTATCTGCATACTAATTTCAAAAGCATGGCTTGTATTTAATCATCCTATTTACAGTGCTCTGTAAATTAACTGTTGGAGTAATTTACATCTAAGTCCATCTATGCCAGTGAGTTCCTGAGGCATTGCTATGGCATCATTGCAATTCTACTTCTCATTTATTATAGCTTGGCCTGCAGGCTGTACTAATTCTACACCTTAAAACAAGCCTACTTTTCTGTAGCACTTAGCATAGATCAATTGTATGTCATAGGATATAGTACTTATCTGCATACAGATCGATATTTTATAAACCAGCATGAAGGCTCCACAAAGCTGCATTTGATAAGTCTCATGACAGATTTTGGGTTGTTCTTGTGGCAGATATAGTTTTTTCTTACCTTTGTTAGTGGGGAAAAAAAACTCTAAAATTATAAAGTATGCAAACCCATAGCATTTCTGTATGTTGAATTTCCTACAGCAATTCTGAGAGACAAAGGCAGAATCTGATTTAGGCACAAGAAGCTACTCCATTTTCTGCTTCAGTCTATGGATACAAAAAATAAGTAAGACTATCATAAAACAATGAAAGAAGACTTTGAAAGATTTTCATTCATTGTTGCCACATTCACACTTGGCCTCAAAGACATGAGTCTTTTAGCACATTTTCCTCCAAAGACAAGGAGCCTGCCTTGTCCTGGATGTGTCATCCAGGCTGCAGCCAGTGCCTTTTCCACTGACCTCACAGTTAGGGAATGAAACCTCAGACCACATTAGTGTGAACATGGAGCAACCCCTCTGAAGTCCGTGGAAGAGTTTGGAGTTCCTACAGAAACAAATCAACATTTGGCACTCTGGGATCAAATCATTAAATTTCAGTCTTCTCACCAAGTTCTGAAACACCACAATTGCTTTCATTTACAGTAATAGAAGCACTTGCAGAGCTTTACAGAGGTGTCTTCCCACCTACCATCATCCAATTTTCAGAGGTTTTATTTCAACTTTTAGCTGCAAAGTACTTGTGCAGTGTTTATCAACATAAATAACCTGAAGATTTATCCATTCTTATTTCTGAAAAAGTTTCTTTCTTCTTACGTAACAAAAAGATTTTTTTCTCTGCCATAAAGGCTTTCAGAATTACAGAGAAAACTCAATTCTGGGAAACTGATAAAGATCTAAATATAAAGGAAACACATAAAAATGTGTTATCAGAAAAAAAAATTATTTGATTTTCCTGAGAAATGATGACTCATGCAAATTAAAAAATGGTGGCATGCGATATTTCAATGTATCAAAAAAATTGAACATTTTGCTATTTACATTACACTCATAGAGAAACAATTGCAAAAAACCAAATCACTTCTGTAAGGCTGTGAAGGTAAGGCTGTACAGTCAAGCAATGCAACAAAAGGCAATTTGAGCATTTTGCTAACTTATTCACACTTTAAGATACAGTGTTGAGTGACATGATCAAAGATCTTCTAAAGGATCTGCTTCACACAAAAAGCACAGGAATGCTGGGGCTTCCTCACATGGGTTGTGCTTGTTAGCACAGCAATGGACAAACTCTGCCCTTCTCTTTTGGTGTTCATCCATGGGTAGGTGAGTATTGCTGATCTGAAATGCACTGACTGACAATTATTATTTACCTCTACAGAATGTGCTGTTCTGACAGTATTTTGGAACTGTTTTGGAAATAATAATAATAATAATAATAATAATAATAATAATAATAATAATAATAAAAATCTCCTCTGCTCTAGGGATGCCACACATCCTATCCAGTCACCATGCAGGAGTTATATGAGCTTAATGTGTGCTCAATTCAAGGGGTGTATTCAAAACAGCCCACTGACCTGTTGTCCTGTACTCTTCTTGGCATGTTAGAAATCAAACTCTTTAAAATCTTGGAAACCAGCAAAACCAAGGTGATTTTTTCAAAAACTGTAAACACATCTGTCTACTATGATAATAAATACCCTGAATAGTTAAAATGATTGATATCATTCCAACTTCTGAAGAAAGTCCAGTGATCTTTTTGTCAGATGCAAAGAAGAAACAACAATATTTTTCCTTAACTTCATTTTCAGAAACGGCCAAACCATTACAAAAATAATTTCCCGAGTCAAACATTCAACATGACAAATGTGTGCCCAAACACATTAAATTTAGCAAAGTTACACACTGCTATAAACGTGGCCTTGCAGCATAAATGCATTTATTTTGATAAATATGTTTACACTGCAGGATATAAAAGAGCTAAGATATGAATTGGATTTTGAATTATCTGCAAACTAGTAAACAGCACTGAAAGGAAGTATTTTTATGTACGTTTATTATATAATACTTAAAATCTTCCTATAATTTTATTTAGGGAAAATGGCCTACTTTATGTCTATTATATGAATAGACATACCTGTGTGCTTTAAAGACTGACTTGACTATGGGAGGGTACCCAATATCCCACAGTCCTCATGCCACATTCTGCAGCCCCCATCACCTCTGTTATCCATGACCATGAAAAGAAAGGGACACAATTGTAGCATTTGTCCTCAGGTGATAATGCTTCCACCTGCTGTGACAGGTTCTAGTTCTTTCTAAAGATAATACCTTCTGATGGACTCTGATGAAGCAGCAGGAGAGAGGAGCTGTTCAAAGAAAAGGAAGGGATGAATAAAAGGAGAGCAGATGCTAGCAGTGGATAACCATTTCTTTCACTTATAACCTTTTTGTTAAGGCAATACATCAAAATATCTATTCAGGACAAATCTCTTATTAGATATTAAAAATTCAAAATGTAGTACTAATTTTGGAATTTATGAATTTGTAGATAAATGTTACCTCTCCACATTCCTTGAAGAGATATTGCTTTTCAATTATTTTGCTTTTTTATAATTCTACATGGATTTTTTCTCACTCATATATTAGTTGTTTTTAAACTTTAAAAAAATTCCTTACAGTTGAAAAGAAGTCAAGCTCCTGTAATTGCTTGATGGTACCATCCTGTCCTTTTGAGGTTAAAGTAAAACAGTATGGAATTTTTTTCCTTACCCTCTTTCAATAGATGAACCAGGAGCAGACAGTCAGTTGAAACAGTGATGATTACAAATGACAACTTGTAGTATGTGTTATCACAGCCACAGTATACAGTAATTCTGCTAACAATGTATTTTGCTAACCATATGGATTCAAGAAAAATTGTTTTTTCTGTAGGAAATCAACTGCAGACAAATTATCACAGTATGTCTTTCCCAGGATCTGTATGGGACAGGCACTGCATGGGACAAATGCAATGTTAGTTTAAAAGGTCTTTGACAGACATTGGGTGAAAACCAGGCCCCCTTAAAGTTAGTAACTAAACATGCATCGATATTAGCATGGCTGAGATTGTTCTATTTACTCAAATAACTGTTGGACTGTCAAATATTTTAGGTTCAATTCAGCCTGTTCACAATATAAGAAAAGTCTTTTCTCTCAATGTGTTTTTCTCTTGGTTATGTTAATCAAATAAGTCACATCACAGGCTCACAGCCAGGCAAGGATATGGCAGGTTCTTGAAGGTGTCAGATGTGACCCTTGCTGAGCTCAAAGTTTTCCTGAGATAACTGTGTGTCCTGGTTTAGAGCAAATTTGAGAGGAAACCTCTGAATGGGGTCCCTCCAGGGAAGGAAAAAAACAAAACAAAAAAAAATCCAAGCAATCCCTCCCCCAGTCGGCTCGGAAAAAAAAAAATTCCTCGGAGAGAAGTGGAAAAAGAAACAAAACTGTTTATTCAACAGGCAACACACCTCCCAGCATAGAATTGAACAATATCAAACAGCAAGAACCTCTTGCCACTCTGAAGAGATGACAGGATCAGCAGAGTTCTTCCCGTGGGCTGCCCGGCTCACTCCGGCTGTTCTCAGTCCCTCCGGTGCTGGGAAATGCCACGGCCCAGGCCAGGCCTGGTGGGACACAGGTGTGAGCTCCTGGTGCTCTTCTGGGTTTTCAGTCCAGAGCAGGTTCAAAACAGTTCCAGGAAAAAAGGAAAAGGAGGAAAAAAGCATTCCAGGGAGCTTCTCTGCCTCAGCTAGCCAGAAGAACCAACCAAGAGCAAAGGAGAGCTCTCTCTCTCTCGCCGTCCACCGCAGACAGCACAGTGTCAGCAGGAATGCGGGGGAGCCGGGGCAGCCTCTGATAACAAACCCTGCACTTCTTCTTTCCCCCTGCTTAACTCCTGGAACCAGTCTTAAAGTTGCAGAATTTAATATTCAACACCAACAGAACAGACGATTTGGGGATACAGGCATCATACAGTCACCCCAAGACACTGTGAATTTTAAATTCATCCCTTGAAGGACACAGTTCCCATGTATATCACTTCAAACCTCAGTACAGAACACCTGTGCTTGATGAGCACACAGGAAGTAAGAGATAAAATGGAATTATCCACTTTAAAGTATACCTGGACAAAAGATTTAGATATGTCTGGAAGAAAGCATGGCACCACACTGGAAAGGGAAATGTAAGGGATTGCAATTGGGTGAAACCAACATTTCCATATAGAAAGCTAAAGGAGGAGGAAATGTGAACTGTGGGACACCTATTCCTATGCCTTAGGGGCAGCTTTCTCCTGAGAGTAACTGACAGTGTGCAAGGACCCTCCCTCAGCTCTCAGCAGTGACAGCAGAGGAGTGCCAATTCCCTGTCTTAAATCCATTCTGAAACCTTAATGACAACTTCAGCCAAATTTCTGTCCAACCAAAACAGCCTAGGTTCACAGGTTAAGTGTGCTGGTGTCATTAAACTAAGTACAAAGAATAAAGACGATCAATCTCCATAAATAACAAAGACTGGGTAGGGAACACCCTTTGAAAACCAGAAAATAGAAACATAACAGGAAAAAAAAGGGGGGAATTATTTATGCTACTGTGAAAACTGAGGAGATAGCTCAGAAGCAAAGACACACATTTATTTACAGCTTGCACATTTTAACTTTTTTTTTTCTTTTTTAATTAGGAAAGCATTTTAAAAGCTTGGGTCAGATTCTTCAGGCTCACTGATGCAAATCCTTTTGAAGCAGTTTAATCCTCCATTTTTCATTATAGTTATGTTCTGTGGTTATTTGAAAACTGTTCAATTTTCCCAGCATTGTGGGCACCTCTCAACGCTACAGAAGTAATGGCAAAACACACCAAAATCTTCAAAGGCATTACTTTTTCACCTCTAATTGCTATTTTTGGTAAATATTTTCTAGTTTACCAAGCTACGTGATATCAGCTCAGCTGGAGTCTTTACAAAAGATGGAGTCACAGAAGCCCCCTTAAGCCACAGTTTGTGGTACAAAACCAACTTTCAGCAAGTGACAGAAGGAAAAATCTGTATTATTTCAATGTCCAGAAGAATGTTCATCTTAATGCATTTAAAGACCATAGACACATTTCAGTGGGCTGTCCACTCCTGTGAATAGAATGCAAGGAAGTGACAAATGAAATGTGCTGCTTTTGGATAGCCATGTTAGCTGCATATATTTTTATATTAAAAATTACTGCAATGAAATGTTGTAATGCAATCAATCAGCAGTATCAATTATATAATTTATAGAAGAAAATTCACTTATTTCATCAGCCTGCAGATCAGGGAGTGTGTTTGAACTGTAAAGATAATGGGAACCACCAGGGAGCCCAGACAGGCCTTTGCTAGCTCAGTCTCTCTCACTTTTTCTGGATGTACAGAGAGTTGTGAGGTCATGAGAACAATCATGAAGTAACAAGGAGTTGTGAGAGCATGACCATGACTCCTTGTAACTTCACATATTCCTACTGCCCAGACACTTCTCTCAGAGTAGAGATTTCTAATGTAATTTGTCTGGGAAAATGGTATCTTCTGGTATCATTCATTGAGACAGAGAGAATGGGAAATGTCATTAATACTTTCCAATTCATAAGCAGTCTTCTTTGCAAATATTTCAATCTCTGAAAATAGCATTATGGAAACATCATATCCAGTTCTTCATCATGCAACACTTGTCAGCTGTGAAATTGTGGACAGTTTGCCACTGGCTGCTCCATCATCTCTCCTAAAATGAGGATATTAAAAGAAATCTAAAGCCAGAAAGGTCAAAACTGGAGTCTCTGTTATGTTGACCTGAGGGGGGTCTCACACCAGGGAAGTTAGGGCAAGTGTGGTAGCCTTAAACAATCTGAATGATAGCACTTCACATCCCTTTGAAAATGTGTTACTGACTGTGCAAGACTGCAAAAGGAGAGGACAATCAGGTCTAAAATTGGACAATTCTCTTCCTCACATTCAATTTTTTCCCTGATTCCCAGAGGAAGGCCACTCTCATTTCCCTTAAATCCAAAAAGGCATTTCTTATTTTTAACCTATCCATTGTCATCTAGGTCATTATATAGCGATGATTACTCAAAAATTTCCTCCTACTTCAGTAACTTGAAATGGAATTTGCTCTCTGTGCTGCAGACAAACTCAGAGCATTGCACCCAGTGACAGGCATTTTCAAGCAACCTTCAGTTGTATGATTCATTTCCCTACGGCTGTTTCACATGAGTTCTAATACTTAGAACTTCCCTGCCAACAAGGATTGGCCTCTTGACTTACTTGTTTGGTGAGAGCAGCTTCCCTTAGGCATTTACCTCATAACATCCAATTAGCAGTTACCATTGTACATCAGAGTTCATGTTTAACTGTGACTTGCCAGGTGATGTTCTCTCTCTCTCCTTTACAGATATTACTGGGTTTTCTTCTGGCACAGCATCACAAATTTGGTCCTTTATCAGGATTATATGAACAGGCTTGGTATGTGTACAGTAATACAAAGAAAGAAATACTTAATAAGCTTCATCATGAAAGCACCACAGAGAAATTCTGTGGTGACATAGTGATTGTGTCCAAAATCAGCATAATTCTGAAGCCAAATATTTAAATGGATATAACAGTCCTCCTGGTAACAGAAAGAAGACAATTCAAGAAACAACAAAGTGAGTAAATACTCCCCATTTACTGTGCAAATTGACAAGTATGTACACAAGAATGCACGTCCTCAGGGAGAAGAGAGCAGACCCTGACCAGAGAGATCTTGTTTGGATTATGGACTTAGCAGTTATCCAACTCCTGAGACTGAAAGAGTGACACCACTATTGGAGTTGAGAAATGAGTAGCAATGCTCCATATGTGCATCAGCAGAGCTGGGAAATTACTTTACAGGTCAGCTGTTTTCCTCTGAACAGGTGGATACAAGTAAGAGCAAGATGATACCATCACAAAGCATCTGCTATGTGTCACTGATTAACACTGACCATAACTTGCCAGAAATAATTAGTACTGTGGAATAAGTAATTTTACCTTCATGTAGTCCAAAGATAAAGAAACCACACTTTATCGAAAGGCACCTACATCAGATCTAATCGAGTCAGTTTAAGCTGCAAAGCAAAGGTAGCCATGTTAGCACAGTGTGACACTTTCTTCTCGACAGAGCTAATTAATCTGTACAGAGTGCAGCAGCAATGTGGCTATATTGTTTCTGGCAGCAGCCCAGAATGGGCCTTCCCACAGCTCTGTTGTTCTTTCTGTCAGGAACGTCAGTTCCACATCAGCCAGCACTTCCTGAGCTCAATGAGAACTAAGATTTAAAGCAGTGGCAAACTCAATTGGCAATTGGGACATATAACAAATTTTTAAAATTTGAAATGCAGGAATATATCATTCAAGCACACTTCCCACATAACACTCCCTCAAAAAACTCTTCTTCAGGTCACAGGCCAAGTATTGGAGGTCAAAGTAAAGGGTGAAGAGGAAATGCTAATAGAAAGACGTATTAGACTGAAGATTGTTTAGTGTTATCCATGGCAGGGTAAGAAGAAGATTCTTTGTAGCCTGTATCTTCTTGTGAACGTGGAGACAGTGAGCTGATATCCACGGTGGTATTTAAGTGGATTTCCATGGAAATACTTAATTTTGCATCCATTTTCTCTACAAGGGTAAAATATGTGTAAATTTTAACAGTAAAATATCTGACATGTTTTAGAACCTGCTGCTTGAAAGCTCAGTGATTGTTGATTTCATCAGTTTATTTGCTAGATGACAGTCCTCAATTAAGATTTTGTTTCTGTTATCAACTTTCTGTTATGCCTGTTATTGTCTTTAAATTTCTATTGTTACTTCTAAAAGACTTCTGTGAATTCTATTTGATCAGAACTAACTCTGAATGGATTCCTGCAAGAGGTTTCTTGCAGGAAAAATGATTATTCCAGAATAATTATTAATTACCCTAGGAAATAACCAAAAAGCCCATGTGTGACTTCACATCAGGGTATATGCACAATTGCTTACACACATATATACACCTTTCTTTTAACAAAGATATTGAGGTATTAAAATAATTTACAAGCATTTAAAATCTCATTTTCCATCCATCATTTGAGCAATAAGGCTAAGGGCAGACCTTGTTGTGCAATAAGCCTGTTGTGCTTCAAGGCCTGAAGATATGGGAAGTTTCCCCTCAGCTGTCATAGCGCTGGATGGAGACTTTGGAAATGAGGGCTAGAAGTTCAAACAGCTGAAGACTTTTGTGGCATGCTGCCAACCTCCTGTGTCCCCTCCCTTTTATTAGGGCTTGTCCATATGCAGCCAATTCATCTTAAGGTTTGATGCAACATTTGCAAAATGTGTAGAAGTTCTTTGATAAAAAGCCATCCACGAATTCTATCATCATCATTATTTGCATTTATCCTACTGCTGAGCACTGTAATAGACTTTACTGTCATACACCAGCAGCAACCTATGAATCACTGCCACCTAACTCAGCGGGGTATGAACTAGCTGTGGAAAAATTTGACTTGAACATAATTTCTTTTTCCTCAGAAGCATTTGGACAGGATCCACCTTTCAGGTGAGAAGGAACACCAGCTCCATGGATATTCTTGATGAACCCAGTCTTTTAACGCCTTGTTACTTGTACAACCCAATAATTCTCACAAGTGTAAAAAAATGTTTACAACCTGTCCCAAACACTTTGTCCAAACTTGGACACAGTGGGAATAGCACGGACAAGGTCATTATGAAAAACTTAACAGTGGGTGGCTCCACAGGTCTCAGACACTGCAATATTATCAGAAAATGCCTTATGGAAGGAAAATTAATAACAGTTTTCTGACTCTTCTTCAGGATCGAGTATGCTTCTAGATACTTGTAGCAGCCTCTACTGAAGTAAAGTTATACATATTCAGTAGATTAAATGTAGTCATGTCTACACATACAAGTTGGAGCTTTGGAGCCACTTAATATAAGCTATTTTCTGTCATCAGGTGTTTGATGTAGACTAGGAGGGGTAAAATTATTTTGCTTAATCATTTCTACAATTATATTGAACTGCAGCGCCTTTGTGCTATAGAATGATTTTGTGTCCAGATGAAAAAACCATGCCAGTAATACTGGAATGTTCATATGAGAGCTGCCTTTCATACACATCTTCTCTCTTAATACCCTTTATTCCTGAGAAGGGTTGCAAAATGTTTTCAATTTACATGAAAAGTTAAGGTATTGAGTAAGGCACTGCAATTGCATCTGACTCATAATAAATCACAAGAGCAATATGATTTCTCAGCCATACCTTTAAGTCCAGATGCAATCAGGTCAGTATTTTCTACTGGATTTAAAAAAAAAAAATCAAAAAATTGATTAATGCTGTTTGTTCTTCCCAGTGAGACTTCTTGAACTGACTTTCTTGCTTCTTTCCAATGCCACTCACATTAAAAATATGACCATCACACTAACACAGGCAGTGCAGTCTCCTCTCATTTAAATATACTTTTATGATGGCAAAGGAATTAATCCAACTCCAGGAACTCATGAAGAAAAAAGTCATGTAATAATACTGCTAACACTGTCAATAAAATTAGACTTAACCATATCTTGAACAAACACAAGTGTTCATTGCTTTTATTAGTTAATGTCTGAAAATATTCCTGCATTCATATTTTCTTAGAAAATTAATTGTTCACCTCAACACTTTTCACTTAGTCTCTACTTTGAAGTCTCCTACAACTATTTTTAGAAGAGTTAAACCTTCACAAACACAGGAGAAGGAAAAGTAGCTCTGGAACCAAAGAAAAACTCTTAGTTGTAATTTTGATGCAGTTTTTCTGACAAAGCAGTAAAAAGAAATAGAGCAGATACTCACACAGCCGCTGGAGAACTGAGGATATAAACCAAGGTCATACCTGCTCTTTGCTATGTCCATTTTTTTACAGGCTGAGAGAAAAAAAATATTGTGATGTACACCTAATTTAAGATTAATAATGTGACTGAGAAAAAAAGTAGTATAGCTTGGCACCTAGAAAACACATTTCAAAACATAGATTCCTTGGATAGTCTCTAGTGTGGATCACAGCCACTGAGAATTAATTCCAGTGAGAAAACTAATAGTCTGATAATTTTTTTAAATTACATGTTTAATAAGAAGTTGAAAAAAAAATCTCAGCTTTCTCAAAGCACACCAGAAATGGGAAACAATTTTATTTTAACAATGCTAAAAATATTCCATGCTGTTTTCATTCTTAATTTATATTAGGCTGTGTTCTATTCTATTAAAAGTCAGAGAGAGATAAGCAAAGGAAAACGTTGAATTGAAATACTTTTACTATATTAAAATAATAATAAATAACAACTTCTTGAAATGAAAGCAGAGGATAAACAAAAATTAAATCCTTCAGTTGTCCCAAATGATAGTAATTTTTTTAATGTAGAATTTCACTGAAAGATACTATGCCATCATATCCTCTCTCTCCCACAAACACAAATCCAGTTCCTGACCTGCTTTACTCTATTAACTGCTTGTAAAGATTATTTTATTACCTCCCTATGAGGCAAATTGTTCCTGTTTGGCACAGACTACTGGAAAAATCAATGCAGACCCATACTACCATGGAAGGACTAACAGGAAACATTGGGGTTTCTCAGAACTCCCTGGCTGTCCTGGGGGAATGTGTCAATTTAAGACATCCTTTTAGTGAGGTACAGTATATTCACCACTTCTTTATCTCACTGTGATGGTAACAATAAAGCTCAACAGCTACTTTCATGGTTGATTATATTTAGAGTTGCAATGGAGGAAGAAATGGGAATGAGCACTGTAATACCCTGCATGAAAAAATAGGAAGGCACGAGACTTACTGTAAGAAAGATCAACAAGATGTCCATAAGAATCTCATTGCACACACATGCACAAAGGAAAAAGAACCTGCAGTAAACATAGCTATGTGAGTACTTATTTCGAGAAGGAAAAACAAGTTGGATACAAACGCAGTCTGTGTGTTATTTTGCACAGTATGTGAGCCCACAGGATGGCATACAGTGTGAGCTGTCTCTGTGAGCAAGCAGAGAACAGGCCAGACACATAAAAGCAGAGTGAAGAAGGCAGGAAAAGAATACTCCTGCCTCAATTAACTAGAGTACAGAAACTCTCCAAGCGTCACACATCTCAGGTGTATACAACTCTAAGGCCTCATGAATCATCACCACGAAGCAAATAGTATTCATCTTTACAATAGGAATTGACATGCAATCTACAGTTTACTTTTTCCTTCTCGCACAGTGCTCAAAAATGTAGGTTTGTCATATTCATTTGATGTTACTGTTAGGTGTTAGATTTCATTATTTCATAAGCAGCTGAAACTACGTCGTTTATAAAGCAAACAGATTGCTCTTTGTTCATGTAATGGCTATTCATTCTGTTGTTAGGTGAGATACCAGAAAATAAATACTGATGGTTTGGTTTTGAATGCTGTATTGCACAAACTCTGTAAAGTACCTCTTGGGAGAAGTTTGATGTAATGCTATTTTCCCTGTGATTAATCATTCCCTACTATTGCAACCTTTTCATAAGAAGGATGATATAATACATATGGCTGCATAAAAACATTCATACTTCTCAATTAAAAAAATTAAGTTATCCTCCCTATGCTCATGTCCTACCTTGGCCTTTTAACAACATTTTTATGAACTCTGTGGAGGAAAAATTAAATAAACAGCTGGTAAAATTTGTACTTAAAAAGGTCTCAAAGCTAAACATGTATTTCTCTAATGCAGTTTAATTTGCAGCACTTACTAGTCAACAGCACTGACAGAGATATTTTGGACTAAGTGACTGCCAGATGACCCTGACTACCTTGCAAGCTGCTGCAGATAAACTGCTTTACATTGTCATGGAATGAATAAGAGGAGATGAAATTCCAAGGCTGATTTAGTAAGAAATGGACAGTTTTAGTGACAGAGACCATTACCCAGCTAGTGAATGAAAATGGTGGAGACATGATAGCTGCTGCTGTCCTATGGATGTGAAAGCACCATGTCCATGACACAGGTCCTCATAGTCCATCTGACTCCAGTATTGATCTAAATATTATAAAAAACTGGACGTAGTATTTATTGCCTTCCATTTACTCCTCTGCTTAGAGTATAAAATATTGTAAGTGTAGGTAATGATTCAATAAGACAAGGCTGAGCACAAAGCTTACCTGTAACCCCTGAGTCGAGGGAAACCAAAGAGTCTGCACTGGGAAGTTCTCTTCCTGTTTTCCATGCCTTCATGATCTGTAAGAGATGCTACTTTGCAGTGGTCACAGTGGGAGTCACAGTTTTACCAATCCTGTACATTTAACTTCAAAAAAGTATAAAACTCTGGTTTTGTCAAAGGAGAGAATCAATAGAACTCAGTTTGGCAACTTTATATTGAAATATAAATATTAACATTACTTTGCTTTTTGCATTCTAAATTGGCTCAAGTCTGTAGACTCAAATTTTTCCTGGAGTAAAGACTTAAACTTTTTTTACATGATACCATACAAAAAGTCAAAAACAAAATTAAAGAATGAAATCCTGCAGTTACTCATATATTATAAAATTTCTCCCATGCAATCACGGTGAAATGCCAACATTTTCTGCATACACTGGATACACATACAAATCCGAGTTGTTTATCCCTGCAATGCTGTATTTTATTCTTTGAGTGCATCTTTATAATGCAAGAAGACAAAGCAAGATATCATGGCAAGTCCATTAAAATTAATCTGGAAAATAGTGATAGACCACACTGAACAAGCCAAATTCTTCCACAGTGTGAACCTGGCAATGTCAGTGGAATTAAATCAAAAATTAATTTGGGCATACACACCACTGGATTAATTAATTGAGCAATTTTTTTTCATTATGCAAGAAAACCAGTTTGAAATCTAGCAAAACTGTATAGGCTAATATGACTCAATGCAAGCTGGAATGTTTGCTGTACAACCAACACTCCTTAGCAATATTGCATTATCTTTGCTTAAGGTGCACAGGAAATGATAAATGCTCGTGACTCTTGACGTGTTTTGGCTCTGGAAGCTTACATGAATGACAAGTCGAACAAATCTCTTCCTGGGATATGTGTGAAAAGTAATATGCCAGTGAAAAGTTTAAAGCAATTGCAGATGTGAAAGTGAGGCCACAGAGGCTCTAATTCACTCATACACCCTGGATCAGCCACCTGATTTGTTAGATACTTGATTGTTGCATTATGTTGGCTGGGGGAAAAAATGCAAAAAAAAATAGAACAGGAATGAGCAAGTTGAGTTATGGTAGCTGAGTAACAGCAGGTGATTTATCACAGAGCACTTGAAAAGAAAAATTTTACTTCTTAATTACACGGATTATTTTATTTCTAAAAATGTTAGAAATTTGGTGCTAAACTTTTAAAGTGAAACAAAACAACATCTGAATACTTCAAAATTAGATTATTTTGGGACTACAATTTAAATGTATTTGTGACACTGTATCCCATAAAGAAACAGGTCTGTACAATTATTTTCAGCACACACTAAGAACAGTAAGGAAAATGTCTACAGAAGACCAGGAATTTAAAAAATGGTGCAGTTCTGTAATAGACTTCTGTCATGTATCAGAGTTCTTCACAGACCATAGCAAATTTCTCACAGATCACTGTGAAGCTGAAATATCAAACTTTATCCAAAACAAACTACAAGCAGCACAGTTGAGATGGAGATATCTATAACTGATTCAAAGTCCAATCATGACTGAGACACCTTCGCTTAGGAACCGCTGAACTTTGATGTGATGTCTTGGTAGTTGTCTTCCTAACTTGCAATCTCCCTCTCTCCCTTTCCTCTCCCTTTCTCCTGACATCTTTTTTTGTTCATGCATGAGGAAAAAGCAAGCTTCCGAGCCAAACCCTCACCCTTGCTCCATTCTGACTCACACAGGAATGCAAACAAACATTTTCATACAGATTAACAATACTGAAATTTGCAGCCACTACTAGAACAGGAACTGGTAGTTATCACGAGATGATTTTTAACCACAATTTTGTCATATATACTGTCTCTAGCAATATTTAACCAGTATTTTAACAACGTGAATGATTGATTGCACAGAGGGTATATTATTTTATTTCTAGTTTACAATCAGGTCAAAGCTCAAGCAGGATGCCAAAGTGCTCGTGGATCACACTAAAAGACATTGGCAGGATGGCATTACTGCTGGCAGGCTAGACTACAGCCCTACACAACCCAGGGTAGGGTTTAAGTGCTGCCCAAAATAGCACCTGCTTTAGGTGGACAAACATTTTTTCCTGATAAGACCAGCTCATTAAAAGGAGGCTGTGACATGGAGCACAGCGACAAAGCTGTGCCTGGCTCGTGTCTGCATCTCTGCAAGGAGTCATGCAAACTTGCCTCCTGCCTAAAGAACTCTCTGTGCTATGTGATGAGCCATGCAATCCTGCTTGAAGATTTCTCAAGAAAAATAAAGCCTTATTTCCACCTAGGTCTCATCCTCCTTAAAAATGCTTTTACAACCTGATTCAAATACTGATGTGGAAGGTGCCCTTTCACTTGCTTTGGCTTCTCAATGAGTAAGTTATAAAGTTTCCACAAGTAGTGCAAACTGCTTTACCCTTGCCCTTCATTTCTGTGTTGTTAGGTGAGAAAAGCTCTAGAGCATTTCGCCTTCTCATTTACTTTGCCTACTCATTTACTTACTGATTATTTACAGCCCCACTCTTACCTTCACTGCTATAATTGCTTATGAGTTACACAAAATCAGTCAGTTGCCTTTATTCATACTGAATAGCCCCATAGACTACAGTGAACGCAAGCTGAGTGCAGCATACTTCAGTTTATGACACACATGAATCTCACCAGACTGAAGAACTTTAACAGGGGAAGTAATTCAGAGAGTAACTTCTACCGTCTCTGCAAAACAGGACACGGCTCCTACTTCACCCTTCCGCAGACTCTGTCTCTAAAGTGAACCCAAGATCCGAGTCTACCCCCTAGTTCTACTTCTGGCATAGCTGAAAACCTGGGCAAGCTGTGCATTAAAATTTAATGCGCAAGTAAAATTTAAAAAAACAAATTTAAGTTTAAAAATTCCCCATCCTCCACACCTCACACCCTCCCCCCAAAAATGTGGAGAACTATTCAGGAAACCCAACAGAATCAAACCAACTTGAACTTGAGGCCTGAACTCCAGCCTCAGCTCAGGCTTCTATTTCTAGCCTGTACACAAGTCATCTTAAAACTAACCTGAGGCCAAAGAAATCTGCATTCCAAAGTCCTCATGTTTTCAATTTAGCAATATTTTCTGTCCCTTCATATCTTCTACTGCAAAGGTGACCAAGAAAGTGTTTATTTGAAGACAGATGCATTTACATTGAGAATGCAAACTACGGTGAACCACAGACAATAAAACCAGTGAAAATTATGGCATGAAATCATAGTTACCTTATTAGCAGCCAAAAATGTCCTCTCCAGATTCTAAACTTTTCTTAGAAGAACTTGTAAAATATCTACCTACAAAAACTATGTCGTGAAAGCTGTTAGATATGGAAGTAGCTAAACAACTATAATTCAATATGGTCATGACAGAGAAGGAAGGTTCTTCCTGGACTTCTGATACCCTGATCTACTATCCCAAGTATCAAGCCAGAAGAAAAGGTCCCACGGCAGTGACAGCAGCAGCACTTCTGGAAGCATAACCTGCAAAAGCACTGTTCAGCAACAGGCACAATCCAACCATTCCTGCACCCATCCTAAGATGTGCAATTTGCTCTTATTTTCAGCTCCACTGCACGGCCAACAGAAAAGGTATATTGCTTGTGTTGTTAATAAGACTGAAAATAAGCCCTGAAGCTCAGAAAAATTATTTGGATGAGCACTTATTGACACCCTAATGTGTTGACTGTCTCCTCTATTTCAGGAGCTTTATTATCAGGGAGTCACCTCATTCTCTCAAAACAAACAGAAACCTAGGTGTGGGTTAAACTGTTCCTTAACATACTGTGGACAGATTATGCTTACATTGTCTTCTGGCTTTGCTGCCCAAGGGATTTCTCTCCATAAATACAAGCACTTGGAATTTTCCCCATTACTCATTTAATCTTTGCTCAGCTGCCACCATGGCATCTGGGACTGCTCAATACAGTTTTCAAAGCACTGCATCTGATATTTATGAACCTATAAACTGGTGCTGTTTATTTGAAGCAGCTCAGGGTGTTGACAGGGTTTGTTTCTGGATTTGATGGTAAACAAGTTTTGACTGCATTTCAGGTTCATTCAGAGTGAAACCTTGAAATATCCAGTGAGAGACACCAAATAACTTCAGGCATGTCTATACTCTTACCAGCCTTGATTGTCTAAAACACCTTCTGAGGATGGGACAGATATGAATTTGTCCTCACTGTCCTTCTCCTTACATGTATCCCTTTCTTCTTATTATTGTTAAATAGCCACCATGGTTTCAAATTTCCCCAAGAAAATCCTGTTTCCCAGTCCTACATTTCCTAATATATGCATTTCCTGGGAAAGAACAAATACTATAAGGTATATATTTCACATTAGCTCAGCTGTGTCTGTGGAATGCAGACGAGAAAATTTCTGTAATGGCTTGGGCAGCTATATGTTGTTTTAGCAACATCACTGCAACCATTGTATAATGGCTGTAGTCCAGTTCTTGCTCACTCCAAGGATTTTCTAAGCTAAAGAGAGGAGGAAGCCTCTCTTCAAAAAATCCTAAAATTTTCTACCTGATTTCCTACTGTTTCTTCTTTCTCCATCATTCATGCATCAGTATCCTGAAGTGATGGAAAAAGTAACACTGCATATATTTCTGTTTATTTTTCCACTTTTCACAGTATACAGTGGAAAAGCTCCTAGACTGTAAAGCACTACAAGCCATACCTAAGGACTCCCAGTGTCAGAGAAAAGACTGATCAAAGTTTCATCAATATCTCATCATTTACATGATGCCCCTCAGAGTTTTATTTTTCAAATAAGAAGTTCCCACAGCTCTACTTGCCAATATGAGTATAAACAAGCTCCTCTTTTTTAAGGACTAATAGGTCCTCCATCACCACAAGCAATTGTTTGAATAAAACAAGTAACACTAGATGTGCTGTTTTTGGCTGGGGTAGAGTTAATTTTCTTCACAGTAGTTAATATGAGGCCGTGATTTGGATTTGTGTTAGAAACTGTCAATAAAACAGGGATATTTTAGTTATTGCTGGGCAGTGATTACACAAAGTCGAGATCTTTTCTGCTTTTCACCCACCTCACCAGTGAGGAGGGTGGGGGTGAACAAGGAGCTGGGAGGGGGCACAGCTGACCTCACTTGACCACAGGGATACCCCACACCACGTGGCATCATGCTCAGTATATAAAACTAAGGGAAGAAGAGGAAGGGGAAAACATTCAGAGTGATGGCATTTGCCTTCTCAAGTCGCTGTTAAATGTGATGGGGCCCTGCTTTCCCGGACATGACTGAACACCTGCCCGCCCATGGAAAGGGGTGAATTAATTCCTTGATTTGCTTTGTTTGTGTGTAAAGCTTGTGCTTTCCCTATTAAACTGTCTTTATCTCAACTTGTGAGTTTTCATACTTTTATTCTTCCAATTCTCTCCCCATCCCACCAGGGTGCAGTGAGTTAGCAGCTCTGTGGGTCTGAGTTGCTGTTTGGGGCTAATCCACTTCACCAGAGTATGTTCCTGATATGAAAAATGCCATTTCCCATGCCATTTGAATCATCTCTAGCATGGTTTTGTCAAGGTCCAATTACAGTCTCCCAAGGAATTCTCAGCAAAGGCTGGATAACACAAGTCAAGGACACGCCATTTGCCACTGTGCTTAAGAGGGAACTAGTTTAACCTTAAGTTCATGACCAGACCACTTGACATGAATGCTAATAATATTCCCTGATACTGTTTCATTTTCTAGCAAATATGTAGTAAAGGTGTCTACTTAATCTACTGAGTTTCAGTTTAAGGTAGGAGGACAGGAATAAATATTGTTACAATTTGCACTTGGCAAAGGCACAAGGACAATAACACTTGATTTCCAAATAGTATTTGGGTAATTCTCATTACTTCAAAGATCGAGGTAGGTCTAACTTTATTCACCAAGGATATCCATGGACAGAAAGGGATTTGAATCCACCATAGCTCAGAATCCAAGCAAATGGAAGAAATTTTCTTCCTGTGGACAAAGCCTGTAGTTAGGTAGGATTAATGTCAAAATTGACTAATGCCTATGGTTGTGCCAGCACTAAGCCACAGCAAATGGGATACTTAAGTAACTCCAGATATGACTAATCCCATGCTAAGACAGGTCTCTAAAGTACAAAAAGTTTTTCCTTTAGTTTATGTTTTCTCTACTAATTATGAAGACAGCCTTGATGATTATTTTGGTGTATATACTTTAATTTTAAAGAATTAAAATTAGAGAATAATCCCACACTGAATCCATCTGTGAAACAAAAACCAAAACTAAATAAAGAGTATACAGGGGGCATTACAATTTAGGAAGGTTAGATTTAGATCTTTGGCTTAATAAGTTATAAGAAATTTTAACAAGAACTTCTGTAATTCAAAATGTGAGATGCAATAATTTCACTAGCAGTTTTGCAGTTTCTAACTTTTTTTTCCTCCTAATGGTAAGTTTTAAGGGCAATTATTTTTCATTATCATAGACTCAGTGACCTCCAGATAAATTACACTCATTTTATGAAATTCTTTTCAGTTTCTTTTATTTCTAACAATCAAATGTAAGTGTGCAACTGTAGTTAAAGGTTAAGAAGTCAGAAGGATTTATCATTGAAATGACACAGATAAAATCTTCTAAGGAACATCTGCTCTAAGAAATTTATTATCTCAATACTTTCTAAGCACTCTCTTGATTATTTTGCAAAGATCTGCATACTAACAAATCTGCTGAATATCAATTTGCAGTGCATATATACTTACTTATTAACATATCAGAAAGGTATACATGCATGAAAATTTCAGACACTATCATGGGGCAAACTCGATTCTACAAGATTATCTTACAGTGCCACATGCTTTGTCATATTCTCCATCCCAATTCTATATTTCCTGTTCTCAGTCTTGAAGCAAACAGTGAGGGAGATTGTTTGCTCAGATACATCTTGGATGCCCAAACAAATGAGAATGAATGTCTTGTTTTCTTTTGGTGAAAACTGCCATTCCTTGCAGTTTTGGAGGGATATAAATAAATATACATCAAATTACATAACATGTCACACAGCAGACAGTCACAAGATGAATTTGTCTTTTTTAAAGGCATAGCTGAGTATAGATATAGAGAAAATTAAAACAGTACCTCTATTATAATGTACAGCATGACTCCTTTAACCTGGAGATAAAGGAAGAAAAAGCAGCAAAACCATGTCATATCTAAAGGATATAAAACCATAGAAACCAGTGTACCCTGATTTTGTGTACAAGTTTTCTCTAAAGAAAAAAAAAATTTCCTTTACGTTGTGCTCTCTTTATCAATACAGCTTTATTCCCAGAAAGCAGTACTGTAGGTCACTTAGAGAGAAATCACTCATTGCTAATGGAAAAACAAATCAACAGTATATTTACTCAGCTAATGCACTTCCCTAGGTCACATTATGCAGGAAAGCTTTTAAAAATCTTTTGTTTGACTGATCATATTATAACCTGAACTATTAGCTCCTCTGAGTAGGAGGCCTTGCTTCAAGGCAAAGGCTTTAAAGGTACAGTTCAGATGTGCCCACTGCTGGAAGGAAGGAACCACTGTGCTGCAAAACAGCCGTATTTCTGGCAGATTAAAGGTGCCTCAGGCAAACACAAACACTCTAAATGCCACTTCCCAGAATTTCTGCTGCAAACTCTGCTCATGATCCTGGTCTAAGAAGGGACAGTCCCAGCCAGCAGGCAGAGCTCCTGGTGGCTTTCTGGGATGGTGTGGCAGAAAGCTGAGGTTTCTCTTGGGCATTTGAATTAACTTAAATAATCGCCATTTTGTGGAAAAGTGAAAGGGGGATTTCATGGTGTGCAGTCTGTTCAAGTGCAATTTACCACTGGAAAAAACGCCACAGAGCATCTGAACACAAGAAAGCATATCCTGACACTGAGGATGACCAAGGACTCCCACAGGTTGTGCCTGAAGTTTGTGGAGACTTCAACCTTGTACCTGACTGCACTGCACCAGAGCACACATTCCTGCATTTATTATACCTGCAGTGTATATACAATGATGATTTACTGAAGAAGAATTGCCATCTTTCCTTAGACAAAGCCTTATAGATCCTCACTTAAAATCAAAGACACAAACTGAAATCTCTTCATAGGAAATCCATCCTGGCAGAAACTATCTGCAACTAATGTGAGTCCATCTAAATGCAATATTATTTGTATTTCTATATATATTTAAATGTAATCTGGGTTTTAACAGTTTTTTACTTCTGGTTTTAATCTAAGTACCAGTTTCTAAATGTCAGAGAAATGCTCAGCTGGAAGACACCCTTCAGGATAATCAAGTCCAACTCCTGATCCTGCACACCACCACCAAGAATAACACTGTGTGCCGAAGCGTATTGTCCAAAGGCTCCTTGAACTCTTTCAGGCTTGGTGCCTCCAGGTGAAAAACGTTTTCCTGATATCCAAACTAACCTCCCCCAACTCAGTTTCATGCCATTTCCTTGAGTCCTGTCACAGGCCATGAGAGTGAAGAGATCAGTACCTGCCGCTCCCTCTTCCTCACATGATGAGGATGTTGAAGACTGCAATGAGGTCTTCCCTCAGTCTCCTCTTCTCCAGCCTGAACAGACCAAGTGATCTGAGCTGCTCCTCACACGGCTTCAAGGCCCTTCACCATTCTCACTGGACACTCTCTAGCTGCTTCCCCCAAAGCCTCTGAAACAGAATTAACTTTCAAGGAAGCTGGAGACAGTACATGCAAAGAAACAAGGTTTGTCATAGAATGTTTTGAACTGGATGAAACCTCAAAGGTCATCTAGTTCCAACCCCCCTGCTCTGGACAAACCTTCCAACCTTCCACTATACTGGGTTGTTCACAGCTCCATCCAACCTGGCCTTGAACATTTCCAGGGATGAGGCAGCCACAGCTTCTCTGGGCAACCTGTTCCAGTACCTCGCCACCCTCACAGCAAAGAATATCTTCCTAATAACTAATCTAAACCTACTTTTGTAGTTTAAAGCCATTCCCCCTTGTGCTATGTTACATGCCCTTGTAAAATCTTCCTCACCAGCTCTTTTGTGGCCCTTTTAAGATACTGGAAGGTGCTATAAAGTCTCCACAAAACCTTCTCTTTTCCAGGCTGAACAGCTTCAACTCTCTCAGCCTGTCAAGACACTTCTATGGTTTCTACTAGACAAATATTTCCCTCTACATTTTCTACTTCTGAAACTGAATTTTCATTAACAACTCAGTACCAGGAGCTGACTAAAACAGATAATTCATTATTTGTGAGGAATGTAAAACACAAAAGAAAAGTCTTCAATGCAAAAAAAAGTGATGGGCATGACAGATGACTATATAGTACCCAAAGGAATTATGCATTGTCCAGCCTATTCTTTCTCTGTCAGTCTAGTTCACATTCACCATTTCAGTCAGGGACTTTTTCAAGGGATGCTATTATTCTAATTATTTTAGATCAATCAGAATAAACTATATCAAAGAGAGGAGTGTAAGAGAGTAAGTAATTTATGTCATCAAATAGACTCTTTTCTGTCTCAAATGTGAAACAAGCCCTTTTGACCACAAGTGTCAAGGTCAGAATTAGATTTTGTTATTTATTTTCATCCTTTACACTGACAAGTACAAAAGACAACCTTCTAAATCAAAATGAATGCAACAGTACTTATGTTCCAAAACAAAATGGAAGATAGCAATTCTGTCTCCCAGAATTTCTCTGATTTGAAAAAATATATCCTAAATCTATATTAATTTACAAGCTCTAGTGCAATTTTTGTTAATGCTTTGCACTGTGCGTTACTGCTAAAATATTTTAAAATCTATTCTGAGTGGCCGATAAATTATAATCCATGTAAATTTACCATGATTATTGCTGGTCCATTTCCCAGAAATCCTCTAAAATTTTCGTTTCGGAAAGAATTCAAGAGGGGAAGTATATCACCACTTGCTTTCCCCATTCATGTCTCTAGCATCCTAAATTGGCCACTAGCATACATGCACAGCAGTCCAAACAGACCTTTAGTTCGACCCATTACAGATGTTCTTATGTTCTCAGCATTTAAGATAATTGCTTTAGAGAAGAGAGTATATGGCTTTCCGAATAAGCTTGTGTTTTCTTTCAAAAAATCAGTGGCAGTGCCATCCTCTTTTTTAATCTGTTTTGCATTGCTTAGCACAATATTTTGCACTTCCAATGTAAACAGATTGCCCTTTGATGTCAGGCCTAATTCCTTGCATGTTGATGGAGCAGAATATCAGAGATGAAATCAATCATATGGCTCTGAGACAAGAATCCATCTGTACCATCATGTTAATTTGAGAACATATTTGGAGCCAAGATAAAACATTACTCTGCATGGAGCTAAACATCAAGCTGATCAGCAGAGACACAACTAAATGCCATTGAAGTCCAAGGAAAATAAAATCAGTAAGCAAATTGAATCAAGTTGTCCAGCAGTATTTCTTTATAGTGCTACAAATATGTGTGGTGCATGCATAAGCTCATATATTAGAAAAATAATAAACTGGGAAACATTTGCAGACATACCACAGCTGAGTTTCAGTGTGAGTATTAAAGGGCATTAGATTTTGGCACTGTTTCTTTGGATCTCACAAGGAAGCAATTCATCAACTTCAGCATAAAGTAAGTCAAGCCTAAAAAGTTGCTCCTTGTGGCTATTGGAATAGGGTACTTTGTTGACAAGAACTGTTGGATATGAACTTTAGTTAATCCTATAGGATAAGGGAGTAACTGAGTCCTAGAAATAGATGAGTACACTGAGTGAAAAATACATGTCAAGCATTGTGACCGAGTCTTTGTGGAAAGCCTTTGAGACAGGCTGATTGTGAGCACCAACAGCAGAGGCTTGTTTGGTGTTGAGGAAGGTTGACCAAATCTTTCTCTACCCAGTGGACAGAGAAACTTTTTGAGGTCCAAAGCTACTGAAGAATGGAAAGGGACCTCACAGCCTTGCTCCATGACCATGTACCCACAGCTGGAACCACTACTTTTGACTCTCTCCTGGCTCCTCCATTGCTTTGTCTTTCCCATGGACAGGCAAGTCACATAATTTGTAAAATTACATCTGTAATAAAAGTGTTTTAGCATCCAATACATTTACTTTATGGATAGTCATTTTGGTCTTAAATCACAATACTTCTTCTTCATCAATTATATCTATAGTCTCAGACAACACTTCAGGCAAAGAATTGTTACCACATAAATGCCCTGATATGGAGATTATACATCATGAGTGACCTAGAACACAGGTATCCAACTTTCCATGTTAATAAAGCTCTCATGAAGGTGTGTGACTCCTGTACACTACAGCTCATCCCTGTGCATCCCAATGTGCACCTACCCTGTCATAAACTGCAGGTGCCTGCCATCATCCCCATCAGTCTGCAGGCCTGTGCAAAGTCACACGAACAGTGTACACTTTTATGTAACTCTCATTTCTCTGCAAAAGCAGGGGTTCCACTATCATGAGACAGATCTGCCCCCATCATGTAACATCATGTAACCTTTGGGGCACCCAGTTTTACATTTCTGAACATGCAGAAGAATGCCTTGTCAAGGACACAGCATAATATTCTGGCCATGTTATGGGTACACAACTGGGCATATAGTGGAAAGGACTGGTTACACAAGGAAAGATGACAGCTCTCTGGAGGGAGAGGGTTGCATGGAAGAGGCCAGGCAGAAACAAACTGCCTGGACTGGCACATATAACCTGTCGTGCCTCATCCTGTTGGTATACACCCAACAGTCCTTCCTAATCCTGAATGAGCTTTGCTAAATCTTTCCAGAGATAGTTCTCATTGTCTAAAATACACATGCACTAACCCTTATGCTCAAATCTCCCCATTAATGTGGGGAATGTTGAGGATGAAAACACATTTCTACAACACCTGTATGTATGTGGCCTATCTCCTCCCTCATGCAACGGCATCATGTCTCCTCCATAAAGAGCAGTGCTGAGCACAGCAGGATTTATGTTCCTTCTGCAAAGTCTTCTTATTTTTCTGCTGATGAGAGGGTGGTTCAGACATCAGCTGGTGGACGAGTGAGAGGACACCTTCAGTCCCCTACCAGGATCAGCGTGGACTAGGCAGACAAGACCTGAGAAAAATCACACCATAGTGAATCTTAACAGAAACTAACTTTTAATGAATTGTTCAAATCCATAAAAGTGATGTCCTCCATCTGTTTAAAAAAATGTGTAATATTCTTCATGTCACTTAACTTGTTCTGAACACTGTGTGGGAGAACACAGAAGAAATATTAAACTAAGCTAGGAGTATTTCATAACATTTTGTGGCATCTCCTCTCAGTAAATTGCACTGTCTACTGTAGTTCTTCACATACTTGCGTCTTATGCTGCATTTCTAAAAAGCCACGACACTTGCCTTTAGTTCAAATTCATAATCGCTTAACAGTAGCACACATTCATACATCTACTAGCAGAAACAAAAGAATGTTTTCGC
Organism: Toxostoma redivivum; assembly: GCA_013397375.1. Classification (NCBI taxonomy): domain Eukaryota; kingdom Metazoa; phylum Chordata; class Aves; order Passeriformes; family Mimidae; genus Toxostoma; species Toxostoma redivivum. The sequence continues at coordinate 67,231 of VXBI01008284.1, read as the reverse complement.
ACTAGTATTCTAGTAGAAGTAATCTACAGGAACTGGGAACGGGGAAAATAGGCATGGAGAGCTCTAAGTCAAACACAGAGTCAAAAATAGACAGCTGGAAAAGACAGACCTATATACCTTCACTGAATAATCATCAGTTCAGAAACACAAATGTAAATGTTAGCTGGTCATCATGATTCCTTGATTGTAATTACAGAGGTACAGAAAAAGAATCAGATCATTGAAATGTGTTTCACATTTCACAGCAGTTTTGTTCTGCTTTAGGCACTACAGCTGAACTACTCCTTTTCCTCTTGCACCACATGCCCGAAGCTGTATTGCCTGGATTCTGTAGGTAGCTGAGAATATCACTTTGAGTACAGGTAAAACCCACTTTACAATTTTTTGCATTGCCTGTCTAAAACCCCAAGTGGGTGGAGCACTCTCCATCCTCTTGCATGCAATCAGCTCAACTTGTCCAACATTAAGAAATCATAAGAATGGAAGAAAAGTGACATCTTCTCTTAGGATCCAGTCTGCCTAAGCACAATTTCTGAAAGTATTTTAATAAGGTATATGAAACAGTTTGATTTCATATAGTCATGAACTTGCATAATTGTATGAGTGTATGGAAGCCTGGAGTTGAAGGAGAACCACACAAACATGAAGATCACAGTTTATGTCTCTCCTCTGCAGCGTGGGTGTAATATGGAAAATGGGCACATTGGCAGGTATTTGAAGAAGAAAGGGATTCCATTATTCTACTGTGTCATTTTTCCATTTTCCAGAAAGTTATAAGAAAATGCTTCCTTTGCTTTTTCTTAGATGTGGGATGACTCAACAAAACCTGAAACTCTGCTATCTTCAACATTGTTTAAAGATGTGATATAGAAGGAACATGTCAGCATAAGGAAGACAATAAATGCAGAACATAAGCTGAGCACAAAAGGGCTGAAAATATTTTTCTATGCCTCTTTCCAAAAGTAAGCAAGGAATTGTTCACAAGATACCTATTATGGGGTGCCAGCAGGTCAAAGTATTATACCTGAAGGGAGGGTGAAAAGAAGACAGAAGCAGGCTCTCTACAGTGGTGCCCAATGATGGGATAAATTAATACACAGGAGGTTCTCTCTGAACATCAGGAAATGCTTTTTTACTGCAAGGGTGACTGAGCACTGAACAGGCTGCCCAGAGAACTTGTGGAATCCCCAGCCTTGCAGATACTCAAAAGCAGTCTGGACAGGGTCCTGGACAACTGTCTGTAAGTGGCTCTGCTTGAGCGGGGGATGTGAGCCAGATGAATGCCAGAGGTTCCTTCCAAATTCAAGCATTCTATGATTCTGTGAAAAAGGAAGGAAATCTTATTTCTTATTTCTGAAAACCTTGGCTTGGTGGAGCAATTTAGAAATAATTTCCCTGCAGTCAGTGAACTACACGGGAAAAAAAGATCAGAACCAGGCTGTATGTTGTTGTTCCATTGTATTAGACTCATAGCCAAGTTTAAAAAAAATGTAAAGCAATTGCTTGAATAAATGATCTGTGCTACTTACAAAATATTTGCATGTTTTAAAGTCTATAGATATCACTAATGCATAAAATTGGTTTCTTCTTCTAGTATCAACGGCAGCGTTGAAAGCTGTGTTCTTGGAGGCGATTCACCTACCAACTGTCCTGGTTTAGAGCAAATTTGGGAGGAAACCTCTGAATGGGGTCCCTCCAGGGAAAGGGAAAAAAAAAAAAACCAATCCAAGCAATCCCTCCCCCAGTCGGTTCGGGAAAAAATTTCCTTGGAGAGAAGTGGAAAAAGAAACAGAACTGTTTATTCAACAGGCAACACACCTCCCAGCACAAAATTGAACAATACCAAACAGGGAAAAAACCTCTTGCCACTCTGAAGAGATGACAGGATCAGAAGAGTTCCTTCCGTGGGCTGCCCGGCTCACTCAGGCTGTTCTCAGTCCCTCCGGTGCTGGGAAATGCCACGGCCCAGGCCAGGCCTGGTGGGCCACAGGTGTGAGCTTCTGGTGCTCTTTCTAAGTTTTCAGTCCAGAGCAGGTTCAAAACAGTTCCAGGAAAAAAAAGGAAAGGAGGAAAAAAAGCAATCCAGGGAGTTTCTCTGCCTCAGCTAGCCAGAAGAAGCCACCCAGAGCAAAAGAGAGCTCTCCCTCGCTGTCCACGGCAGACAACACAGTGCCAGCAGGAATGCGGGGGAGCCGGTGCAGTCTCTGATAACAAACCCTGCACTTCTTCTTTCCCCCTGCTTCACTCCTGGAACCAGTCTTAAAGTTGGAGAATTTAATATTCAACACCAACAGAACAGACGATTTGGGGATACAGGCATCATACAGTCACCCCAAGACACCAACAAAAACACAAAACCTTCTCTGGTGCTGTTTAGCTCCTATTATTCTCCTCTGGTGCTGTTTATCTTCTACGTTCTTTCACAACAAAGGCACCTACTTCTATTTGAAGGAGTGGGATTCCATTAGAACTCAAAATGGCACACACCTGAGCTAAGAGATCAACCTCTTCTGCACAGCAGCTGTGTAGTCACCACAGATTATTTCTGCACCACTCCAGGACTGATTGAGCAATGCAACCCAGAGACCACTGACATCCCAAGAGGACAGGTGGGATATTTAACCTAAGACATGAATTTAGTCCCAAATGCTGATTTCATTTTCTTGACTTTTAACTAGGCTTGTTTGACCTTCTGTGTCTAAAGAATGTGAATGTCTTCCCTGTAGGAGCTATATACCCTCTGCACATGTGACAGCACAGTTTTACTGCAAATGTTTCCATCTCCTTTTAAAAGCAGGTCATTTGTCTAGTTGAATCAAACTTATATAAGACACAGCTTACTGGGGTAGCAAATGTGCATTAGCACTCTTTTATTAATGAGTTCTACACAATAGTACTCAACAATTCTTTCTGCTGTTCTCCCAGAGAACTGAAAACAGGTAAGGGGTTTAAAGCAACTTTCTAACCAAGCTGCACCTCACTAATAGGGGTGGTTTTTTTTAGCTTTTATAGTGAGACTGCTTAAAAGTACACTTTAATTAACTCCAGGTAATTTCTGCTTACTTTTCTCTTAATTTGATTTTAAAAAAGACATCATGTGAGCTGATGCTCATAAATCAACAGGTTTCCTTTCTTGCAACTTTCTAAACAAATATACAAAAGAATGGATTTTATATTTTTTAAAACCTATGTCTTTCTAATAATATTTTAATTATGTGGGAATTTACAGAAAATATAAATATTTATATGTACAATTATTTACATATGGATATATTATCCAGGCTCATTTTAATAATGAAATATACTACAGTACACACCAGGACCTGTGGACAGAAACAGCTAGAAATTGTAAATACAAGAAAATATTCTTATCAGAAACACATAATTAGATCCATTTAAAAAAAAAAATCTCACACTTTGAGTGTGAAATTAAAATAGGTTTTATCTCTGTGGGTAAAAATGTACTAGCCTTAATAATGAATATTTTAAATATAAAATACTTTTCTACTGAAAAAAATCTAAGCAAGGGTTTAAGAAAGAAATATGGCAGACTAATGTGACAGAAATGATTCCTACAATAAAGGAATAAAGGAAAGGAGTATCCTATAGTAAAGCAATAGGTCAAGCTGAGAACTGACTGTACCTGAAAAAACGTCAATGGAAAGGAAATGATAGAAATCAAGGAGATGATAGAATGTCAAATAAGTTAAGGTAGACATAGCAGAGTCTGCCCAAGAGATTTTTTTTACTGAATAAATAGCTTATATTGTTTTGGGTTGCAATGCAGGATGTGACCAGGGGTATGTATTCGATCACCATCTGTTGAAACCAGCGGGGCAGTGATCCTTATCTCTGTGGGAGATACCCTCTGCTAATGGGCCATCTGTTAAAAAACAGGTGGGGCAGTGTTCTTTATCTATTCCATGACCGACCCATCCTTCTTCCAGGAGATATCTTCTGTTAATGGGCCATTGAGTCCCACTGCATGACTGATAAAATTACATCATCCCATTGGAAGATGCTCCAGCCAGGGGAGGAGGCAAGTCTTTCCTACCTAGATAAAAACTGAAGTTCAGAACACAAAAGAAGCCTTTTTCCATTGGATTCCAGAGGAAAAACCACGTCATTGCTGGACATGCGGAAGAAAACTGCACCCTTCTACAGAACCACTGCTTAAACTGAACCACATCTGTCACTGCAGGAGGACTGCTGCCAACACCCTGACTGACGGGGTGTCAGGTTGTATTCTGACTCTGTCAGAGTTTTTTGTTTTTAGTTGTGTTTTGTCGTGGTTGTTTTGTTTTTAATACTATATTTCTATTTTATTTTTTCCTAGTAAAGAACTGTTATTCCTCTTCCCATATCTTTGCCCAAGAGCCTCTTAATTTCAAAATTATATTAATTTTGAGAGAGGGGGTTTATATTTTCCATTTCAAGAGAGGGTTCCGCCTTTCTTAGCAGACATCTGTCTTTCAAACCAAGACATATATTCAAACAACTGAAATCACAAGAATCAGTGGAAGAACATGGCAGTTGACCAGGCTCTGACTTTGGGCAGGCTGCACTAGATTACAAAAGATTCCTCTCACCCTATTAATCTAGACAGGAGTTCACGTTAATGATGGTGTCCCAAACCCACAGTACTTGTAGAAAGATGACTGAAAATAAAATTGTAATTGTTTTTATTATACAGTTCCCTTCATCAACCTATTTGGTGATTAGCAGGATAAATTATGAAGAGGTTGAACCTTGTATTCTCAAAAGTATGATCTGGATCATAGTAAGATTTGGATAACTCAAGGCCTACCTCTGTTAAAGTATTGGTCCTTCAGCACTCCAGACGCCCACGTTCGTCTTGTGCTTTCTCCTTCCAGCATCTCTGAGATGCGCTGTCTCCTACTCATTCCACAGCTCTGAAATTCAGCCCCTTCTCTTCAGAGGAAATGGTAACAGAAGCAGCAATTCAAAAAGTAAAAGACAGATTGAACAAGTATTCTAGCACAGAATTTTTCAAACAGTAGGTCTATAACTGTGTTAAGAGATGTAAAATTTATATTAGTCGGACATAGATACCTAGTTTTTGCTAGTAGCTGCCGAGGAAGGCTCATGACGAGTCTGTGCCACTAGTCACTTCTTTTCCTGAATTATGTGAATTGAAATGCTTCCATCTTGTCTGTAATGGAAGAACAGTAGGTGGAATGAGACGTTTCAGGTATTTACACAAAGACACAAAGGGCCTAAAAAAGGCAGCTGAATTTTAAATCCGCTATATCTTATCAAACACTGTCTTGGAGCAAACTGATTACTATTCATATATAAACAGCTATTTGAAAAGCCTATCTTACAATCAGTGCAATGTATCTTACCCCCCCTTCCACTGAGGGAGAGAAGTTGGAAGGAAGAAAATACAGAGGGAAATTTAAAAAAAAAATCTATTTTTTCTTTTGGACAAATTTTTATTTGTCAAAAAAACCCACTGAATTACTTGAATTAAAATGCATTTTCCCTCTTTTTCTATACTAATCATTAAACTGAGACACATGCCTAAAAGAGAAGCAAGGACAACAATGGAAGGGGAGAAAGACTTTTCAGGAAAAGCTGCAGGTTATCTTGTACTAAATGCTTTTATATACATATATATAAAAATATATTTTCAATTTGATCATGTTAGATTTTGGTTTATGCTTTTATTTTTTTCTGTTTTTAATTATGAATTTGGGATCAACCTTCTATTCTGTCACTGAAAGAACTGAACTGGCTCATACAATATTGCTTCTCTAGGTATGCAGGGACATCCCCAATGGGGATCCCGGGAACAGCTTTCTTATACAGCAGTGCATAACCTAAGGGCACTACCATCTCTAACAACCTTTACCATATTGATATTGGTCCCAATCAGAATCAAATCAATACCTGAATTAGGCCAGAAAAATCAAGTGTTATGCTAAGGGACTGAGTATAGGGCAGTTGTGGGTACGGGCTCCTTTCCCACTCCATAAAGGAAGTCTAAATGACACTAGCCCTAAGCATACAATAAAAGCTTTCATCCTGTCCAGTGTGACTGCCTTTCAGTCAGGATACTCCCATGAAAGGCATACTTCCACAGCTTAGGCAGGTAAGGGTCACTCCATCTTTGTGATAGTTTTGATATTTTCAAACAGAATTTCTACCTACCATTCAATATTTAACAATTCTGAGGGCTGGATTCCTGCCTAATGGAGACTCTTGCAACCAAGGAGCCAAGATAATTTAGGGACCCCACCAGTGCAGCCAGCCCACAGGATGCCGAGGACCTGGGGAAAAAAATCAATCCCAGAAAGGTCTAGGCAGAATTTCACAAATAACTGTTTCTTTCAATCTCCAGCAAAACCAGTTTAAATATTCTCATCTGTCCCACAAATCATGTCCCACATGATTTGGGATAGTACTTCAGCTGAATCTATCTAAATAGTTTTCATTTGTACCTTCTAAAAAGCCCCATAAAGAATTTGAGTCAGTCCTGTCCCTCAATGTCTAGACAACCTAGATCCATCTCTGGAGAAGTCAAAGAACCAGACATAGAAAGGTAGAGAGTTTCATTAAAGCTGTATTTTCTAGTAAACAGATAAAAGATTTGCTTTTCATTGTTTCTAACAAGTGAAATAAGGAATAAATGTTCTTCCCCCAAAGCTACAGAAATCTGAAACAAGTTCAAACAGCTTCTCTATTGAATTTACACAAACAGCAGCTGTAAGCTCATAAAAATATATCACTATGAAGCCTACAAATATAGCTTCATTTTATTACTCTTACAACGATAATTTGGAGCAATAAATATTTTACACTGAATTTATATTCTGTCGGCAACATGGGTCATCTAATTTCCTCGGACTTCACTCTCTACCTGGGACTCAGGTTTCACAACCCAAGTTGATCTGTGCTGGGAAATTTTGACGGTGTTACTGGCAGTTACACGCAACAAAGGCAAACACAGGCCAGCCCACAATACATGAATGGCATTCCATGAAAGCCTGGAGCACACTTTCATTTTCTCAGTTAAACGTACTTTGCTCTGAAAGGTCAGCTGATTTCCATGGAATCACTTGTAAACTTAGGCTAAACTTTGAATCATAGTGCCACAGCTAAGCATTAAGGTTTAGAGGCCACCACAGAAAAAATTTAAAAAAACCCAACAAATACTTTTAAAAGTAGTAACAGTGGCCTTCAAGGAACACAGTCAGTTGGATATCATCTGGGAGGTGATGTGTATAATAAAGGCTACGAAGCATCAGTGTGTCTGGGTGTTTTTTTTGTCTAAGATAATCACACCCCTACTGGAGATGTCACAAGAACCTTGAACATTATTTTGGTGTTAAGAGCAATGGCAGCTTTTTTAAGGCTTCCAGTACATTTAGTGATGTTACATTCTATATTAAATAAGAAAAGGCCCTGCAGTCAAAAGGCATTTTTCCTGTAGCATAAATCAAGGAGACAGACGACCACACAGTGGATCCCAGTCTTGGCCCTGAGCAGTCACGTGGCCAGGTGGCAGGGCCACGTGATGCCCGCAGTAGTCACGTGGCCGGGGAGGCGGGGCCTGGTGACAACCCCGGCAGTTCCATGGCCGAGAAAGTGGGGCCATGTAAAATCCCGGGACTCACGTGGTCAGGAATGCAGGGCCACGTGACACCCGTGGCAGTGAGGTGGCTGGGAGGGCGGGGCCACGTGACACCCACAGCAGTCGGGGGGCGGGGCCACGTGCCCCCCGCAGAAGTCACGCGGCCTGGGGCGGGGCCAGATGTCACCCCCGGCAGTCACGTGGCCGGGGGCGGGGCATTGTGACAGCCCCGGAAGTGGGGCCATGGCCTTACCTCCCTTTAATCCCTTTGAAGCCCGCAGACATCCTAGACAGCTGCAGGGTTATCAGGCTCTGTCTAGGAGTGAGCTGTGTGGTGCACACATTTTGATTCCCCATTCCCTGCCCATGTCACACACTAAAGGCTGAGTAAAGACTGGCTCTTAACAATATACTTGCAGTACTAGAAGAAATATGTTTGTATTTTTACTTCCTCATGCACGTTTTCATTTGAGTTGCAGAGTATATATTCAACACAAAGTTGGTTCTTCATCTAAGCACAAAAGCCAGTAGAATACAGTTCAAATAGAGCATGCAGATTAGTTCTGGCCTATTACTATTAAGTTCTCACAAGCCATGTAACTTTGGCACAACAGGGATTTGCTTCTAAAGAAAGCAATACACACACAGACAAAAATATCAGACCCAATACAAACCAACCAACCAATCAAACAAACAAATTAATCAAATAAACAAAACCAAAAAATTCATCTGGAATAATAGATTCCATCAGGTAGCAGGTACAGAAAAACAGAGAGGAGTAGAACAAATGCTGAACAGTTCTTTCAATCACAGCAATGCCTTCTCAAAACTGAGATGGAAAATGTCATTCTGAAGATCACAAATATCTATCATGAATATCATTCTCTTAAAATAACCTGAGGCCAATCATTCCTAATTTAGAATAGCCTGAAGACTGAGCAGTGGACACACTTTTCTTATAGAAACCTTCTGGCTATTTCTTTATATTTGTACAAGGCTGTGAGTAGAAAAAAAAATCTTTCAGCTCTCAGGCTGAAGGTATAATAAACTGAAATAATACAAGAGGCTTTTTGACATTGAGAGATGTTTGAAATTGCAAGTCTGGAAGCATAATAATGCTTGAATGGGAAGGCAGCTCGTTGTTTATACTGCCTCCTCTCACCATCTTCAGCATTTTTTCTGGATTTGAAACTGCACAGCAGGGCACAGAGGCATGGATTGCTGTCACCTAGTCTGAGTGAAAGGGTCTGTGTGCTGCTAGCAATTTCCAATGGATATAATAGCATTTGACCTTCCCCCTGTGATTTCAAGTGGCTAAGTACCACTGAATATATGGATCCTAACCTTTTCTCACCAGCTCCTGGCCACAAGGGAGTCTTCCCATGGTGGCTTGCACAAAACCAACAGAAAACTATTCCCTTTGCTGGTGGTGTTCTCCTGATTTAGCAAACTCAGCTGCCTAATGAATGAGTCCAGCAGCAGTAAGGTGAGGATGAGGAAACTCATGTACCTGCCTTTTCAGCACCTGCAAGCTCTGCTGCCTTTGCAAGGCGCTGCTAGACTTAGAATGTCACCCAGAACAGAAAGGTGGGAAATCCTGTGCACTGCAACTCTGCTGGACTCACACAGCCGTTTGGGAAGATGACATTGCAAAAATCATCGTTTTGTACCTAACTCCTTCTCTTTATACAGCAATACCTTACTTGAAAGGGGTACCCTACATTCTCAAAGAGTCTTAATTGCTTGCAAAGATATGACCAGTCTGACACACAACTGGAACTTAGATCTCATCCATTTTCAACTTACTACTAATCTTTTTCTTCCTTTAATTTGTTAAAATTAACATTCTTCATATCATGTAAAAGCCATCATTCAGAGTCTTGAATCACCAAGTGATAATCTGTTTCTTACTGCAAACAAACTACAATTAGGGAAAGAAAAAGTTTTAAAAGTTTATGATGAACTACAGAATTTTGACAGGCCTCTCTTACAGCAGTATAAAACTCCATGCTCAATATTCAACTCCTGGAGCTTTCAGTACCAACCTGAGAATGTTTGACTAAAGAAAATGAATTAGAAGGCCATGGCACCACTGCATGCTTCACAGAGATCATTTTAAATAAAAGTCTAAACTGAGCTATGAGGCAGGGCTGTGACGAATTTTCAGACTAATCCTTTATTTATTTCTCTGGAAAAGTTCAGTATTATCACTTAATTATCATTTATCCTCTCCTTTCACTGTAAGGTTCCCCTCTGCATGCTTCACTTCCACCTTGCTTTCATAAGCTCATCTATACTGCAAGCTCTCACTCATTCTCTGTAGTTAAATCATCCCTGAAAATATTTTTAGGAGATTAGGCTTTTTAGATTTTCCTTGCACCTCCTTCGGTATTGTCCCTAGACTAGTCTGGTCCTTCTCACACAGTTCCTTACCATCTGCTGCATTTTAGTTCTTTTCCCTGAATTTTATTGCTTAATATACTGGACCATAGGGAGGATATATGGTAGTGTGGCTCCCAGCCTGGACTACAATATTATATCTCTTCAATATTACTATTACTAAATGCACCATCACTACTTATGAGAAGTAGAGCTAGTTATTAACAGCACTGGACACCTGACAAGCAAACTCAGCTGTCAAAAAGTATACAGATAAGCCTTTTGCATTTTTGTTCATACCTGCTACCCATTCAGAACTAGTCTCATTCCCACAGTTTGTTTTCCTATTTCAGCTGTGCCTTCTACTGTCAGCAACCCACCTGTTTTTTCCACCTCATGGACAGCTCTTCTCTTCAGATTTACTTTGCCTGTGTAACGGTTAACTTATAACCTCACACCCCCAACCATAAACATCTATCCACACTACCTGACCCTTTTCACTTCCTTTGCTTTTCTACTCAAAATGGTGCCTTATTCATGTCTTTACACTCTTGCCCTATTAGACACATATTCTGTAAATTTTAAACCTGAATTAACACACCTTTTATTTCCTGAATTTAAAATAACATTACAACATATACCCATTTATTATTTTAAAATTCTACATCTGAATTCTATCAGCTGACTGGATAACACCACTAATTCCTCCCTGATTTCCCTAGAGTATTTCCTGGTGGCAAAATGGAGTCTGAATTCTTAAGTCATATCTGCATTACTTCATCCTGACAAATGTAAATTTTGTTGGCTAACAAGCAGCTCCAACATAGATCGTACACAGAAAGCTCTAAGTATTTATCAAATTAAGAAATTTTCATGTCTTTTCTCTTTCAGCTACTTTCCACCTCTGCATCTCCAAAACACCTATTGTGAGAAGCACAAAGTTTGAAAGAAAGTTTTCAAATCCCTCTGATGCTTATGACAGCATGAATCCAATGTTCTCCGGGCTATACTGGGAGCTGCTTCAGCCAGCTCCAGAGCTGAGCCAGCAGTAAAAGCCACCTCCAGTGCTGGGTCAGAGGCACTGGGGTCTGTCCTGGGAGCCACACTGCTTCCAGGGAGTCACCACCTTCTCCTTCCCTGCTGTGCAGGCATCCCACCTCTCCTGTCTCCAACACTGGTCTCTTCCCAACATGGGCCCAGTCCCCAGCTCAACCCCCAAAATATCCAGTCTTGGCTCTGAATCCTTTACCATTTTCCCCAGCAAGATTTTTTTTTTCCTCTAAGCAGGCTCCCATTTAATTCACTCTTTGGGCAGAACACCCTTCCTTTTGCCTGTATGGCACATGTCAGTCATTCAGGATATGCTGAAACTTTGGTTACCCCATTTTTCACACCTTCATTTTTGGACTAATGAGGGAAGCATAAATGAGTATTGGCAATGTTGCATTGATAATTTTAGTTTCCTTTCTCATTCTTTTGGCTTTATGAAGTCTCATTTCTTTTTTCTAAATTATTCAGTACTAAATTAGCAAAAAAAATATGGCACTGTTGACTCAGTGTCACTGTCTCTTTCCACTTCACCCACAGTTGAAGAGACACTACTACCATGATGTCAAATCTGCTTTGAGGAAATGAGAAATATGCTCCATAAAGAGAAATATGAAAACAGAATAATAAGGCATCCAATTTAGTAGCTTGGAACATTTTAATTTAAAAAATAAAGATTGGATGACAATGAAAGGTATTTGAAATGCTTAAGAACTGCACAACCACAAGATCTTGAAACCTTATTGGCAATTGGGATTCATTATCAAAGCATTGTGAAAATGCTTCCATTGTCAATATTAAGCATCAGTATTGTACTCACTGGTGAGACCCTGTGAAAAGTGAAGAAAAGTAATTAAATCTAAACTTGAGCCTTTCTGTGAGACACTGCAAGACATCACTTTGTTTAGCTTATTAAAAAGAGAAAAAGGATACTGAGAAATTACCTAATTAGAATAAGAAAGTATGTTTTTGGACAAAACATATCTTTAATCTACCTGAAAGGTGATAATATAAAGCAATGGCTTGAAGTTACTCTTAGATACCTTCAGATAAAAAGGTACACAGTTTCTTTCTGTTATTATTTTGACACCAAAGATAGTTCATGATTGGAACAATAAAGAAATGATGGATTTTTCATCTTTTGATTATTTTCTATCAAGACTGGGTATTAAACACGAAATGAGTATTATGATACCTGATCTATAGATCACACAGAAGAAATAGTGATCCCTTATGACTAAGCTATGTGGGTCTATAGCAGCAGAACAACATTTAAGCTTTTTGGTTTTAACCTGTTTCCAAGACCATCAAAACCCACAGTCATGACATAAATATCAGGGATAAACAGCAAGGCTAATCACAAATGAATACATTTCTCTACTAGACTCTCAAATTTATAATAAAACATATTGAAAGGTATGAAAATACAAAGTAAAAAGACACTGTTATTGTTTTGGGTTTTTTTAATAAACACTCTTGTGAAATGTTCTACTTCTGTCTTAAAAAATTAAAAGTACAGTATTCGTACATATCTATTGGTGCTAAAGCAATTACACTGCAATGATACAGTACACTTAAATACAGAAAATATCTTAAATGTTAAATGTGCAAAACCATAAAATACATTTATTTAAAAATAATATACATTTATATTTATACCGTCCTATTTTTCCTTAAGTATTTAAATTTATTTCTTGAAAACCTTTAACAAGATTCTACTTGGAGATACTCCTTTTAAAACATAATTGAGTACTCTTCATTCCTCAGATGTTGTATTACATATTTATTTTACTAATTAATTTAGCCATAAAAGAGTATGCATATCCAAGGTTGGAGGTAAATGTTTGTAAACAAAATAACTCCACAAACACAGCTACTTCCTCTAATCCATTTAAAATTGCTGGTGATATTTTAATAAACATATCGTCTTTGTTCTGCTTCCCTCAACAGCAGTCATGGTTAGAAAACAGATTCCATAATTGGTAGCTTTGCCTCCTGTTATATTATCAGTGCAGTTCAAGGCTGAAGTTAAAGGATTTAAGAAAATATACAACATGAATATTTGTGCATAGCATTAGTGCACTACATTGGTTTTTGGAGCAGTAAGTGTGACCCAACATTCCCACAGCCCAGCACTCAAGGAGTGAAAGAGGTGTGAGCAGGGCACAGCCCATGGTTAAAGAAAATACTACCCCTGCTGAGAGGGTCGAGGAAGGTGTCACCACCTGATAAACAACACTGGTCAATGGATGAGGAGACTGAGGTACCAAACCATGTTTTTCCTCAGTCTACAAGGGCAATCACTCTTCCCATACTTCCATCATGGATGGACAGCAGTACGACCAAATACTTCCCACTGGAAGTACAGATCGGATTTGTGATCACTTGAAGAACCTGAGCATTCACAACTTTGTGGAACCTGATGAGATACATCCCGGAGTCCTGACAGAACTGTTGGAACTACATCACTTTAGGCAAAAAACTTAATACCTGTGTATAACCAGTGTAAATAGACTTTTTTTGGGAACACCCTACCTCTGTCAGACGAATTGATCAAAAGGAACTGATCAAAATCAACTGAGAATTTATATTTTTTAAAATATTATTTAAGCCTGCATTTTACTCAGAAGTAAATTTCAAGAGTTTGGCTGTTGAAACAATGTTAATGCCAGTATGTTAATGCCAGTTTTAATTAATTTTGTCTTTAAAAAACCCCACAGTTCAGTTCATGGTAAATAAAAACCTATTTCAATAAACTAACCCTAGGATTTAAATCCCCAGGTCTTTTCCCCACTGCTCTTAAGGAGCAGTATTTCAGTCGTTCTAGACATCCATCCTGCTTCAAATTCATCTGGCTGAACATAAAGCATTTTAGGAGAAAAAAAAAAAATCAGAGCTCCCTTGAAAAGTTCCAAGAACGTAAACAAGAAGTAGAAGAAGTAAATACAAGTACTATTAAGTCTGTTATTCACGCAGCCTCGCAGGGGTGGTATAAGTACAGGAAGGAGGCAATCGAAGGGCTTGGACTCCTTGATCCTTGTGCGTCCCTTCTGGACTCCTTGATGCGTCCCTTCCAACCCAAGATATTCTACGCTTTTCTAGAGGCGGGGGCAGGTGCGCTTGCTGCGGAGAGCCGCTCGTTCGCCAGACCCGTAGCGCTATCTGTGCGAGCTGCCCCGCCCGCACCCCCTCCCGTGCTGGCGGAGGGGC
>VXBI01008284.1:0-52986 GCA_013397375.1 Toxostoma redivivum | reverse complement strand
GGGGCTGCGGAGCCTCTGCCCGGCGCGGCCGGACCCGAGAGCTGTCCCCAGCCTCGGCAGGGACGCGCCGCGCTGCCTCGGCCCTCCGGACTCGCCGCGTCGGGCTCTGGGAGGCAGCGCTGTCAAGGCTGGGTAGGAGAGAAACGGGGAGGGGGAGGCAAAGTGTTCGGCAGCACCTGGCCAGGTGCGGCTTCTGGGCACTTTCTTCATCTTCTTTCTCTTGTGGCAAAATGACAAGCACAAGTAAGGGTAGAGTGGTGGAGCGCCTACCTGACGGGAGAACACTTGCAAAAGCTCTGCTGAGCATCTTCGATCCGCTTCCTCACGTAATGCTGGAGCCGGTGGGATGCAGCGTGCTGAACTGGAACCTGGCGAGCTGCTGGGAGCACAGTGGTCTTTGGGGGCTGGCAGGAGGGCACAAAGCCTTAAGTCGAGCTCGTTTCTGTTTTGAAGGACTGGTACCCTAGAGTAGTACAGCAAAGGCTTGGTTACTGCAGTTCTCGGTGTGCTTTCCAAAGATAAAGGTGTGTGCAGTTCAAATTTTTGGGGTAAAAGGATGCCGAGAGGGAGGGGTGGTAGCCTTCAGATGGAAGAGTTTGGGTCTGGTCTCATCTTCCAGCCAGACATTCAAAAAATCAGGAGGGGGCATGCAGCTGAGTACAGGGAGTTTAATCACCTCGGCTGACTGGGAATTAAAGTATATTATTTTCCTTCCTTTCTCTCTTCGTGCAGTGGGTTAAGGGCTTTCCCAGTTTCAAGTTTGTTCCTCTTTGAATTTTGGTGTGGAAAAAAGCAATACCTGTGAAGTTCTAGAAATATCATGCTTGAATGGCACGAGGATAGAATGTCTGCAGGGAGCATCTTTCTGGCATGAAAGATCCATGCAGTGCCCACTCCCACTGAGAGAAAGCCTCTGCAGTACGAATGGCAAATGTAACATAGTAGAACAGGTTCATTTTGGTGATGGCTATATATCCTCTGGCTATCAAACTTAATTGGTAAGTATAAATATAACTGTTGCAATTTACATTTGCCAGCATTTCTTATGCTCTGAAATAAGTACATTTCTCACATTGCTCAGAAACAAGCACCTCTCAGTAAGAGCACAGTCACTGACATCAACTTTAGCTGTCTCTTGCACATTCACCCTTTCAGGACCCACCCTCTTTTTTTCTCTTTTTTCGAAAATGCAGAGGGTTTTGATACTACATAGCCAAAAATTACCTCTGGTAGGTCAGCAGGAAGGTTATACATCTGAAGCAAGGCCAGCTATGGCAATGGAGAAACCCTAATTTGACAGGGTAAATTCCAGCCTCAGGGTACTACCTTGGTTATTCTGAACTAGCCATATGCTTACATAGGCATTACAGAAAAACAATAGCTGGAAAATACTTTCCAGTACATGCATGCATGTATGTATAGATACGTACAACTCTTCTGCTTTTCATTAGAGGAAATAAAAGAACGTTTTATTAGTTTCACTAACCTGGAATCTCTCCCTTCCCTCATCCAGAAATGCCACTCGTAACGCCTAAGATATCAGAGCTCAAAAATATGTCAGAGCTGATGGATTTCCGTGAAAACTTTTGATAATGAGAAAAACAAAACTGTAATATGCTAAGGCAGACCAAGATGGGAGATCCTGCTGGTCATTTCATTTATCTGTCCAGAGCACGAGGGTTCCCTCCAGGTCACTGTGTAGTGCTTTGCTTAGTAAATTGATTGGTTTAACTAAATCTAATACAGTGATGACCTCACCAGTATTCACTCTGCTCCAATGTTATTTTGAAGGCAGGAGAGCAGAAGACACAGAAGTCTACTTGGAATATGAACTATACTACTATATCAAGGTGTGGAGGTTTCATTGCTGTTGTTTGTTTTTCTTTTTGTTTTAAATATTGGTATTTGAAACAGAGCCCACAGCCCTGTGTAAGTGGTAAGAAATTTCTTGGCAGAGGAAATGAGAATGGGATTGCTTAGTCTCCTCTGTTCCCTATTTTAATACATCCAGTTAAGGTGAGCCTTTAGACTGAAAGGGGGCAAGACAGGACAGAGCCATCTTTTCACACATGCTGTTTTCTTGGGGACAGCTTTGATGAATTAGGAAGCAACTCTTAATTGCGCTCTAACTGTGCAATAGATTTCTGCTTCCTAATTAGAATGTGACCCATTTTGCTTGGAAAGTGGGGTGGGGAGTAATTTCTGGATTTTTGAATTGAACATTTAGGTTTATGGGGGGGATAGAGAAGGCAGTGGTACAATGTACTCTCTTTACAAAAAAATCGAATCCTGACAGGTATTAAAAAAAATTGCTAGAAGGTGTTAAGGGGATTCCATATTACTATTCAACACAAAAATTTTTGTGCATCCTGAGCTTTTCAAGTTATTTTTATTCTGGTGTAATGTCCCATTTTATTTTTACCTGCATAAGGTTCTCTGAAATCTAGGATATTTTCTCTTCTGACAATTTTTATGATCTCTTGCCATGAAAGACTGGAATGGTCCCTTCTGACCTTAAGAAACAGTGCATGTTATATATAACTACAGTCTATTGTAAATTTGCTGCCTTACTGCTCACACTGGAGCTGAACTCCTTTAGAAGTCATGTACTGGTGGCCTATCTAATTTGCATAAATGGTATTTATCACAGCAGGTACAGAAGTACAGCAGATTTCAGCCAAAAATACTCCTACCAAGTCAACATTTCTCAGCTTGTGAAGTTCCCCTTTCCAAAATTTAAAGACCTTTCAGAGTGTATTTCTGAAGTCTGAGTGCTGATAGCCAATATCTCATCTTAACAGCACTGAAATTATGATTAGATTTCTTAACATCTGACTATAAAAGTTAAAGCCATGGTTTAATCTCTGCTGGTTGTGCAGCAGTTTTAATATAATTTGGGAAATGTACATATCATCTAGGCACTGTAAGAGAGGTTCATACAGTTACACAGAGTTTCACATCCCTTCATAATATGCAAATTACTTTTTTGATATATCATGAGGTGATCAATAGTTTATGGTTCTAGAGACCTTCAGTAGTATGTAGTTCTGTTTAATGTATTACACTTATCTCTGTAGCTCTCACTAATGTAGGAAAGCATTTCATTGGCAAGTTTTGTTTAAAACTTGTTAAAATGGGATTAAAAATCATAAGTGTATGCAGTGGGAAGTATGGGAAGAATTTCTTCATGGAGAGGGCACTGTGATACAGTTTAATAGATTAAAAATAAGAAAACACAGAATATATTTTCAAGATGTTTCACAAGTTGAGTTAATTTTTTTAAAATTGTTCTCTTTCCTTTCCTGCTCTTGACTGAGCTTTAAGTGATAGCTGTACTGTGAAGTTTTATGTTACCAAGTGGCACTTGAGCTAATATAAACAATTAAGGAGTATATCTTATGGTGGACAGAGTTCACCCTTAGAGGATAGGAATATACTGTTTATATCAATGAGTTCTTGAAGGATTTCAAGTACTCTGCAGTTGCTCTAGTTCAGTTTTTTAAAAGGACATCACTGAATACAAATGTTCAGAACACTGAGTCTTTATCAGTTTAGAAAGTTGGTTATCTCAGTTAGGGGAATTTTTTTTTCCAAGAGAAGAAGCCAGCATAGCAGATGTGTGGGTTGTACTGTACAGCAGCTAGGTTTAACCTGCAATGTTAGTTTTACATTTTGCAGTACTATGTGCCCAAATATGTGCAAGGGAAAATACAGTGCACAAACTGTCCTAAGGTTCTATCACATCAACAAAACAAAGTATTCTTTATAAGAACAGAATGTCTCACTCAGGTGTTCAGCTCTAATCTCCCTCTACAGACAAACTTCAGCAAGTGAAGTATAGCTCTCATTCAGTCCAGACTTTTTTTTAGATGGCTGTACAGAGACCTCTCCAGTGAAGGGATTCTGCAAGGAAATAAAGTGAGGCCACCTAAAACTTAATCTTTTTGTCCACAGTCCCTAAAGAACCAGGAAAATACAACTTCTCTTTAATGAAGGTGAAGTCACTTGCATGCTTATGGAAAGGATGTCGTCTTACCTCTCCTGTCCTGTTCCTAGTAACTGGGTCCCATTAACTCTGCTAAACCTCTCTGTGTGTTGCTGTGGGCTTTTTTGGTGAGGTATGTCCCTTTCAAATCTGCCAGCAGACGCTGCCTAATGCTTACTGACTGCTCTACAGACACTCCTTAGGTCTTTTCCTACTCACTTGGGCAGCTAACTTAGAGGTTCTTGTGAAAGTTCAGAGCTACATCTAATCCCATCCAGTTCCCAGCAAAAATGAAGTTATCAGTCCAGGAAGAAACACCTTATTTTCTTAATGCATATTAAACTAAGAAGTGTATATAATCTACGTAGTTTAGGCAATGTCACTGACACACACATACAAAGGCATTAAAATACCTTTGTAAAATGGTAAGAAGTAGTCAGAAATTACAGAATAGTGACACATATTTCAAAGAGTACTGAAACATACTTAAAAGTCAATGACATATGACAGCCTCTGGCCCTCATTCTGCATTTACTGATTAAATTTTCTATTCATTTCCAAGTTACTATTACTGTTGAAGAAGTTTTAATCATAAAGTCCACATTGAATCTGGTTAAATAAACAGGATGGTACATTTCACTAATTAATTGGAGAAAGCTGAAGAAAAGATTAAGCAAAAGCAATCAGACTTTTTGAAAAGTCTTGGTATAATCTTCAAAGCACCATTTAACATAAACTGTGTTTCTTTTACAACTTGCCCATTTACTTGTAGCAAATACAGTAGTAATGGCTGTCAGTTAAATTTTTTTAACTAATCTGGAATACAAAGTCATCAAGTGAAGTCATGTATGCTATACATGACTTGTGGATGCAGTGAAGATAATTCTTAAAGCAGAAAAATAACTTGTCAAAGTGGCTGCTTTAAACTCCTCAGTGCATGCTTATTATTGTTTAAAGAGTTTTTCAGACTTACAAATTATAAAGCTATGGAATACTTTTGCATCATTTTATATAAACCAGTGTAATTCTAGACACCAAACTACGTATTGACCTAAAGCATTAAAGAGAATATGTGAGATGAGAGCTGATTGACAACCAATTTATATGCTGCTTTATTCCTGAAGACCACTCTTCTCACACATCATGTATTTTATGCTGAATTTAGAGGCATAGTCGTGTCCATTGTGTTGCATTAGTCTATAACAAAACAAAATAATTGATCCAGATATCAGGCCTATACAGTTTTGGAGAAACAAAATAGAATGGGAAGAAAAGGCAGACAAAGCTTTATTGCCAGCAAACAAAGCAACAATAGCACATAGGTATTCTGAATGACATAGTTACTGATATGGTTCTTTGGAAGTGCGTAAAATAAATGCTACTGATACAATAGTGGTGTTCTGCAGTGGAAGATGTGCACCTGAACAAACAGCTGAGGAGGAACAATGAAATTATGTGTGTCTGAAACAGAAGATATTCCTATGTTATTATGAGATTTCATGTTGAAACAGGAAACAGTTGCTTTTTGTGTATTTAGAAAAAGCTGTGCCCAACAAAAGTCTTTACGAATGGGAAGACATTGAGGCAGAGCTGCACTGAGGCTCAAAAACCTGCCTGAGATGAGGCTTCTGGTACCCCACCTGTAATATCCCACAGGTCTGATTTCAAAGATGCTGGCTAAAACAAGAGTAGAGCTAGAGTGAAGAGACACCTTGCTGTCTTTTTCTCAGAAGTTCCTATGCTATATTCAGCCACAGGAAGTCTTGAATAAAAAAGTTCGCAACAACGAGTTACAAAGTAAGAATCCCAATGAATTAATATATAGCATTAATTTTCTTTTAAAAATAACCCAAAAAACAAAACCACAAAGAGCTTAAAAAAATCCCCAACAACAGCAGGAAAAAAAAATCAACACCACCCCTCTTCCAATCCAGTGATATGTTGTCACTATGAGACCAGCAGCTAAAATTTAATCTTTCCAGAGACAGTCTGTTACAGAACTTGGCCGTCAGCATAGCATATTTCAGTATGACTATTAAGAAATAAGTGTTCCTACCAGTAGGCTTTAAATTAACTTCTTTCCACACAGTTCAACCTGTTCCTCGCTGGAATCCTATTATGCTTTTCCAATAAGGTGTTAAGACACTCCAGCTTACTATTTATGGAGCCAGTGACTTAAAATATACTGTGAAGTAAGTGGCTATTCCTTTAATCTGTGACCTTAAAATTCAACAGAGTTGATGTTTTGTTGTTCTTATGTACAGAACTGCCCATCAGTCACTGATCCAATCTGGCTGGTGCTGTACCCTGTGCTCCCATTGCTGCTGAATATTGTGGCAGTGTAGCTCGGTGAAATTGCCTATATCGAATTTTCTGTCACCTGGTGTCTTCCCCCGTCAACATCCACAGTGTGGGGCTATTAAGACTATTTCTTGTTAAAAGTGATATAGATTAAGCTGAGAATGATTAGAAGGAATGGTGGGGACAGGGAAAGAGAGCAGAAGACTAATGATGACAGACAAAATGGAACTCTTTCAGATAGAGAAAACTTAACAGTGGCCAAAAATGAAAAAACCCCAAATGCCTCAGCAAACTTGCCTCACATCAGACATCATAGAATAGCCTGAGACAAGATATGCCCACAAGCTCAAAGCCTGTGGGCATACAAGGAGGCACTGTTTTAACTTCACATCTAACATGACACTTTGCTTCTCTTTCTTCCCAGCCTCGATTTCTGCTTCCTAACAATATTGCTGCCTTGTAGCCCATTAAAAATGGAAAAAGGAAAAGCACGGAAGTGATAATCAGTAGAAAGCATCAGGAAGCAGACCTATTCCATTCATGATAGAGTCATGACCTCTGTAAATGCAAAGCTATCAAACAGAACTTCAGATTACTTAGAAACACATCATTAGTCTTTGTTGCACTGGGACTTAGGTTATTGTGGAAAAGTCATTAATTTCTTTTCAGATTCTCTGGAGAATTTCCAAAACCTAGCCCTTGCATTTCCTCAGGTTGTTCATATGCAATTTTATATTTCAGCCCTTGTTAGCTGGCACAGTATGTGCTGTTCCAGGCTTAAATTCATAATTACAGTATCCTACTAAGGCAAAGTAGTCAGGAACTCAGCTGTCATGGCTTCTACTTCTAAGTGGAGTTAGACAATATTGAAATCCACACCAGCCCTTCACTAAGGATATAAAGTCTTTGGAAGACACTGTAATTTGGGGAGCTTGTGTACGCATACTGCATACTTGCTCATACTGCAACAATCGAATAGCTCTACTATGTGTGAAACTCTATGTGTGAAATTTCACTTCAAATGTTGCATTAAAAATACCCTGACCTTTAAAGGGTGTTCAGTGGTGGTATTAGTAGTCTTTTGATAAAGCCTAAAGTTAGTTCTTCACATCACAGCAGCTTGGTGGCTAACTCTTGAAATGACCTTCAGAAGTATCCATTGTGTATTTTCTTTGCTGAGTATGGAGACAGGAACCACAAGTCTTTCAATGTTTTGTTGATTCAGTCATACTATAGTCTATGGTTTCATTATCTTACGTCTTTGCAGGGCTAGCGTGCAAGCCACCTGTTTTATCCTTAGAAAGAATAAGCGCAAAACAAAAGTTAACTTCACTTAAAAATGACACAAAAATCAGCTTTTCCTTGGTGTGCTATTTACCTAGAGCTTTTCCTAATTCCTTCCTAGGAGAATGTTTCCTTCTCATATTGGACTGTTCTATCTATATTGCATGAGCCTTTTTCCCAGGAGGCTTGACTTCTAAGGTTGCTTTTACATGGTTCTTTGGGAGACTATAATTCCCAGGCAGCCTACAAGACCCTCAGCTTTTAGACATGCTCTTTCGGTCTCCTCCACACATTTCCTTTTTATGTTTCGTTTCTAAGACAGACATATTCTTGTAGACTGAAAAACCAATTCTCTTGTGATTGGGGTTCCAAGGAAACCAGATTTTTAAAAAATAGTAACTAATAATACTCTGCGTGAAAATTAAAGTTTCATAATATTCATGTTTCCTGATGACTGGAAATAATTTTCTTACGGCATTGTTGCATATGCCTGTCTTTTTTAAACATTTAATTACACTAAATCATCTCTGAGCCTGGAGTTGGGAAAGCTAAAGTTGGTTCAGTTTTGAAAAGAAAAAGATATTTGCAGTGTGGCTGAATATAAGATAATGTGCTTTTTCTTTTCCCTCTTTCAGCGAAGTTTTTACTTGAGAAATACACATTCGCTCAACAAAACAAAAACCACTTTTAAGGGTTATTCTTGGTGGAAAGCGCTCTATGCCCTATTACCCGCTTGAGTGAAACCAGACTAAGAACTTCTGTCATGGCAGCTTTTCTGCTGGGAGCTGTGTTGCTTATTGTTCAACCTCAGATAGTGCCTTCCAGACCAGCTGTAAATTCAAATGCTGAGACTTCTTCTCAGTCTGTTCAGAGAGAGCTTTTAAAGAAAACATCTCAGAAAAATGACTTCAAGGAAAGCATTCATTCTAATGGATCATGTCAGCAGCTGCCACAGACTATTATTATTGGAGTGAGAAAAGGTGGAACAAGAGCTTTGTTAGAGATGTTGAGTCTCCATCCAGATATTGCAGCAGCAGAAAGTGAAGTTCACTTCTTTGACTGGGAAGATCATTACAGGAATGGATTGCAGTGGTATATTAATCAAATGCCATTCTCATATCCCCATCAGATCACCGTGGAAAAAACTCCAGCATATTTCACATCACCTAAAGTGCCTGAAAGAGTTTATAACATGAACCAATCAATGAGACTACTCCTTATTTTAAGGGACCCAAGTGAGAGAGTACTATCAGATTACACACAAGTGTTCTACAACCACATGCAGAAGCACAAGCCGTACCCATCCATTGAACAGTTCCTGATTAGAAATGGTGAACTCAATCTGGACTACAAGGCAATAAACAGAAGCTTATACTACATTCACATGCAGAACTGGCTGAAGTATTTTCCTCTTGATCATATCCACATTGTAGATGGGGATAAACTAATCAAAGATCCCTTTCCAGAAATAGAAAAGGTGGAGAGATTTCTGAAGTTATCACCGCAGATAAATGCTTCGAACTTTTATTTCAATAAAACGAAGGGCTTTTACTGCCTGAGGGACAGTGGTAGAGAGCGCTGTTTACATGAGTCCAAAGGACGAGCGCACCCACAAGTAGATGCCTGGTTACTGGAGAAACTGCAGGAATATTTCCATGAACCCAACAAGAAGTTTTTCAAGCTTGTGGGCAGAACATTTGACTGGCACACATTTGTGGCAAGTTAGTGGTAAGCTTCAGAACCTATGTTCCAGTGTACAGTTAGATTTGAAAAGGGCATTTAAGCTATTATTTATTTGTAAAATCCATAAATACTTCTGTACAGTATTAGATTCACAATTGCCATATATACTGGTTATATTTTTCTACTTGTTAAATTTGAAAGCATTTTGTATTGTTTTTCATGGTTGTTAACATTGTGTATGATGTGTCTATATAAAGAAACTAAATTATTTCATTGCAGAAGGTGCTCTCTTGAGAATGTGTTGTCTTTTTAATAAATAAGAAATTCATTTCCACAGAACATTTCTGAATTATTTGAATACTTTGGCCTTCCAGACTATTTTCTCTAATTGCTAATGAATGTGCTAAACTTTACCTTTCCTTTTTTCTTAGTTTAAAGTGTGGATTAATAATTTCTTTTCCATTTGAAAATATTATTGTAGTTAACAAATTGTTCAGTCCTGCTTTATGAAATTATTTCCTGTCAAAGTGATGGTACTTACACATGTTGGGAAATGCACACCCAAAGGACAATGGAAGTCTCTGTGTAATTTGATATATTAACTGCTATACTTAGCCTTCATATTCACTGTTAGAACAAGTGCTCCTCAATTCTTTGGCAATACAGTGAAGGATTCATGGCAGATTATTTAAGATTCTGTGGGGACCAGTTCATGAAATACAGTTAGCTATAGAAATATGGTCAACCTGAAAGCTTCTTACAATCTCTGGATATATGCATACTTCATAGCGAGGTATGGTTTAGAAAATTTAAGCAATATAGAGACTTTTTCAAGACTGCTTTTGACTGTTCCTACATTTCATAGAGCACAGATATACTTTACCAAACAAACACACCAGAAAAATTACTTGGTCTACATTCCAGTAAGCAGCAACTTCATTCATATAATTACCACATTTGTCCCCTACTTGAGGCTTTTTTTTTTATGAGTTTTCAGTTGCTTCATACAACTGAAAATTGCCTGTGGGCTACTGTTTGTTTAATCTCCTTCCAAGAACCATGATGCCAGGTCTTGATTAGATGTATGTTGTGGGATTAACCCAAATTCCAAGAACTTTCCTTGTTTTTCATCTGCTTACAATTGAAGTTAGATGTTAGCACTTTGGCAAAACCTGCAGTTGTCCTTTTCTACAGTGGTTATGATGTTTTGTTAGCCATCAGTTTCTGGAGTTAGATTTAATCCAGTTTCCACACAAGGCTTCTTAGAGTACTTTCAATCCAAGCTACTGATTTTTATTTCATGATCTTGAATTTAGTTGTTGAATGTGCAATGGCAACATCCAGTAAATTTGAACTTGGAGCTGATTGTTGCAATCCTTTATAAAATTTAAATGTTGATTAATTCATTTTTTTTCTGGTGAGCTAGTGCAAACTTGGGCACTATGACAAGGTATTGTCTGGATGCAAATATCCCATATTATGCCTCTTGCATGAAAATTTGCAGATGCTGTCCCCTTCTCTCCCACTCCTTGTGCACCTGCCCAAGCTGTATTCAACCTCAGAGAGGTTGGTGGTGTTTTATAAAGCCTACAATGAAATGGTATTGTACTCAATAAAATATTTTCTGAATTGCATTTTTCCTTTCTGTTTTTTTTTCTTCAGTTTCTAGTTTGGAAGACCAGAATTTAAGATTCGACTCCAGTTTAGATTTCATCTAAATGTTACTTAAGAACTTAGCTGCAGCCTGTTGCTATTGATATGAAAGCAGTTTTTTGCTGCTGGCTTGTGCCAGCAATGTGTCCACTGCTGACCCAGACTACACAACAAGGAGGGAAAGTTTCTGGGGGCAATAATCTCAAATCTTACATGAGGGAGATGCCAAAAATAACAGAATCATAGTGCCATCATGTTTCTATTAAAGTTTTAGAAGAGAGGAATTCAGAGGATTTTGTGTAAGGTGGGGCAGTATTTTTTCCTACATTTACCCCATTTCCTTGGTAATGTTATCTTTGCGGGAGCCAGCTGGACCAAAGTGATTTTGGCCCAGGCAAAAGGCTTCCATTAGTGCCTTCGTGCAGTCTCAGATTAAGCTCACCAAATTCACCAGTGTTTTGCTGAGAAGGGAAAAATATGAGCAGGTGAGTGACCAGGAATTGGAGGAGTATATGAAGGCAGGGTTGCAACAAGTCCACCTGCAGCAGGTTGAACAGGGCAGTGTAGGGCATCAGCATTGAACTGGAAATGCCTGTGCAGTACTGACAGCTGATGTTGGTACTGAGGACACTTTCAGTGTCCAGTGCTGCTTGATACCAGTATTTTGCCTGTCTCTAAGCAGGACACATGCACACATTTCCCCACACAATATGGCATGAACCATTAGGTCACTATGACTGCTATAGTGCTAGGACCTCATAGAGTGTTGTCTGCAGGATCCAGAGGTCAAGTGACCACTTCGGGGGACATTCTGAAGCAGAATATCACATGACTCAGGTCCCAGACACCAAGTTCAGAGGGTCCCACAGAAAGTACAGCATACCCAATGCTTACACCGTGTGCAAGGATGGCATGATTGTACAATACCTTATCCTGGAGGTTCCATGGCTAGCTCTCTGTTAGCTGTGACAGTGATGAACAATAAATCACACTCACATTAATAATAACAGTAATGTTTACCTACCATAGGTTCAAGAGTTCAACAGTTAAAATCCTCAAAACTGAGGATGTTCTGTTATACCAGAGCAACATTCTTTTTTCACACTAGTTACTGTACTTAAATATATTTACTAGACTGTTTCTAAAGAAGTGTTCTACAATAACAAAAGCCATCAGAAAGTGAAGAGAGAATGAAAGAAAAAGGCTGAGGCACATTCCATTTGGGACTCTAGAAAAATTAATAATGACCTTTGAAGGCATGTCATATCTATTCATAAAAGCAAATAAAAATCCCTGAAATACTTTTCCAGTGTTATGCAACACAGGTATTTATTTCTGAAAAGCTCTACTAGCTCAGGTGTAAAGTACAATGACTTGGGTGTTGCTCCAGAGACCTGCTTTCTCAGGGCACCTAGCCAAGCCTGCAATCACTCTTGCAAACATAAAAGAAATACAAAACTTTTTGAGAATTGAAAGCCTGGTACTCCCCTTGAGTACAAAAAGAAATGCCAACCAAATAATTATTCAGGGTGGCATTGCAGGACTAAGTCTTGCCCTTTGCGTCACAACATAGATTAGTCTGAGGCTTTGAAAGCCAGATATTGTACCTGCAGAGGAAAAAGATTAAACTATAATGATTATCGCAGAAACACTGCTCGAAGATTATGGAAAGGGAAAAGAACACCAAAGCTATTACTTCATCAGGAGTATTGCTACATGTACTGCTGATGCTGCATGATCTTGTTACATGTGCTTTGCTCTTCCTTGTATATTTTTCCTGCTGTTACAGGTTAAAAAAATCTACTGTGCTTGAATAAATCAACATTTCTTTGGAACATATCAGAAAAAAAAAATTCCATTTTTGATTCTTGCTACATTCATTGATGAGTGTGTGTGAAACTTAACACTATAGAATATTTTAGATGAAAACATTTTAGTTTGGTTCTCAAACTTGATAATTTTATGTTTCCTTGTCTACTGCCATTTTCAGAATCAGCTTCTGCAGAAAGCCAGGATTTCATTCCCTGTTGTCGTTCAAACAGATTTCAAATGCCAAAGAGAAATATGGGTTATGGAATATGGCATATGGCATATTTCCACGTATCTTTCTTCTGCTTTATCTAGCATGGATGACCATATATTTAAAAACTATGACATGTACTCTATAAGTAAGAGACTACATCAAAACTACTTTTCATAGGAATATTTGTTCTCCTTTCTCTTTTCTGAAAGTCCTAATTAAGACCACATTGTGAATGAAATTTTGTAGGAATATGTTAGTAGATGTTCTCTAATACAGTAACAAAGTAATAAAACTTAAATAAGGCAAAAGCATAAAACTAAACTAAGTCAACAACACATGTTGAACTTGGTACTAGGTATATACCTGCTGAAATATTTGCGTGTGCCTCTACAGCTGTAGCAATATTTTCTCATTCATAACCCAGCATTTATATGACTCTGTCTAAATGCCCAGTTATGCTCAAAAGATTGTCTGTTCAATGTTAATTCCTTCATTTTTCAATTGATTGGAAAGGCCAGTTATGGGTTGAAGCCATGCAAATATCTTGTGAATGGAAAAAACTTTCATTAATAATTTAATGATTTAAAAGCTTACAAAAAATAAATGAAATTGCATTTATGTCTCCTAGAATTTTAGCAGAGAACAATACTCTTTTCCTGCAACAGTAACCCATCCACAGTAAATTTTCTACTTAAATACCACACAACAGTTGATGCAGTTTTTAAGATAATAGTGCAATAAACTCAACAGTGATGCTGGAGATTTTAAATGCCTTCTGGGAAGTATAAAATATGCAAGTCAGGGTGGGGAGCAGCTGGATGCATAAGAACATCTGATCTCATTGGTCTGAGAAAACTTTTTCTTTTTTAATGGTACGGAACATGAAATTTTTGGCTTGGAGATAACTTTGTGTTGTCTATGAAAGCCATGTCTTCAATTAACTTCCAAGTCAATAATCCTATCATAATTGCATCATCTTTATACCTAGTATTGATATAATTCTCTGGCAAAACACATTTTAGGAGTCAAACCTCAGATAACAGGTGCATCCCTTAGTATAAGAAAAAAAATAATACAACTCTGACACATAGCTTCAATTACAAAGGCTCATTGCTTTGCACAAAGGAGTATTCTGAAATTCATGGCAAAATTCTTCTTTTCTTAATTTGGATGAAGATTACAGAATCAGGAATGTTTATACATTCACAGAAAACAGAACAACAAACATGCCCTCCCCTCCTTGGTTTACAATCAATCAGTGAGCAGTATTTCATTAATAAAGATCTGGCCAGCTTCCAGGATCCAACACAGTTCAGTCCAGATAACATGCAAAAGGGGAGTTCTTGCAATTCTTAACCAAACAGACTTTTCAGGGTATTTCCTATTACTGAAATTTTTCTAATTCTTTCTTCCTCCCCTGTATGCTGCTGTCCTGTCACATCTGTGCTATTAATTATATTACTACCCTATAAGAAATAGATCTATTATCTGATGTTGTTTTTATAGAATACATATATTCTATAATACATAGAATATATATTTGAATATAGAATTTAAATTAATGGGAACTCGCAACATTATGGAGCTCAAAAAATACATGTTTTTGCTCTGATATATTTTAAACTTTAATTGAATAAAATTCAACTTATTTGGTCTGTGTCATTGCATTACAGGATGACCTATTGTCACACCATCATCACATGTAGGTAATTATCTAATGGTATTTATATTTTATAAATAGAGATGTATAATCAAAATAAGAAAACTTTCTTGTTGCTACAGTAGCAACTATATTCTTGCCCATATTATGAGACTTTTACCAATAGCACAAATGGTAGCAGTGTTTCTTTGGAAGTGACAGAAGCATTTTGAGATCCATTCTCTTAATACATGTAGGAATAGGGTCTTTGTTCCCTCTGTGATCTTATGTAAAGTACAAAGTGCAGGAATGCAAAATATGTTCTATAGTCAATCAACAACAGTTGGTGAAGTTTTGCTAAACCAAAGGTATCAAAAGTGTGCATTTTCTGAAAGAAAAGGATTTGGAACCATTCCAGGTGGTTTTTGTTTTAATGTCTTATAGTTTTCTTGCCAAAATACATGAGTTCCTGTGCAAAGGGAATAATAGAGGGAAAAACAGGACACGTGCTGCAGAAGCAGAGCACCTACTCTATTTTACTGTGACACTGGCTGGACCTCAGCTAGGCAGCTGCATGAATAAAGGACACTGGAAGTGGAAAGAAAGGGAGCACTGGATACAGGTGAACATCTTGTCATAACCTCATTACTTCTGTTCATATCCTTACATATGATGAATGAGCACTCACTCTCAATTCTCAAAACAACTTCTCTTCCAGTTCTTGTCTGTGCCAGAGAAAGGGCATCCAAATCCAACTGGGTGTCTGTTGATTCCCATGCCTTAAGGCCTTTTTTACAAATTAGTGCACTATAATGCAATTATTCACCTCAGTTTCTAATCTTCCCCTTTTTTGTTTTTAAATTTGTACTGAGTTTTCCATCTGCTACAAATAAAAAGGTTTGATGAATAAATTATTTACAGCCTGCAGGAGGAGAAGAGTTCATATGAAACATTTTGCAGACAGGAGACTTGCAAAAGAGGATATTTTCTCATAGAAAAAAGAGCATCTGTGGACCAGTTTGTTTCTTGCTGACTAAGCCAACTGGATATGATAGCATTTTGGCGGCTTCCTTATTCTTGTGTGGGCTTCAGTTATATGAATTCCATAAGATATTTATTATTGAGTGCTACTATATATTGAATATCATGCATGTGATAGTTTATGGTGTTGGCATTAGTTTTCAAAGTTAATTATTTAATATCAAATGATATTAAAATCCTGGTGCCATTTTTTCATGATATACTTGAGTCATTTAATTCTCAGACATTCATAAAGTGAGAAAAAAAGTAAAAGTTGAACTGCCTCTAAAGCTCCTTTTTGTGACTCACAGAAAAACTTTTTTTCTACAGCCTTATGTAAGAAAGTTAAATTTCAAGCATGGTAAGTAAAGGAAAGGATTTACTCTCCCTTAAAAAGATGGCAATGCATGAAAAATGGATTTTAGCAAGCGAATTAACTGTTCATGTCATTGAACAGAGATTGACAGCTCATGAAAGTGAAAAGGAAATCCTTCCTTGTTCTCAGAGCAAGGGTAAAATGGGTGTCAGAGCCTCTGTGGGGACTTGCAGAGTTCTGGTATGTTCCCTCCACCTTAGCACAAGCATGAGAGTTTTACTGTCTCTCATCTGTCACGTCAAAAAGATGCCTTTTCTTCTCCTGTGCTCCAGATTACCAACCTTAAATTGGTCTGTTTAGCTGTGAGTATACTGGAAATAACAGTGTAAACATAAAGGAGAAAGTGGCTTAGTAGAAGCAGCTCTCTACTCCACCCACCTAACTGCTTGCCTTATAAACAGTTAGCTGAACCAGCTGGGAGGACGGTGTGCCCAGTGCAGACAGAAGGAATACATTTCACTGGTATTGCTGTGAAATAGAGAAAACTCTTCATTGCCTTATTCAGGAGACAGCTTTGTTGTTGTTCCTAAGTGAAGGACCTCAGCCTTTAAAATTGCATCCATTTCTTTGGCACACAGGCCATTCTGTCTTGTGTTTGATTGCCTAGTAATAAATACTTGCTGGGAATGATGCCCCTGAATTTCCTATTCCCCAAACCAGTAATTCAGAATGTGATTTCAGTAGATACAAGCCATGGTTGAACACTCAGAGATATTGCTTATTCTGGCCAAAGCTGTTCAGAGCTGTGCCAGAACAGGAGTGAATTCAGCTGAAAAGGAACCCAAACAAAACCTGTTTTTTCAGCTGCATCAGGTCCCTGGTTCAGGTCATCACAGTTCTGCAAACAGAAGCATCCCTGAGCAGACCTGAATGTGAGACTGCCTTTCATTGCAACACTGCCACCAAAAATTAGCCCATTAAACTACAAAAGTGTGGTATCAGACCTAAATAAAAGGGAAAAGAGACAAAAGGAACAACAAAGCACACGGACTTCTTTTGGGAAAAGAAGCCGATTTTATTGAACCGAGAGCCCATATTTAAAGCATGTTCCGATGCACGGAACAGAACCGTAGTTCATTGATCCATTGGGACAAACATCTCCCAGGATGTGTCCCACGGACACAAGTGTCTGTCCTTGTTGTGAATTCCTTCTTATTTTTCCAACTTGTTTTTCATGAATTCCAACCTGTTTTTGACCATGTTATCACCTTGGGAACTTTCTCCTTATCACCCTGAGAACAGGGTAAAATTCAAACTTGTGAGAAATACTTCTCCAAGCTAATTCAGTAGATGTCTCTCTGACCACACAAAAGTCTTCAGGTATTACAGTACCTTGAGATATCCCTTCCCTCTATTTTTACCATCATAGGACTGGTACAACTTGGTGGGCAATTATCCTTTGAATTGGATCAGGGAACTGATGCTTTTTATACATTTGCTTTAAAGCACTGGTCATGCAAAGAGGACCAGAGAAGTGGCATGCAGTGGCCATTGTGGAGGTTGCTATGAATTGTTCCATGGAACAGTTTGTGGTGTGGCACCACAGCCTTTGTACATTTAGTTTAGCTTGACCTTTCTCCACCCACTGACTCCTCTAGTTCAGACCAGTCTGTGAACTGACAAATGCTTTTGATGAAGACATTTAAATTGAATGGATGCCCAGGGCTCATTTTCTCATCTTGACTGATGTTAGACATAATAGTGTTCAAATACTCTGTGTGAAGAGGAGGTGCTGTAAATGACCCTCAAACCTGTCTGTGAGGTCACTGCAACAGTGGAAGTACAGAATTCCCCACATCTCTCCAAATGTTTGTCTTTCAAGAGGTTGCGTTTTCCATTCAATTTTTGTCTTTCCATTCAATTCTAAACATTTTGTCTGTCTGCCAACAAAGGGCAGAGGGTCCAAGATAATTCTGGTTATTGAAGGAGACACTTTTAGTACCACCCTTAGCCAATTTCACAAGGGAATTGTGCCACAATTTTATATATTTATAACTGAATATTTGATGGGTGCAATCCACTACAAAAATAATTACAAGAAAAAGTCTTTCCTTTTCTAAAAGAACAAACAATTTTTGATCACTTTTAAACAAGATATCAATAATGGGGAAACCTTTATTCTGATCATCAGGGTTGTTATCTTGCTCTGCTCTCAGATGCACTGATTAAACATGCTATCCTCCATGCAATCATCTGAAGAAAGGAAGACAATTCTATAGGTCCATAGACATAAACTACAGTTTATGCAGAAAAGGCAGAAAGGTAACCTTTGGCATTTTCAAAAGCAACTTCAAAAAGTACTGGATTCTTTTATGGGCTGTGGCTCTGATAGCCTCCTGAAGACTTTGTGAATATTGTTACAGGGAAATAGCCTCTACCTTCTAAAAAACCCCACCAACCCAAAACCACACACACAAAGAAACCCAAAACCAATGCAAAGAGTCCACAACTGAAGAAAAAATATTTTAAATATCTACAAACTGAAGTGATGAAAATAAAATCTACTGATCTTTAAAGACACTAAAGACCATCCCAGTTAGGTAGTATCATTTTTCTGTTTATGCCATCTCCAGTGATAAATATCCCCCCTAGCTTAGCTAAACTTTTCTGAAGTTTTCTTTCTCCAAAGGCAAAAGTTAAAAAAAAAAACAACCAGAAGGCAAGGGAGACCTACATCAGCTCTACTTTCTATGGAACAAACGTATCGCGGGAATTTAGCATTATAGCAAGTTAAATAATGGAAGAAACCAAACAATAAAATAAAATACACCAACATTAGACATGCACTAGGCTTTTCCAGATGGTAAGCCAAACTGTCATATTGTTCAAATTAACATAGGTTCATTAAACTCTACACACTTTGATATCATAAAATTTTTGCCATTGGAAAAGAGGTGAAGAAAAGAATTATCTCTAGTTGTTCCATAGTACCTCTTCATTTCTGAAATGGTATAAAGGAATTTATTAAAATGAAACTAAATTCCTCCCTCTCTGGTCCCACAAAAGAATACCAAGGTTATTTAGCTATCCTTCTCAAACCAGCCAAACAGTATGAGAGAGAAAAGGTATCTTTAAAATTACAAGCAGAGTTTTATAGAGCCAGATATCTTTCAAAGAACAAGAAATCATGTAGAAATTATCTATAATCAAAGTGTTCCTGAAAACAATCCATGTCTAATAAAATCCCCTCCACCCAAATAAGCACAATTCATTTTTGAGTTACTGCATATCAGTCCAATGCTTGCTGTGTAAACTTGTCTTGTACAGACCTGATTTTTTCACTCTTTCACAGAGTTAATTTAAAACCATGCCAGCTCAACATATTTTCCAGCAGGACAGTCAATAAGCTGCTAAGTTGATATGTTGCTTTACAATTTATCTCAAAACAGATAATTAAGTTAAATGCAGCAGAAGGATGCAGACAGTCCCAGAAGTTATGGTTCATTGATAGTGTATTCTGCAGCTCAAACTAAAGATTTATGGTGGATCAAGCTATTTTTCTTTTATAACCCTAGAAAATTCTACTAAATTACCCATATTTTGACACCTGTAATTCAAGTATAAGTGAGAGAATGAAAACAGATTTTTCTTCTGGCTTTCTTGGAGTTTGTGTAGCAGTAAATAAGTTACTAGGCTTCTTTGCCTTTTCTAGTATATTTAGTGAATGCCTCAGGAAAAGGAAGTGCCAGTTTCTTTCTCTCCATTTAATACTTCAAAATAAATAAAAAGAATATGCAGAAGTAGTTACTGAGGCAGATGCCAACTTGCTCATGCAGGCAAGATAAGCAGACAAGATAAAGCAGGCAAGTGCAGATTGGTTTCTGAGATGTGGATCATACGGACAGTCATCATTCCCTGGAAATCACTCCTAACAATTTATTAGCCTCCACAGACAATCAAGAAAAAGCTATACCTTGCAATCTGAGCGTGCAGGCTAAAATGGTAGTTTGAAAAGCAGAAGAAGCCACAACCACTGCCCTCTATTAAATGAAACATCTGTAGGATTGTGCTGACCTGGTAAGAGAGGTCTCTCACACAATGGACATGATGAACAAAGACTTTCATAAACTGCAAAGCAAGGTCACGACTATGCTCAGATGTCAGCTGTAATTTAGTGTCCTGGTTTACAATTCAAAATGTATTCTATCACCATCTGTTGAAACAAAAGAAAGTCTGATCCTTTTCTCTATGGGAGATATCTTCTGTTAATGGGCCATTAAGCCCCACTGCTTGACTGATAAAATTACATCATCCCATTGGGAGATGATCCAGCCACAGGGAGGAGCCATGCCTTTCCTACCTAAATAAAAACCAAGATTTAGAACACCAAAGCAGCCTTTCCCTCTGGATTCCAGAGGAGAAAACCAGGCTTTTCCACATCATAGCTGGACCTTCAGAGGAAAACTGCACCTTCTACAGGAGCACTGCTTCAACAGAACCACATCTGTCATCCAGGAGGACTGCAGCCACCATTTAATCGGACCAACACCCTGATTGACAGGGTGTCAGGTTGTATTCTGACTCTGTCAGTAGTCTTATTTTGTATTATTGCATGTATTCTATTTTTTCCTATTAAAATTGTATTACTGACTTAGTCTCACTGGTTTTGCTTTTTCAAACCAGTACATTTAGATAAGATGTCAGGGAAATGTGAAGTTGCTCAGTATTTTTCTTCCTTTTTACAATTATATAATTCATGTACATGTTCACAGAAGAGAGACAACCAGCCCTGCCTACAACACACCCAGAGGAATACTGTGGAATCGCTAACTATTTTCCCTCAATTTGGTCTAGATTAAGAGGTGGCCTCAAAAGAGCACATGATATTACCATCAAATTGAGGTTAGATTAGGAGGAAATGGTGAAAGCACAAGCTTTAGAATTGGTCATTAGTAGCTCTCTGACAACAAACTGACATTTCAATTAATTCCTTTCTTGAGATGACTTTATTGGTGAATACTTCAGTAGATGTTTTGCCTCAAAATCATTAGAATACAGTCTTACTGAGACATAGTGGTTCTGTTTGTATGTTGTTTAATGTTTGTTTAATAGCATTTTGCTGAGTGTATGCTAAGGTCACTTGTCTTGATTTTCATCTGGGAAAAAATAAGATTCATGAAAGAAAGTGTAGGTTTAGGTGAACTTTGGTGTCACTGGAAAAGGGCTATATTGCCCTACTTCTGTAGAAATTATGAAAAGGAGAAGAAAATAGCAGGCAGGAAGAAAAAGGTGCTGCAGCAATGAGGTCAATGACTATTAGATTTATAGACTTAGCTAAGTTAAGCTAAATATAGGACTACATTCTTTTCTAATAAACACAACAATGAAAGCAAAAAATGCATAAAACATAACAAATTTAAAATGTTTGTTTAAAAAGTAATAAACTGCTAATAGAATCAAGCTTTTCAATATTTTTGAAGTGCCCATATAGATATTTCATTTGCAGGAGGCAACGTTTCCTTAAATCACTGAGAGTAATTGGATATATCTGGCTGTGGACTGTTTACTGTTCTGCAGACTAAAACAGGAAATGTAAATTGCCATTCTATAGTTAATAGTCCTATAAAATAAATAAAGCCTTTTTCTGATTTACTTTTGTAGGTGAATATCAGAATGGAAGTTAATTTTTCACCTAAATAAACTGGCAGCAAATTGTTTAAAAATTTATACACCTGCTAGTAAGATGTACCTCATGTCTTCTTTCAAAAAGTATGCAATGCGGTGTGTTATCCCATTTACAGTATTGTTTGCAAAAATTATGTTCTATTGCGGCTCTGCCTGATTGGCTGTAAAAATCATGAACAGGATTTAAACAACATCTAAATGTCTGTGACAACATTACCTCAGATATCCAGATGATGTACAACAAAAACTTTTACAGCTTTACTTGCGAATCCAGTCACATAAAACTGATTTTTCTATGCTATGTTTTCTGCTAAGTGTAATTTAGAACATCCTTGCATGAATGTTGTCAGGCAAGATTCCAAAACAGAATTTAAAAACCTACAGGTACCTCACCATCATCCTTTAAAATTGTGTGACTACTTAAGTACAAAATGAGATTGGGGTTCTGGAAAAGGAAAAGTAGAATTTCCCCTAAGGATGTCTATGGAGATATTTTTAGAAACAAACAGCTTTTCTTCAGATCTTGTATATTATACTCCTTAAAGCACATAATTCTAACACTTATCATTACTGCAATTTGTCCCTGACTCCCAGTGCCTTTCAAATCACTGATACTTAAAGGAATATAAATGAAGTTTAAGACCTCAGATGAGCTAATTGCTACAGGTATAACAGAGACTCCACTCAAATGCTAAAACTTGTATTTAATGATTTATCTATTCAGATTTCCTCAAATATTATACAGTTTTTTTATAATCCCTACATTTTCAAGGACATTGAATTTGTTTTGGAGAACAAAGAGATCAGGCTAGCACGTTTTAAGCAAAACCAATATTGTCTCAGTAGAATTAATATAATGGAATCCTAAAATCACAGAATATATTGAGTTGGAAGGAATCCATCAAGATCATTGAGTCCAACTCCTGGACCTGCACAGGGCACCCCAAAAATCACATCATGGGCCTTAGAACATTGTCCAAATGCTTCTGGAGCCCTACCAGGCTTGGTGCTGTGACCACTTTTCTGAGGAGCCTGTTCCAGTGTCCAACCACCCTCTGGTGAAAAACCTTTTCCTGATATCCCACCTAAACATCCCCTGACTCAACTTCATGTCACTTCCTTGAGTTCTGTCACTGTCCATCAGAGTGAAGAGATCAGTGCCTGCCCCTCCTCTTCCCCTCGTTAAAACGAGGAAGTTTTAACCTCTCTGAGGTCTCCCCTCAGTCTCCTCTTCTCCAGGCTGAACAGAACAAGTGACGTCAGCTGCTCCTCATAAAGATTTACCTCCAAACCCTTCTACTCTGATTATAGTTTTCTGAATGTAGCAACCTGGTTCAACATTTATTGCCCCTTCAAATCATCTTCAATTAAGAACTAAGGGAATTAAAAAAAAAAATCCACAAGAGAACACCTAAAGGGATTTGCACCTGCTAGAAGCTGATCAGCAATATATATAATGCAATTCTATTAACACAATATAAAAGGAGTTACAAGTTAATCCTTTTTACATCTGTGAATATAAAGCAGCAAAGGATGAAGAAGAATGGTTTTGTACGAAACATTTTTACTTAATAGAGAATAGATTAAAATAATAAAATTAACATAGACTAGATAACAAAGTTTAAATGATGTAACATTTTCATTTTCTACATTACCAGCACAGATAACTTCTGTACACGGTCACTCTGGACAAAATAGACATAAACTTAATGGTCTATGATGATCTTGACTGTCCTCAGTCTGTCTTTACTGAGGAGAAGAATCAATTATTCAATTCTTTTAATGTAATGTTGGAGAAACAATTATGAACATCATTGTCACAGCTAATAGATACATGAAAATCTCTTTCCTTTGGATCTTCAAAAATGTAAATCAGAGATGCTAGACCTTTATTACATCTCTCTTTAGTGGGATTTGCAGCTTAACCTCTCCCAGAATTTATCCGAATAACAATAAAACATTGGACATAAACATATGTATGGAGTCACAGCTATATGATTGCACCTGGGAAACAAGAAGTAAAACATGAATTCTGGAAAAGTAGGAACATACACAGAACTGTGTGAAACTTTTATATTCTCATGAGCTGAACTAACCTCATTTCAGGAAGTAAAGCAAAACAAAACAAAGAAAAAACCTCAACACCCCATCAGCTCACCACACTCGATATTTTCCCATGTCTCTTGCAAGCTGACTGTCAGCCTTCCATTGATTCATCCTTCATAGCCTTTCCTAATCTATTAATGCCCCCTCCCCTTTCCTAAAGTCTTTGAAGTTTCAGATCTCTGCTGAACCCAGACATAGCCCTAGGAAGAGTACCCCATTGCAGCCTACACAGAGCCAGTTTGTATCCCAACAGCCCAGAAGCCATTCATATCTAAAATTCTTTGAAGTTATATACCTTAGGCTGCCTTATCTGTGTCATTGTTCTACCTTCTAGGGCACTTCTTTAACAACCTTGTTGCCATTTCCCAGGATTTAACTCTTTGCATTCAGACTGGCAACTAAACAAAACTGAACTCTGTAAGAATCAGGAATAGTCAATACTAAATTCATAACAAATTCTGAAAGTATATATTCCAAGCTTTATAGCTTGAATAGAAGAAAATTAATTCTGTAAATGCCAATTTGTTTTTTAAATTCTAAGTTGTTCCATAAATTCAATGAAATTAAAAGAGCAAATTAATTTTAAGTACAAGATGCTTCATGACTCAGCTTTACTGACACTTTTAGCCCTTACAATATATTTTTGGAAGTTGTGAAAAACCAGGCCTCCTTAGAATGAAAAATGCTTCACTGCATGGAACTCACACCAGAATTTTGTCCCTTACCTTCTCTATCTTGTGCCCAATGAGACTTATTCTGCAGAAGGCCTGCCCTGCACTGCTAATAGAAAGTTGCTCTGAGTAGCCATCAGAAAACTCTGCACTGCAGAGTGCTCACTTCTGTTGCTCTGGGGATGGTCCTTGCAGCTTTCCTGGAAGCAGGGCTCAGGACCTCCTCCCAAGGACAAGAGCACACCTTTCACACAACTGAGGAGGACTTGTTTTCTTTTGGAAAAAAGCTGTGCCATGGCAGGATTCCTATGAATACAAAGGGGTAGCATTCTTTTCATGCAACCTCAAATGGCTTTGTCTGTTCCTTTCCCGTTCATAGAAAGAAGGAAACGTTTGAAGGGTTGGCTGATCTGACATTCTGTAGACAGCTATTATTCTATTAATCACATCCTGAAGGTGCTGCTTAAGTAGTTGATGTAGTTTCCACCTCAAAAGCAGGCACCCCTCACCTCCTCCCAGTAACCTGAACACTTCATGAGGACCCTCTCTAGACTGAGCAGGTTGAGCACTGTGCATTGCTTCTCCACATGGAGAACCCTCATCAGAAGTTTTAAAAGCCTGATTAACTATAAAAGTCTGTACATCCTTTAGGACATTTTTTTCTAGTATGTCCCTTCAGACCAGTATGTCTAGTATATCTCTTCAGTGTTCTAGATTAATTCACACAAAAGAGTAATATAAAAATAGTGGGGCTTGATGTGAATTAATCAAATTATTAAACAGAAATATTTTCACCTCTTTGTTTTATCAGTATTTTTATTATAGGATTGCAATATGAGATAAAAGGTACCTGTAATAACCTTGGTAAAACCAGAATTTGGAACATACTTTCAAAAAACTTATTAAAGAGCAAGCATCAGGGAAATTTGGGTCATGAAGTGAATTTTGGCAGGAAAATATTCAGAAGTTTACTGCATTATTTCAGTACAGCAAAATATGCTACTAAGAATCTAAGATTAAGTTGCTATTTAGCCTAACCAAATTTGGGGATAAAGATATTCAAAAAGTGACGGGGAAAAAAAAAAGCTCAATATACATTAAGTCAAATTTCTGATCTCTGGAGGAAAAAAAAAAAAGCCAAAAAACAGTCAGGAATTGCCTAAGAAGTTATTTGGCATAATTGGTTCCAATTTCATTTTGATCCAAAATGAAAAAAACTACACAGAATTTGTTTATATTGGCCACACTTCACAAATAAATGAAGCTGGTGAAAATCTTATTCCTGCCAAGAAAGAACCCCCCTTTGATTACTGGCATTTCAATACAATTACATAATTCAGGTTTAAAAATTAGACTGACTGATAAAAAGCACATTCTTCATAAATATTTAACCTTCTTCAGTATGACAGTAATTATAGTGTGGAGCTCAGTAGCTGCATATTCCATTTAAAAGATCTGTCATGCCTTCCATTCGAAATGCTTCTTTTCAAAGGTTTGCAATGCCAAGATAAAAAGAAAACTCCCCCAAGGTGGAAACTTGGAATAAAATCTCATCTTCTTAAAATTATTATTAATGGTAGATTCGAAGGATGAGAGACTGTTTGAAATATAGTGAGATTTTACAACCAGTGCTTTTTTTTCCTGGGCTAAATATTTGATAACATTGGGTAGTCATTCAAATTTTAAACTCTAAAAATATCTGGAAAAAACTTGCAAAATAATTTCAAAATGAATTCACTAATTTTCATGTTCTTGGATTGTAACATCCTTTGATCCTACTGATACCATTTCCTCATTTAAAAAATACTTGAAATTAAGTATAAGCTGTTCAATACAATTGTTTTATAGTAAATGAAATGTTTCTTTTCCATGGACTCTAGATAACCAAAGAAAATTATTACTCAGCTTTGGAAAGGTATAAATACATTTTGATGAGTAAAACCATATTTTCCTGTTATGGAAAGCTAGGGAATATCTTTGAAGAGGGTTTTGATAATGTTTAACTCAAAACTGTGAATTTTTTAACTCACTCATTAGGGAAGCTAATTCAGCCATCTGAAGTCTGAC
Organism: Toxostoma redivivum; assembly: GCA_013397375.1. Lineage (NCBI taxonomy): Eukaryota > Metazoa > Chordata > Aves > Passeriformes > Mimidae > Toxostoma > Toxostoma redivivum. The sequence goes on along the minus strand of VXBI01008284.1, from coordinate 26,553 downwards.
AGTCTGGGTATGAAGTAAAGAGGGAAGAGAGGAAGTGCTAAACTTCAGCTATATTCTTTAGCTAGGTAAAGATAGCAGGTCTTGTCAGGAGAGGCTGGTATTTGTGGCTGTGCTACATACACCCAGACATTTAACCCAGGTTTTCACAGGAGTGGGATGTGTAATTCTCTGCCAGGACAGAATCTTGGTTTGTTACCGAGCAGTTGCAGTCAGAGCACCTTAGGAACGACCTAGACTTCCCTCTTTCCTGCAAGGACAGAGCGGGAGCATGTCCCAGGAGCTATTTTCCCGTTCTCTGCCCACACGGTGTGGATAAGAAACTAGGCTAGTTTGTGTGTAGGTGGTTATGGGGAGGAGCTAAATAAAGACACATATGTTTATTTGGCACTTCATCTCTACTGGAAGTCACTGAATTTGGAGCCCAGCTTCTGCTTATGCAGCTTTGAAAAGCTTCTTGCCTGTTCCTGGAGTTGAACTCCCATTAAAGAGAAAACTTCTCTCTGGCTTTATGACGGTATAGGGGAGGAGTAACTGGATTAGCCAAAAAAATCAAGTCAAAATTTGAGTTTCACTTGAGATTCTCTTAAGCACAGAAAGTTTTAATGAGACATCTGTGCTTCACTTCATCCCTCTTCTAGGTTTTTTTTTTTTAAATATGAAGAACCTTTCTCTTTCTTTTTTATTCATAATAGCTTTAACCATAGTTACCTGGATACTATCAGAGATTCAGAGATTATTGCTATTCATTTACATTGCTTTGCATCTATGGCAGTTAATGTCACTGCATTTCTTGTCACTGTAGCATTTAGTTAGCATGAGAATTTTCTGTAACTGTTGACAGCTACTTTAAATATTTCTGATTCAAATCTGATATCATAAAAATCATATACAAACTCTCTTATTTCCCTATTAATATATTTTCCAAATTTTTAAAAATTATGCTACATAGCACTTGGATCTCAGTTCTGTCCTATTGTCACAGCCAAGTAGATACTTTACCTTTTATTTATTACCTTTTAAACAGTTGCTGACTTATAAGGGGACTTTTCCTTATTTCCTGAGACAGCTTAATTTCTCCAGCAATATTGGTTTGATCACCCCTACTGATATGTTGTTGACTTCAGAAGACCCCTAGCAGATGTCTGAATTAGGAGTTCCCCCTGCAGAGCAACTCTTCCCCCCTCAGATAACTTCTCACCATTTCTCCATTAACTCTAGTACACAGGATACTCATCACTCACTATAAAGTGTGTTTACCTGGTTACATAATGATTTCATGTTTCTACATTTTCTCTGAAAGAATCCTTAGCATATATTTAATATGCAAAAGGATATTGGCATTTAGATGGCTACTAAGTAAACAAAAAGGCTGCATGAATCTACACATCTGCCTGATAGCGTTGAAAACACATAATCACGGAATGATTCTATGCAGGTGCTTTATTGAAGAGCTCTGGGAATCAGGGGTACAGACCCAAATCTGACTCCGACATGGATCTGAGATAAACATGTTTTTATACCCTTTTCGTTAAATAACTATGTATTAATTATTAAACCCATATTGTTCTATTGTATACTATATATATATTGATCTTATCCAAGCATGTATTCTTGTCATTTTCATTAGGCCCCCCAAATATTCTTTCTCAGGATTCCTGTTACGATTACATCGTTTCTCATGATTCTTATTACAATGAAACAATAATTATATTCAATTTCCAGACAATGGTTACATTTAACAATTATATCATTTATCATACGATGATTACGCAGGTGTAGCTTCACATGATCTAGAAAGAAACAAAGCTCAGTATTCGTTCCCAGGGCCTAGTTCTCTTTCCCAGGCCTACCAGACCCAATCTTCTTTTCCACCCCCCTGAACCTATTGTATGCAGTTCTTCTGATTTTAGAAACATTTTAACCCTATGCTATCATGCCTAGTAAAAAAGCCAGGTTAATTGACCCTTGGTTTCTTCAGGTCCTTTTTGTTTCTTCAGAAAGTTTAGTATCACATTGGCCATCTTTTATTACTTCACTATTAAACAGTGTATAACATACCACAGTCATTGACCAAATTAACTTCATTAGGACCTATTTCCCTTAGTACTACCCTAAATTTGTTGTAATTCAGAGAGGAAAATAACAGCAAAAACAGAGTGAACAATAAAAATAGAAAAAAAGGAGAAAATAAGTCTAGCCACCACTCAGACACAAAAAGACACATGAAATTTTAAAAAAGGGAGGATTTAAATGGAGCAGAAATATAACTTTTTCAAAAATAAACTTATTTTTTCTACTACTAAAGACTGTTCAATTTTCAACATTGTGCAGCAGATAGAATGCACTTTCTAGAAACTCACTGCTCTACTTGCAAGTCCATCTCCTTTCTAGGATTACAAAATAGGAGGTATTTGTCTCCCCTCCTAATGGGGATCCAGGACCAATTCTATGGATGTGCAGCTTTCCTAGATCAAAACCTATTAAAATATAAAAACTGGAAAAAGAAGTAATCTTCATTCACTGTTAAAAAATTGGTTTCCCTCTAAAATGAGAACATAAGTGACAAGGTGATGCTTCAAGCAGGAATCTGGGTGACAATTACTTGGAAATAAACAAGCAGTTTAAACATTCATAAATTTGAAAATATGAGAGGAAAACAAGCATGATTTCCTTAATAAGATGTGCTTATGTGGGGATGAGGCTGTCATTACTGGGACTGGGCTACCTCTCTTTCATGCACTGTGCTGTTTCTTCACTATGATCTGTCACATTTTAACCTCTTCATCTAACCATAGCTGTCAAGTACCAAAGACAATTCCCTTGCATTTGCCTCCAAAAGTATGTTTGCATTCACCTACATGCTTTCCAAATTCTTTGTACAACTTAAGAAGAGACATGCAAATAAAAATATTATAGACTAGTAATTTCTTTGAAGAAATCCTAGTTATTAGGAACAGATAATTTTTCTGGTTTGATTTCTAGGCAGTGATAATTTTTGATGTTTAGTTCATCTGGGTCAGTTATTATTTTAAACATTGTTAAAATGCAAGAAGCCTCAATAAATGAAATTTATTTCACTGAAGTTGCTTAATTTTATGTGATCATAATCATGTAGGTATCAGCATATACAAGTCTGTAATTTAAATTTTCTTGCAGTTTTATAGTCTGAACTCCTCCATAACTCTTGTAGTGAACTGTATCTCTGAGTGTCCATTACAGAAAGGTATTGGAAGACTGTAAGCACTTGGTTGTCTTTGTCCTTATCCTCATTCAGTAGTGAACACATCCTCAAAGGTGGATATTACACAAGATCTGGGGCTTAAGCACCAAACAGAACTGCAAAGCTGTGTGTGGATGTTGGACCTCACTGCTGCCATGCAGTCTGGATGTGCATGGTGGTGTCCCAAGCAGTACCTAAGCACGCCAAGCACCACATGCTCTAGAGGGTACAGACATGCTGGAGGTAGATCTACACCTTCAAGCTGTGTTTATTTTTTGTGTTCAAAATAATGTGAACTTAAGGAATTTCCATGCCTATGCTGCCCTGTGCCACTTAAGCCTCTTGTTCCTATCTCTGCACTGAAGTTTACTGTCCCTTCAGGGACTTTCTCCTTCATCCTTACCTAGTATGTGCCACTAAAATTGGTGGCAGACCATTTCTATGAATTAGATCACTAAAATTATCAAAAGTTTTTTATGTCCCCTTGGAAATATTTTTTCTATCATGTTTTTTAAATCCAGAATATTTTCATGAAGCAGGTTTCCCAGATAAGACTGCCTTAACCAAACTCTTCCAGAAACCAAACTCTTTAATTCCTTCAGAAAACTGCTTGTATTAACGCCATTATTATAATTAGACAGTTATTAGTCTTCAAAGAAGACTCAAAGAACTTACAAGAATTTGGCAGACAAAATTGAATTTCATTTAAACTTCAGTTTTAATGGCAGAAAAAACCCACATGTAAATGCTAAACAGAATAATACATTCTTCATTTATTTATTGCTGTATAATAAGTAAATGTGTTACTTCAACAATCACTTATCAGTGAAATTCCTGACCTATATAAAGCAAATAACTATGTGTGTGTGAAAGTACAGGAAAGATTCAGTTCTTGTCAGCAAATATTTCTCAATGTTTATGACAAAGGTGGACAGAGAGAGGGTAGAAGGGAAGGCCCATAAATGGAAATATTTTAAATTACTAGATGTAATTCCAGATGATAGATATTTTCAGAAAATTCACATAGCAAGATAATAACTAGAAATAAAACTCTAATCCCAGAGCAGCAAAGCAGAGAATGTGGTTGCTGGTAAGAGTCTAGAAACAGAATCAAAGAGGAAAATAAAGAAGATGGAAAATTCAAATAGCAGTACAAAAGATTGCACACTAGAAGTAGAGGTGTGATGAGGAAAACTACATGTGAAGGATGGAGACAAAAGACGAAGGAAAGAGACGCCCTCGCCTTTCTAAAATATTTGTTAATTTTTTTTTTCAAAAAACGGTGGGAAGCTGTAATAGAAATGTAGGTTATACTTTGCATTGAAAGCCACAGAAAAGGATTCAAGATAAGATCTCTAGTGTTAGCATACGAAATGTCTCAGCCCAGCTCTATAAAACTTCACAAATGAGATTTCCACTCAGCAAAACCAATGCTTGTGTGTCAAAAGAAAAATGAAAGGTTGAGTCCTCTGTTATCAGGAAATAATTCAGTGCCATTGACTTCAAATAGAGATGGAGCAATTAACATCAGTACTGAACCTGGCCTGACCCATTAGTTCCCATACTAACATGGGGTTACACAATTCTCTGCTAATTTGTGACAAGCTTAAAAAAACTCTGACTGTTGCAGCTCAGAAAGTGTAAGATGAAACAAGAGCAGTTGAAGAAAGTTCATTTTTATGAGGAACAGCTCTTCATTCTCCTTGCAAAAGCAGCACCAGTGCTAATAATCTCACTAGTTTTCATCTGCATGCAATGAGTATAAATATACTGACAAAGGACGAGTCCTGTCTGGAAATCTGAGGAGCACAACCATATTCAGGAAGGACAAAATTTTCTTTAAGGTCTTAACACAGCAATTAAATAAATTTCTCCACTCTGATCTAACTCCTGCTGGCTGAAGTCTTGGTGACTGGTGCTCTGAGTCCTTGAAACTCCAGGTGTGAGAGGTTTAATCTCTGTTTATACCTGAAAGAAGATTTATACCTGTCCAGAAGATTTACTTCTTTGCTTCTGGTTTGGTCAAAAGAGAAGGAACCTGACTTAGTGTCTATTCCTGAAAATTACTGGAAGAGTGAACTGGACTGAAGCTCTGACCATGCCAGTGACAAACCAGCTTTTAGTGGTCTTCCCATTCCTGGTAGAGTTAGGAAGTTGGTCACTGCCCTGTTACATCAGTGTAGAAGTGCTCTAGGAGAACAGGCTGTGGACAGAAGCAGGTAGGTTTCCTACAGAGGAGACCACATTTACAGGCAGGTCACCCAGTTTCTCAGCAGTGTGTCAGAAAAGCTAAACATAGCCACAATTCTGGCAACTGCAGAATAAAAACTGAAGAAGCCACAAGTGGCAGCTCTTTACAGCTCCCCACAAGGGTGTTTGAAACGTTTTGTACATGGAAATTGAGTAAAGCCAAGACAGCTGAGCTGGCTCCATGTGCCCAGGGATTTGTAAACCACCACTGCTGTGGTGTCCAGAGAGATTAAGGAGGTTCACCAATATTTTGCTTTTGAGAAATCTATATAAGATTCTTAGTGGTTTTATTTCATCAGGAAGACAAGAGTTCAATACATTCCTTTCTAAGAGAAATGAGTTTCATTTGTTCAAATGCAGAAAGATTTTTAAAATCTTCTGTCTCCTGCTGAAGGTAATTATGCATTGCAATGAGCCTCAGTACATGCGCACCCAACCATAACATTAACTATTCAGAGAATCGCTGAAGCTTCAATGTCTTTGCTAGTTTGGGTCTGAAAATGACTTCAGAAAATTAAGTTTTTATTGGAGAAAGGTCTGTAGAAAACACGGAAAGTGCAAGCAGAAGACAAATTATTAACCTGCAGAATTTAATGCATATATTCAACTTTGCTATTTCAACAGGAACTCTTGTGCAACAAAAAGTTTCAGTACTGGATCAAGGTGTTGGGGCTGCACATGAAGCAGAACATCAACCTCTCTCATTAACATCTGTGTGTCCTGCAGTCCATAGTTAGCTAGGAACAGCAAGTTCTGGGGGGAAAAAAAATCTAGAAAAAAAGAAGAAAAACCCCAAACCTCTGAATACAATGACCTTATGAAATTGAATAAGACTTTTTTAGAACTGCTTAGACCATTAAAGCCACAGGGCCTACACAGAACAGAAAATATTTAATTCCAAATATATGATCTGCTTATTCTTCCTGTCATACATGGAACTTCTGTCTCCTTCCAGCTCTCTGGGAACTGGAATTTCAAGAAGTGCTATTTGTTTTTACCCCCACATGAAGATCTTCTACTTCATAAAAATAATTAAATATTTATTATACATTAGACTAAATAAATCAGCATGTAGGTCACACACCTGAGAGTACAGAAGAGAACATATATGACTTTTTAATACATCATTTTATCTTTGAGAATAAAAATATTTCTGGGGAATGGGGAGGGGGAAGGAAGGAAGTTGCTGGAGACTGTACACTTCCTTCAAGAACTGGAGTTCTTTGAAGTAAATTGTCATTTTCCTAGAGAAAAACTTGTTGCAGATGTTCAAGTCATGCCACTACTAGGAACTCCATCTCACATCATTCCAGCTATCAGACAGCTCAGGAATTTGCACTGCTGTAGTGTTACTTCCCCATTCCTTTGATAACCCACCAAAAAGCCATAGCTGTCTTCAACTCTTACCTGTACCCTTAACTGTGCCAGGCTTCCTTGCTGTGCTTCTCGTGGTTCCAGTGGGAGCTGCCTGCACACGCTGGCTGTGCTGCAGAGAAACCCACAATAAGGCTGACAGAGAGTGCTCATAAAATTTTTAAGAGTTCCATGTTGGAGTTTCCTAAGGTACAATATTTCAATTACTTTCACTGTACAGGAAATCTCATGTTTCTTATTTTCTGCTCAAGTTAGGAAGAACATTAAAAAGGAGAAAGGTCCTGGGGAGTAGACATACAATCTCCTCCACTGATTTTCTCTTAAACTTCATTTTCAATTCTGAAAAGATACAAGTAGCCAACCCAGCAAACACATACTCAAGCTCTGCCATTACCTAAATTGACAAAAAAATTGATCCACTGATGTTTTCCATTATATAAAAATAAATACATAGTTAGAAGATGCGTACTCCTCACAGCTTACTTTCTGTCATAGAATTCCCCTGGAGACCTAGTTGGTGCAAATATAAAATGACAGTTCCTAGAGTGTGTTTGGCAAATGTATCAGTGACATTTTAAAAGCCATTTTACCTCATTTTTTGTCTTCTGGTAGCAATTAAAAAAAAAAAAAAAAGAAAGAAAAAAAAGGCATGCTGCAGAGCATAGGCTTTTGGAATCCAGAAATTCTGTCTAAGGAGAAATTACCAAATAAACTACATGACAGTAACAGAGCACAGCAAAAGTACCAACAACTAGGCAAGCTAAGAGAACCCAAAACCAAACAAGATGAGAAATCTTCACCACAATATGAAGATGAAATGAGATTTAACACCCAGGTTGAAGAGCATACCTGGATTGCCTGTGATAATGATGCTGCATGGAGGGTTTGGATTTGGTTGGAAGTTTGAAGACATAAACCCATTTTTCTTTACATTTTAACAATTCTAAGTATTGAAACAATGACAGTTTTGGTCAAATTATGAAGAGTTTATAAATAATTGCTCAGGAACTATGAAGTCACGAGATGTCCTTGGCCATAAAAAGAAGAGAGTCTTCAGGACTGATAGGAGTTTTCTAAAACAGAGGAATAAAAAAATTTGGTTACACAAGTGGCTGTTCCTGGTTAGTTAGGTAAAAGCATTCAGAAGTCTTCTAGATCCAATGCTCTGCACGCTGCCATATTTTCTGTGTTTAAATTCAATATGATCTCTGTGCATTGTGTAAACACAACATGCACATAGTACTGATAAATGGGGCCATTATATTCAGCAGCATCACTGGATTCCCTTACAACAGCAGCATTTGAATTAGAAGGCCTCCACAACAACCACAGCATTCTCACTGTGCAACGATTCTTAATTCAATGTGCAGATATTCAGTACCTTTGTAACTTACTCTCAATTTCATCACTGTATTTCCTGCTCATCTCTTTTGAATAGTTACATCTGTCTAGCAAATAATCTCACTGGGAAAGAATCCATGAGCAAGGAAGAAACTGGGCATATGTAAAACATTTAACATCCTTAGGATGAAAAATATTGATGGAATTCCTCTGTAGCAAAAGATGTCCCTTTAACAAAGAAAAAATGGAGAAGTGGTGTTTGCAACTTCTCCTTCCCCACAATTTCAGAGGAAAATTCCACATATTTTGCTGTTGGGTCACAGTGCATCATATGAACTTTCTAAACATCTGCTGTAATCTGGTGTGGTGCTTCAGGTAACTGTTGATTTTTGTTGACTCCTGTTGATCCTCAACTAGGGGTCAGTAACCACAACAAAATAAATATCACAGTAATAACAGCAGCAAGGCAGGTTTTGCTTACAGGTTCAATACCATAGTGCAATCTCAGCTCGCTCCTGACTGGTGATGAAAAGTCCCTTCTGTTCCTACCATTTCCACAAACACAAGGGATCTGACATAACATTTGTAGTGAGATATTAGCTGTAGTATAATGGAAAAAGAACTTCAGAACTTTACATGATTTTTAATGATTGAATATCAAAGAGTGTCAGGGTAGGGAGTGCAAATCAGACTACAATAACTGAACCAAAGACAGAAGAATAAAGAAATAAAGATGAAAAGAGGCAACAACACTGATAGAGTTGATAGGACATTAGAAAAATAGCACTTGCAATTTGTCAAGTGATTAAGCTCAGATACTATTCATTAGGGTGACTCCAGCATTCTGAACAATAATATTTGGCATTGGCAACAAGTTAAAGGGTATTTTCCATGAAGAGTTAGTATCAAGAATGAAGATATATCCTTTAGGGTTCAGTAAATAAAACCCAAACTTCAGCACCTGTGTAGCTGAACATGGATTGTCCTTTTAGTGTCAATGAAAATGTTTAAGGTTTCAAAGTTTAGCATATACATAGTGAGTTTTGACAAGCTTGTTCAAGTTTTATACTGAAATATTGAGATCAGAAAAGAAATCATGCTTTATATACAGTTCATCCAGTTAATCCAATTGTATTTTAGTGTGTAATCAAAATATTGCATCCAGTTATAAGTATTACAGGATAATACTACTGGAAATTAGATACTGTCTTCCTAATACCTACCCATTTTTTCTAATGTTACTTGCACTTCTGTAATGCTCCTCTAGGTCCCAAAGTCAACAGTTAGAGGCTTCTGTAAGAAATGGGGCCATATGAGGGCCTTACTCAAAGGAGTTTGCAGGAAATTTTATTTCTTTTTCCCAATTAATAGAAAAGGGTGGTGTTTGTTCCCAAATACATCTACACACTTCTAAAACAAGCTAAAATCAGATCAGGCTGAGACAAGCCCAGACATGTTCTAAGATCCCACATTCCTAGACTTTTTACTAGTAATGAAAAGAATTATTTTTACTGGGCTGCATCTGTGATTAAGACAAGTAGCTGCTTGTATACAGCACAAGAGAAGGGTAGGTACACAGACACTGTGCCTGTGTACTGCAGACAGTGGACAGCCTATTGGCTATCACTGGGAATATATGAACCCTAAATGTAACAGAATTAAGTGATACACACAAACCTACTATCAGCTCTGTTCTGAAAATCTGTAACCACATCAGAGTGCCAAAGCATATGTATAGTCATATTTCTTTTACTTCTGACATGTGGCCAATATGTAGAATAACAGAACTGTGTCTGTTACTTCAGTGTTGTATACATTTTTAAAGTCATGTTTATAAGTATTAAATGTGTAGAATAAGATAACTTCTCCTGAAGTCAGATGGCTTTGCTAGTGGAAACTCATGTCCCTCTTAATTATTTAGAACTTTTGAAGAATTATCAGTTGAAAGTACAAAAAGGAATGGAAAAAAATCTACTTAAATATTTTAAAAGCCTAGAAGAAGATACTCAGAAAATTAAACTGATGGAATCAATTTTCCCATGGGACTTTAATGACAAATTATGTGCAGAAAGGGTTATGTGCAGTAGGTTTTAACAGTTTGGAAAAGATTCAATGCTGCAGTTTATTTTAAAATAGTCTAAAAAAAGGAATAAATAACAAAGCTTGCAGAAGACTAAAATTTGCATTAATTGGATTTAGACAAGTTAAAACTGAATAAATGCACAAAAAGACAATAAGGATTCAGAGTCAAATTACCTCAAAATTTGATGGCATTTATTTAATCCTTGATTCTATAAAAACTTTCTCTTAGCTACTTTCCCAGATTTAGGATTAAAATCTAACCAGAACAATATCCTATATAATTTATTTTTACACCTCTTGATGCAATATGTAGTCAAGTAGAGAAAATATATTTGATTAAATAGATTTCTGGTCCAATTTTATTAATAAATTCCAGTATATGCACTGCTAATATAAGAATAAATAAATATTTTGGGGGAAATTGCCATTTCTTACTGAAATAAATTTAATAAAATTTTGGGGTTTATTGTGTTTGTATGTTTAGGTTTTGGTAGCAGGAGAGCTACAGGAGGGACTTTGTGAGGAGGTGGCAGGAGTTTCCCCTGTGTCTGACAGAGCCAATGCCAGCTGGCTCTAGGATGGACCCACCAGTGGCCAAGGCCAAGCCCATCAGTCTTGATGGGATCTTGGTAGCTCCCCTGGGATAGCAGAGCTCTGAAGGGAGAAAAGCTGCACAACTGAAACTGTGGAGAGGAGTGGGAATATGTGAGGAACAGCCCTGCCAACATCCTGGTCTGGGAAGAGGAAGGGGCAGGAGGTGCTCGGAATGCTGGAGCAGAGTGATGCAGCCCGTGATGAGGACCATGGTGAGGCCCATGGAGACAGGCTGGAGCAGGTGGATGCCTGGAGGAGGCTGTGACCCCATGGGAAGCCTGTGCTGGAGGAAGCTCTCTCATGGCCTGTGGCCACATGGAAAGAGGAGCCCATCTTGGTGCAGGTTTTGTGGCTGGACTTGTGACCATGTGGGGGATCCCCCTGGAGCAACCTGTTCCTGAAGGACTGTACCCCATGGAAGTGACCCACACTGCAGCAGTTCCTCAAGAGCTGGAGCCCATGGAAAGGACTCATGTTGGAGAAGTCCATGGTGGACTGTCTCCTGTGGAGGAAGAAACAGCACAGACAGCATATGATGAGGTGACCACAGCCCCTATTCCCCATCCACTTGCACCACTGAGGGGATGAGGCAGAGAGAGAATTCAGGAGCACAGCTGAGCCCAGGAAGGCAGCAATTACAATTATTCCATTCTGATTTTATTAGCAAAAAATTAAATCATCTTTTCCCCAAGTCAAGCCTGTTTTGCCCATGACAATACCTGGTGAGCCAAAACACCCTGTCTTTATCTCAACCTCAAAAGAGGTTTTTTATTGCATTTTCTCTCCTCTGCCCAGCTGATGAAGGCAGTGATAGAGGGGCTTTGGTGAGCAACTGGAAACCAGCCAAGAACAACCTAACACGTTGTTATTGGGAAAATGAATGGGAAGTTGCCAAACAAGAACATGGGAAATTACAGGGTACTGTCTCTTGCACAAATTATAAATAATAAGTAAAAAGAGGGCAAGAATATAGTCAGATATTAAAGAATGACATTTGATATTTACTGAAACTAGAGTTGCCATGCGAATCAGGCCTCTGTGATAAAAAAACTTGTAAGTTATGCTAAATATTACTTGTACTGGAAGTTAAGCAATAAATTCTAAGGTCAGTAAAATACTGAATTTATATATATTAAGTACATTTCACCATTCTATAACCTGAATTTATTGCTGGTTGCCAAATTCCTTCAGTTATGTCAAGACCAACTCTCAACTTCAGGCTTGACTTAAAAATTGACATTTTCATGTCGTAAGTGCTTGAGCAGTTCTGTAAAATCCAGGGCTAAAAATATTTGTGTGGTGTTGTAGCGTCTCAGGTTTTCTGTTTCAGTTTGCATCTCAGGATTGAACTTGTTAGTGCTGTGGTCAGGAATAGAATACCATGTTGGACTGACGGACCCAGAGATTCTGATTCAGTTATTCTTGAGTAGCTGACATGAACAAACAAATGACATTTTGTCTTGAGATTACCAATACATGAATCGTGAAACACAACCTCTCAGTTACTTCAAATTTCATCTGTTGTTTTTAAAACACAGCATCTACTTCCCATTCATCTCAAAAGGTCTGCAAATAGCAAGGTAATCTGCAATCCCCATAAAGTAGCCACCCTGCAGTCTAGAATTTATCATTGATTATTGTGTAGGTTTTTTTTTTTTTTTTGTCATGGAGTTGGTTTTGTTGGTTTTTTTAATGCTGAAATAAATCTGCAGTTCATGTGAGTTTGGCTCATTAAACGTCAGTTCTGTAACAAACAACATGAACATGAAAATGGAACAAAAATTTGCCCTTGCAGAGAAGATGCTCAGTTGCATACCAGATTGTGTTATCAAGTGTGGACAACAGGTCCTGGGAATTGACAATTCTCGTTTAGCTGACACTTGTGAGACTGCATCTGTAGTACTGCAATCGAGTTTTGGGTTACTTGAGATAAGAAAGATGTTGTCATGCTGCAACTAGTACAGGAGATAAGACACTAAAATAGACAGGGAGTTGGAACACGGGATTTATGAGAAGCGGAAAAACTAATGTTAGTTCAGCATTAGAGAGAGAAAGCTTAGGGGACATCTCCTTGCTATGCAAAACTACTGCCTGGTGCAAGGATTTAGAGAAGATGGAGATGCAGTCCTTTTGCAAAGGTATGCAAGGAGTCAAGAAACACTTTCTTACATCAGTGAGAATCTTGTATTCTCAGACTGTCATATACTAGCATTGTTACTACACTCTTCTAGAATTCTTTTTTTCATGCTGAGAGATGCACATAATGCTTTATCACGAAAAAAATACTTATGTGACGATGAAAGATTTTAAGTTACAAGTGATTAATGATTGTTGACATTAATTATAAACAAAGACATAAGATCCAAAAGTGGAGAAGTTGCAAAGCCTCACTTGGAAGCAACATGACTGTCCTAGGAGGGAAGCTACACAAATGGAAATCTGGAAAATCAGATTCCAAATAACATTCTTCAATCTAATTTTAATAACCAATTTGTATGGCTGGGATCTTGGGGAGGATGAAATTCCCCTGCTTTAAAAGTACCTTCTTACTGAGTGAGCATTTTACTATGTTGTGCTGGTGATTAAAAAAAATAAAAATAAATACTTTTAAATACATGCAAAGATTCAGTAAAAATACTAAGCCTCATGGATAGCTTGCTTTCTCACATGGGTCCAGAGTATTTTAAGTACTGTATAAGATAAACAGTATTATTTCCCTCCTTGAAACAGAAGAAACTGAGCCAACAATGCTAAATGACTGGACAAGACACCAACTTCTCTTGGACTTAGGCCTGGATTCTCTGAATATCAGTCCACTGACTGAGCCACTAATCAACACTTATTCCTGGCAGTATGTTCTGAGCATGTTAGTATAATTTCATAGATTTTGTATGTAAAGCAATGAACCTTATGGTTTCTTTTACTTGGGGCAAAAAACCCCAACAAGGGGGGTCAGTTTGTGTTCTGAGATGTTGGCAAATTGGCTGATCATCACTCTATTTAATGTCTACTAGCATTTATATAATCCTTTTCTATCTATATAAGCAGCCACTGCATTTCAGTTTGTCCTGTCAGCTTCCTTCAGTCCTGCTACATATCTTGGCAAGAGTTGCTGTATCCATAGAGGAATCAGTGATTAGTTGTTCAAATGGAGCTGCTGCTATATTGGAGAGAGTGTTCATAACAATGGGTTACTTTTCCTGTAGATGGACTTCTTTGTTCCCCTTTATAATTAATTTGAAACTAGAACATTTCACAAAACTGTAAATGCAGAGTATCTCAGTTTCAATGGGAAGGCATCTGCAGTAAGTGTACTCCATATGGAATTAGTTTCTCTATTCAGAATGTGAATGCAGTACATGATGTCATTCAAGTAGGATTCAGATTCAGTATCATCTGCAAAAAGAAAATACATTGTATTAGCATTCAGTTTTGAAATCTTTTTATGTAAAATGCAATGTCTTGTTACCACAGTTAAGATAATTAGATGCAGTTCAAAAGAATACTATCATAGGCAAGAAATTTTGTGATTCAGCTCACTAGTGTTTTATGTTTTGCCATTGACTCATGACATCAGCACTGACTGAAGTTACTGGAACAGTAATGTGCAAAACAGAGGAGACTGACAGGTGTTACATTTGACTTCTGTTTGTAGAATTGTGCTTCAAGTCCAGATCTATTAAAATGTAAACTTAATTAGTAAAGTGCCTTGCATGGCTGGAATCACAATAATATCAGAATATGATTTGCAATATGAATTTGGTGGATTTTTGTGGGAATTATATATCTGAGACAGATCTTCAAATTTCTTTTCTACAGTAAAAGAAAGATAAGAGGCAGAAGGCATAAAACTAGTATCTACCTACTATAGATAGCATTATTATTAACAACAATAATGAAGCAACATACAGTAGATTAAATAGCATCCCCTGTATGCACCCTAAAAGGATTAAATTCACCTTGCTGCAGAGGATAAGAACAAAGTTAATGTACTCTATAATCCCCACATAAGTCCAGAAACCTGTGTTATTTCAGTTGTTTTTCAGACAGGAAGGCAAAAGCAAGGATACTGCTTTTGGAAAAAAGAGTAATTTATCTCTTTGAATTGATTTAGCATGCTTAGAGTCAGAGTAAGCATGCAGCACTCACCCTGACAATTGCTTTGCAATGCATAACAGACCCAGATGAAACATTGAAGACCCCTTAAAGGGTCAACTTCTTCCACTGACAGTGTTTGTTAAGTCCAAATAAAGAAACAGCATTTAGCCAGCTATGTAAGTGCTTTGCACAGTAATGTGCATGTTTAAGATCTTGACTGTTTAAAATCACTCATGAGTAAGCTTTTGCCATCAATACTGTATAATTTTGCCGGTTAGTTATGCTTTACTCTGTGGTGATACATTGATCTTTTTCAGTACTGGCTGAGAGAAATCCAAACAAATTCTTTCATTTTCTTTTTCTTTTTATTATTTTTTTAATATGGTCAGAAAAGATGTGATTAACTTTTATCTGGTATCTTTATTTCAGATTATATATTGATTGAAATGATCCAAGATAATTGGAAAATTAGTGTTGATAGAGGTGCTATCTTTGACATTAAAAAAAAAAAAATGGAGACCAAAACACATTAGTTGCTAAATTTTCATAAATATATGTGTAACAGAGGTAAAGAGAACTATAAGGCAGGTGCATACACACAAAGACATGTACAATTGCACAGTTAGTTTATGCAAGCCATTATTATGATTGCAGATGCAAATGGTAAGTCAGCTGTTTAACTGTTCATTTACTCATGTAAGTACTGTTTTCCTAAGCAATGACATTGTATATATGTAAATTGAGAAGCAATCTGATTTGTTAGTGTTGTACTCACTTTGCACAGGGGTAAATAGCTACCAAAGATGAAAGAAAATAGAAAATCACGGCTGTAAAGTTGAATGGCATTAATTATTGGTGGTGCTACAGTTCGTTATATTGCAAAACCTCTTCCTGGTTAGATGCACATTCAATAGGAGAGATGATTATAAAGGAAAAAATGCGGGGAAAAAAAAGATGACTGCAACAAGAAATATTTCAAAGCTTCTGCAAAGATAAAAAATGTCCATTGCCATGTTCTAGAATTTCTCAGACAGAAAGACCTCTTCTGGGATATAAACTACTTCCATTACATTGACGATTTTTCTGTCAGGAGCATATGTATTGATATACACCCTGTTTGTTTTATTATGCGACTCCTAGTGAGACAGGAATACCTGCCAGTCAAAAACAACATAAGCAGGAATGCCTCTTAATTTAAGATGTATTTTTCAGTCAAAATATTATGCATATTCAGTTACACAAAAGGTCTTGTTAAGCTTAAAAGCAAGCCCAAATGTTTGGGGTACAAATAACTATAAAAACTTCAATAAAACTTCCATCTCCATGTTTTTATACCATTTCTGACTTTCTCCATGTGCCTATCCCCTGGAAGCTCCTTCATAGTGCCATTTGGTGTTTCTCTGGGCTTTCCTTCTCTCCAAGTGCCAATCCCAATCCAAACCCTAACTTTAGTATGAATCCTAAACCTAGTGCAGGGGGTGAGGATTGGCCTTAGCTCAAGACACAATGCATGGCAAGAAGGAGAGTCCTGAAATCCAGTACTTGCTTTGGCAGTCACTTCCCAGCCCCATTCAAGTTACAGCTCTAGGCCTTTTCCTTCACTCAGCAATAAATACACAAGTTGCTTTAACTTGTAGTCTCAGGAGGTGTTAGAGACAGAACCTAAAGGTGCAGCTGGAATGAGATAGGGATTTATGACAGGGCTCAAAATAAAACAGCATCCTAGTTATAGCGTTGATATGTTGCGCTAAAGTTGGGAAAGAGAACAGGAGCACAACTGCAGCTGGAGCAGGGAAAAACTGGAAGAAGCACTGGACCATAAACACAATACTTAACTGAGAATTTCTTCCTCTGTGTGGCTGAAAACCTTGGTCTCAGGGTCCTGGTGGCACTAGGATAAGGATTAGTGTCAAGGTAAGGGCTGGGAGAAACTCACAGCATAAAGCAGCAGTTGGCATGGGGCTGGTAAGGGTCTCTGAGAGGAAAGAGAACGCTCCAAAACACCTCTTTCCTGACAATTGTTCACATCAGACATTGGGCTGGCCTTTTGGAAAGGCTCTGCTCTCTTACCCATTGGCTGAGTGCTTTTGATCCCTCTTGGTGTTGTGTTAAGTACACTTTGGGGGAGGCAGAATGGCATTATTATAATTTTTAATGACACAATCACAATTTTCAGTGTAGTTTAGGAAAGCATTTCAATATGAAAAGTATGTAATTAGGATGAACAGGAATTATTTAGCATAATAACACAGGAAATATGTCAAAAGATGGGCCTGGGGACATGAAAAGGGAGAAGAAAGAGTGAAAAGAAAGTTTAGCTTGAGTATCAAGGAAAACTCTCTCCCTTTAAGATTCATTAATCAGCTACATAGGTGAAAGTGTTCCTATTTATGATATTGAGCAAAGGATGGGATGCTAAAGATCAGGCATTTGACAAGATATATTGGACATGGCTTAATAAGTCTTTCCAAAAATTATATCCCTTTAAAAGAAGTTTTCACACTCCATTTAACATTCTGAAAACAGTATCTTTAAATGCTTAGACTAAAAACACAGATACCATATTGTATGGAATAAAATTCTTTGTTTTTCAGTGTTTTCCACTGCCTCTAATAGGTGATGTAAACTACTTCCCTGTTTAATAATTCAATATTTTATTTTTCTCTGATTCCCTATCCACATTTCTGAGGCTTTTACGGTAGTAAGGATTTTATTTCTCACTCGTTGAACAGATTCAAAGACTGAAAAGCTTAAAACATCAGGAACCAAAAGTTCTAAACAAATTTGGTTCTGAGAAGAGAAGGGAAATTTAAGTAGAAAGTTAATGTCATCAGGAGTATTGAAAACATTATTTGCACAATTAATTTATAAAGAAAATAAATAGTTCTGCCTAATTTATCACTATTTTGGGTGCATTTATGGGTGTCTTTCTTTGCATTCATGTGGCTTAATGCTTCTATGTACCTTGTCCACCCACTGCTTATTTAGACTCAGATGGAAAGTTTTCAGTGCTATTTCTGCAAAAGAGACCTTGCATGATACACATGGAATAAGTTAATTTAACAAGGCCAAAAGACCATGATTCCTTTAGATACTCCTAAATGGCAGCTTCTTCTGTGTTCCAGTGACTCTTTGAGACAAATTTTTGACTGCAGAACCTTGCAGGTGTCTGGAGTCAAGTGCAGGCAGCTAGCTGGATGCTAACTCTGAAACCTGGTGTTCGGATTCCCTGGGCCAGGAGCTGAGGCTGAAATTCACTTCTTCCTCCCACTTTTCCTACCATTTTATTATAGCTTTTGGTTCACATTACATTGCCTGCACAGCCCTGAGCTATTGAGCAGAGTGCAGCAGGTGAAAGGGACTCTATGTGTTTAATGACAGCTACATAATCACCATGGGGAAAGGACTGTGGAGGACCCCTGCTGCACTGTGAAAGACCCAGAAGAGGATGCATATCTGGGAGCAGCTCTCTCTCCTTCCTTTTCCCATTCTAGATGGCCTAGGAATGGACGGGAAGCTTTATTACCTCTCAGTCCACTTTTGTTTGGTTTTGGATTTTTTGTTTTCTTTCACCATTTCAGTTAATGCTACGGATTCCACAAACAAATCCTTGTGCAAGCTAATCTATTTCAACATCCTTTGTGCAAAAGATTCTTTTCTTGGCCAGAGTCAAGCACTGATTTATGAGTCCAAATATGACTCATAAACAATAGAACAATACTATATGTCAGTCACACAGTATGGTATTGTTAAGTGCACCTTTCTTAAGTGTACTCCACTTCCTCAGTGCCTTAGAGCTGAGCTTCTCCTGACCTTCTCTAACCTCAATGAAGCTTGCTGCTTGCAGGACTGCTTGGAGTGTTCAGTTCAGTCATCCTGAATTTCACAAAACACAATTACTCAAAATACTCACTTTGTTCCTTTTGGACTTCCAATGTTCTCATTAACTGATGACCACAGATTAGGATCCATCCTCCTTATAGATCCAAAGCTTTTTAGATGTTGCATAGGCACTCTGATACTTCACTCAGCCAAGAAATTATGAAACTGTAGACAACATCAGATGCTTAAATGCCTGCAGGGAGTTACATACCCGGAAGGAAGAGGTTTTAGACAATTTTTCTTAAAATGTTCAGCAGAACCTGTGCCCCTTATCCCTGTAAATAAATAGGGATAGTCCTTTTTCTTTTCATTCAAAACTTATTTAGTCTAGCATTTTAGATTTTGCTAGAAGCTTTGTTCTTCACTGCAGTGACTTACTGAGTGGTATTCTACTGGAGGACAGAGCAAGGGTCTTCTAAAAGCTATTGTACTAGGAATAGTAACAATAATTTACACCATCAACTAGTTCTTAAGGGTCATCATCTTCACATATAGGAATGCATTTATGTGCTACTGATTCTGAAAAGATTCAGTTTCAAAATTCTAGAAATTTGGTTTTGTGGATTACTCAGTTAAAAAAGAATTATATTTAAATACACTGTACATCCACATATTCAGTTATTAAGTAATTCAGGAATTGCATTTCCTAGGTTAGACTACTCTGATTTTTCTTCTCTTCCATCACCATGGCAGAATGATATCACTGAAAGTACATAAGAGCAGAGGTTATTTCTCTCTGCAGAGACTCTTTTTGCCAATTACATTTTTATCCTGTCTATATGACTTAAGTTCCCAAAGTGTACTGTTGACTGTATCCTCCATTAGGGAGTCACTAACATGACAGGGACTAGTAAACATCACAAAAATATTTACATTAATTTTCATCTCATTTGAGTAAAGAACTTCCTTTGGCTGTGGTTTACTTTCCAGTTGTAATTTATGCAAATTCTGTATGGAGACTCAGCTGAAGAAGGCTCTTAAGTGTGTAAGGGCAGCAAATTTCCTGTTAAGCCAAAGAGGTTCCCTATTTCTGCCAGAAATAGCTGCAGTTATTCAGTTACAGGACAAAAAAATGTCATCTGCATGACATGACTAGTCCAAATAAAGGCCCCTAATTTATAAGGCAGAATTGGAGGATACACTTGTCATTGGAGTCTAAGGGATGTGTAAGCTCCACATTTTGTTTGTAACTCAGGTAGGTCAGCTTCATAATTCAGTCCTAGACTGACAGCCCTGTAGCTATGTTAGGTAGATTTCCACCACCAAATATTTCCCAGGGCTCCAAAAGGCTCATATGCTACCACCAGAGATCTTTGCTGCCAACAGAGCTGGTTGTTCCACTTCTGACACATCCATACAAGCTGCTGTCATCTTCCCCAGCACAGCAAAACCTTTAAATATATTTTGAATATTATCAATGTTTAAATTTATGTATGTTCATTTACATGAGGAAAAATGTAGCAAAGTTACTAATTAACTTATGTAGTATCGCAGACAGACCATAATAGAAAAAAATTTTAAAGCTCTGATATTACAAACTGCATTGTTTCATGCCACTAAAATGGCATGAGTTAGTGAGGGTAGTAACTGCTACAATGCTGATGAAGAATAAGAAGAGTCATGAACCAAATAGCCTAGCAGCTATGCTGTTTCATTTGATATTATGTAAGGTACATCATATAAATGAACTAATTCTTTCCAGAAAATCCTTTTAGAACTTACAGCTTTTGTTGTTTTCTCTTGATGCAGCTTTTTGCTCTGAGTACTGGCAGCAAAGTGAAATTTACTCACATCCTGATGGCCGTGTGGAGCTGGTGCTTCAGTGAGCAGAATTTGAGTAAAGTCTTCTTTGCTGCCAGCAGTCAAAGCAGAACATACAGTATTTCCAGGGAGAATGCCACATTTGGGAATGCAAGAAAATACAGATGGCCAAAGGCAACTTAAAAGCTGGGTTATGCAGAGGAAGAAATGAAGCAAAAAGAAAATTGGAGCCCAGAGAAAGAAAGGAGAGGCAAAACCAGCCAGGACATAAAAGTGTAGTGAACTTCAGTCAGTGTAAATAAGAACAATTCTGCATATTACAGTCCAGTTACCTTTCTGTCAACTCTAGATGAACAAACAACTTCGAAACACAAAATGGAAAAGGTAGCTATAAGCGAAGAATCAATTTTCAATTTGATGCTCTCTTTGTAAATCTAATTATTTTTCTCAAGTTGACAGTCTCTAAAAAACACACAGCAGAAGAGAGGCCCCTCCTTTAAACTGAATTTTTGACTTCTTGAAGTCTCCTTGGAATATCCATGTAGAAAAGGTACATTTAACTAAACACTTACATAGTAGAGCTGCTAGAACATTTTAGGAATATGGAAAACTGACAAATCTGTTCCAACAAAATTGTGAGCTGTATGTTTCTGTGATTCAAGTTCTGAGGAAACAAGACAAACCTGACCTGCCTTACTCTAAAAAAACATTGAAAGCTTTTTAATTCTAACATGGAATAAAAACAAATTTTGGAATCCAAGAAACTTCTATAAAACAACACTGCTATTCTCTAGCCACTTCTCATATTCTTTGGACTAGTTGAAAAACCATTTTCACTTTAGCAGGTTCACTGTATAATTTTTCCCCAAGTATATTGAGAGGAAAGACCCTTTCTTATTTCTTTAGTACAGAGAGGTTTTCAGTTATCAAATTAATTGATTGCTTGCAAGCATATTTTCATCTAAATCCAAATATTTGTGCAATTCAACATAAATTCACCACTGCATCTTGCTGTGTCTCACTGAGTTCTGTAGTCCAATTTTAATGGAATACTTGATGAAGCTGATGTGCATATTTTCATCCCACACATACAAATTCATCATGAGAATGATCGCCTTCAGCAAACAAAATAGCACATGCAACATTACAAATTTAGATATATCATCCTGAAAATATAGAAAGAAAAAAATGAAAGATATAATGACCAGTGAAAAATCTGCCTGAAATTCGAGGCTCTGAAAATGTCTTATCTTTGTCAAAAGAAGAATGGAGAGTGAAGGGGAAAAAATAAAATAATCATTATTATAATATATAAAAAACCTATAGCAAGCATGAAATTACAGTTTTTGATCCTCAGAGAAGTAAGGAGCAGAACTTCCACCTTGGACTTCCTGAGGGCAGATTTTGGCCTGTTGGGTGGTTGAGAGGCTCCATCAGGAGAGAGTCCTGTGGGTTGAAATGGTCTAGGAATTCTAGACAGTCTTCAAGAACGAAATATTAAAGTTGCAGTATCAGTCCATCCCCTTGTGCCAAAAGATGAGCTTTGGGGAAGAAGATCAGCCGGAAGAAGATCTGATTGATCTTCTGGATCAGAAGAAGAAGCTCTGATTGAACAGAGCTTGGGCTGGAACTCAGGGGAAAAATAAGCATATGACCTATGGAAGAGAAGAGGGAACAGAAAACTCAGGACAACTGTAGAACACGGATGTTGTGAGGTTATGCAGGGAGAAAATTACAAGGACCAAAGCCCAGACAGAACTAAATCCAGCAACTACTATAAAAGATAATACAAAGGTTCCTATAAATACATTGGCAACAAAAGGAGGGCTTAGGACAATCTCCATCCTTTACTAGATGCACGGGTAGATATAATGACAAAGAATGAGGAAAACTGTGAGGTCTCTAATGCTTTTTTTGCCTCAGTCCTTAATAGCAAGGCTAGTTGTTCTTCTGTATCCAGCCCTCTGAGCTGGAAGACACGGACAGAGAGGAGAATGAAATCCCCATAATCCAAGGGGAAATGGTCAGTGACCTGCTTTGGCCTGGAGAGTCCATGGAGCTGGAAGGCACACACCCACGAGTGTGTTCTGCATCCAGTGCCTGCAGTGCTCACCAAGGCACTCCCCATCATTTACCAGCACTCCTGGTTAACTGTGGGGGTCCAAGATGCCTGGAGGTCAGTAAAAGTGATAAGAGCAGAAGGAGAGTATGAAGAATTACAGCCTTGTCATCCTGACCTCAGAGCCATGGAAGGATAGGGAAGAGATAAGCTTGAGTGCTGTGAGAGGGCAAAAGAGATCCATTAAGATGGTCAAGAAGGACATGTCTTTCATTTTATGAAAAACTTATCCTTCTTGACCAAGGTGATCTCCTTCTATGAACAGTGACCCATTTAGTGGATGAGGGAAAGGCTGTGATTGTGTCAACCTGGACTTTAGTAAAGTCTTTTGTCCTGGCTTACAATGCAAAAATATGTATTCTATCTGTTAAAATGGAAGAAGTGCTAATTCTTATCTCTGTGAGAGATATCTTCTGTTAATGGGCCATTAAGTCCTACTGTATGACTGATAAGATTACATCATCCCATTGGGAGATGCTCCAGCCAGGGGGAAGAGCCAAGACTTTCCTACCTAGATAAAAACAGACATTTGGAACACCAAAGCAGCCTTTTTCCACTGGATTCCAGAGGAAAAAACAGGCCTTTCTACATCATCGCTGGACTTTTGGAGGAAAACTGCACCCTTCTACAGAACCACTGCTTCAACAGAACCGCATCTGTCATCCAGGAGGACTGCAGNGTTCTCTCTGGATGCCAAGGACAGCATAATGTTATTGTTAGTTCTGCTTTGTCTCCTCTGCATAGCCTGCAACATGCTTAGAAACACATGGTGTAGTGCAGCGTATTCTTGAGGAAGAGGAAAAAAACCAAAACAACTGCATCCATGGCTGTGCAGAAAGTCACAGAGAAAAGAGCGAAACATAAAGCAACAGTGTCTGTGTCTACACAGACTGTCACTAAGGAAAAAGAACCAAAAGCGCCATCAGCATCTCCACGCAGACCATCACCGAACCAGAGCAACCCAGACCAGCAGCAGTTGCCCCCGTTCAGAAGAAGAAATCAAAGAGCAAATCAGTTCGCATAGTGACTGACGAGGACGTGGCAGGACCTTCGCGCCCAGCAGAAGAGACAGAGCCAGAAATCATCACTCGCTCTCTATCCCTGGGTGAGCTGCGAGACCTGCGGAGGGAATTCAACTGCCAGACAAATGAATCCATCCTGATCTGGCTGCTCCGCATCTGGGACGCTGCAGCCAATGACACCATTCTGGATGGAAGTGAGGTCAGGCAACTGGGATCTCTATCCCGGGATGTCGTCATTGACCAGGGGATTGGGAGAACCCAAGAAACTCAGCCTCCGGCAGTGACTGCTGACAAGTGTGAAGGACAGATACCTTTGTAAAGAAGATCTCCAGGTGCACCAAGGAAAATCGAGCACAGTGCAACAAGGTATCCAATGCCTGAGGGAATTGGCTGTACTGGAGATCATTTTCTCAGAAGATGAGAGATTTCCTAAGAGCCCACACTGTGTCCGGTGCACGTCACAGATGTGGTTGAGATTCGCACGGCTTGGACCAGAGATATACTCCCGTTACCTGGCAACGCTGCAGTGGAGGGAAGGTGAGGACATGGTAGGTGTCTTGGCCAATAAACCAAGAATTTATGAGGACACTGTCACCGCCCCATTTCGTACCCACATCTCGTCCATGGAAACAAGGCTGGGCGAGCAAGTCCGGAGCTTGATTGAAGAGGGCCATCAGAAACTAAAAAAGGAACTGAAGGAAGAAAACTACCAGATCTTGCCAGAACCAACAAGAGTCTCTGCCATTAGGAGTCAGCATTCCCCAGCCAGGGAAAGAGGACACACTCCACAAGGTAACCTCTGGTTTTTCCTTCAGATGCATGGAGAAGACATGAGGAAGCAGGATGGAAAACCCACCTCCTCCTTAGCAGCCCAGGTACGTGAACTGAAAAGAGGGACACCTAGCATGAGAAGCTCATCTAGAGTCAACACTGCTTTGGTCTCTCATGTACAGAACTCCAAACAGTATCAGAATGATGATATGACTGACCCTCTTGAAGGGACCACAAGAACCTATTTACAGAAAGAGAGCAATGTGTACCAAGACTAGGAATAGAGGAGCCCTGCCTCTAGCCAGGTAGAGGAGAGGGACAATCGGATCTATTGGACTGTGTGGATTCGATGGCCTGGCACATCCAGCCCACAAAAACACAAGGCTTTGGTTGACACTGGCACCCAATCCACCCTGATGCCACCAAGGTATGTAGGAGAAGAGCCCATCTCTATTTCTGGGGTAACAGGAGAATCCCAGGAGCTGACTGTAGTGGAGGCCGAAGTGAGTTTAACTGGGAAAGGGTGGCAGGAACAACTGACTGGCCCAGAGGCCCCATGCATCCTTGGC
Organism: Toxostoma redivivum; assembly: GCA_013397375.1. Classification (NCBI taxonomy): domain Eukaryota; kingdom Metazoa; phylum Chordata; class Aves; order Passeriformes; family Mimidae; genus Toxostoma; species Toxostoma redivivum. Next base: position 1,470 of record VXBI01008284.1, on the reverse strand, counting down.
ATAAACTATTTTAGAAATAGATATTTCAAAGACCCAAAAGGTTATCATTGGGCTTTTGGGATAGCTGCTGTAGAGACAGAAGGCATCAGGAAGCTGAATACCTTGCCTGGTCTCTCAGATGACCCCTCTGCTGTAGGACTACTAAGACTTAAAGAGCAACAGATACTAATCGCCACAACAACAGTATACCATCGGCAATACCGTACTGACAGAGACTCTGTGATTCCCATCCATGAAATGATTTGTAAACTGGAGAGCCAAGGGGTGGTCAGCAAAACCCACTCACCCTTCAACAGTCCCATCTAGCCTGTGCACAAGTCTGATGGAAGATGGAGATTAACCGTGGAGTATTGTGCATTAAATGGAGTGACTCCACCACTAAGCGCTGCCGTGCCGGACGTGCTGGAGCTGCAGTACGAGCTGGAGTCCAAGGCAGCAAAGTGGTACGCCACCATTGACATCGCCAATGCATTTTTCTCCGTTCCTCTGGCAGCAGAGTGCAGGCCTCAGTTTGCTTTCACCTGGAGGGGTGTGCAATACACCTGGAACCGACTGCCCCAGGGGTGGAAGCACAGTCCCACCATCTGCCATGGACTGATCTGGGCTGCACTGGAAAAGGGCAAGGCTCCCAAACATCTACAGTACATTGATGACATCACTGTATGGGAGAGCACAGCAGGAGAAGTCTTCGAGAAAGGAGAGAAGATTATCCAGATTCTGCTGAAAGCTGGTTTTGCCATTAAGCGAAGTAATATTAAGGGACCGATTCAAGAAATTCAGTTTCTAGGAGTCAAGTGGCAAGATGGATGTCATCAGATCCCAACAGAAGTAATTAACAAGATCACTGCTATGTCTCCACCTACCAACAAGAAGGAAACACAAGCTTTCCTAGGTGCCATAGGCTTTTGGAGAATGCACGTTCCCAAGTACAGCCAGATTGTGAGCCCTCTTTATCTGGTCACCCGCAAGGACAACGATTTCCACTGAGGCCCTGAACAGCAGCAAGCCTTTGCCCAGATCAAGCAAAAGATCGCTCATGCGGTAGCCCTTGGTCCAGTCAGAATGGGACCAGAGGTGAAGAATGTGCTCTACTATGCAGCTGGGAACCATGGACTATCCTGGAGCCTTTGGCAGAAGGTGCCTGGTGAGACTCAGGGTCAACCACTAGGATTCTGGAGCAGAAGATACAACGGATCTGAAAATAACTACACTCCCAGAGAGAAGGAAATCTTGGCTGCCTGTGAAGGAGTTCAAGCAGTCTCTGAAGTGACTGGCACTGAAATGCAGCTGCTTCTGGCACCTCGACTACCGGTACTGGGCTGGATGTTCAAGGGAAAGGTTCCTTCCACACATCGCACCACTGACACCACATGGAGCAAATGGATTGCCCTCATCAATCAGCGTGCCCATATTGGAAATCTGAATCGCCCTGGGATTATGGAAATACTTACAAACTGGCCTGAAGGTGAG
>VXBI01008232.1:695-13262 GCA_013397375.1 Toxostoma redivivum | reverse complement strand
AACTCGCGGGGGAAAGGATCCAAGAGAGGATNCTGCGTTGAAAACTCGCGGGGGAAAGGATCCAAGAGAGGATCTCCCACTGTCTTCCAACTCCACGTGCCAGCCACGAGAGAGCCCTCCCCCCTGGCTCTCTTCCTTTTTCCAGCTCCCTTTTATCCCCCCCCCTCCCCTCACCTTCCAGTGAGAGGCAACTAACTTGTAGCCACAAGTACTTAGCATAACAATGGGGAAAATTCCACAGAAAAGAAAATAAATTGTTCAACCCCCAACACATTAAAACAAAAAAATTATATGAATAGGGAATAAAATAACCCATTAAAGGATCTTCATTATCCATAATATCTCCTTTTCATCAAGCTTTGCCTTCTGTTCTCACAATTTTAAGGTTTGCCTAATTCAACAAAAGCTCTATAAAGGCTCCTCCTGCTTCTCAGAAGCAGCATCCTTCACATGTACTTCCAAGCATTCATTTTTCCAGCAGAAGCCGCCCAGCGTGCTGTCTTCTTGCAGGATTCAGCCTGTTTAGAGATTTATAGAGTGAGATGATGAAACATTGTGATGAGTGCATTAATGCAAACTATAATTTCAAGACAGCAAAGATTTTAATTGGTTTTGTATAGGAATTTATACACAAGGGTAAAGGGAACTAAGATGTGTTTAGCTTCAAAAACTCCTCCTTACACATCCGATATTGATTGTGGTCGAATGAAATCCTGAGTAAAGTAGGGCATTCGTTTTCCCCACATTGAGGATCTGTTGCACATTTGGAAAAAAAAAATAAGATACTGTCTTATTCATATGAAAGGTAAATCATTACTGAGTCTTTACTTTTTCCTCTCTGTGGGAAGCCACGGAAGAGTCCTTTCAGGCATCCTAGATATGCCAAACACTTTTTTCCTCACCTCAGATCTGTATTCCCTGACCACCTAGGCTTCTAGAGAAACTGAACTACTCCGACACAACAGTCTCTAGGCAATTAAGCAAAATTGTTCACCTTATGCTGAAGCACTGTCATTTTCTGAGGATTTACAATAAACCAAGATAAACAACACATAATGAAAACCACAGCTGTGTGCATAAAAAATGTTTTTCAAAGCAAATCCTTCCTTGTTAATACAGGACTTTATGTGTATATATATCATAGCAATCTGAGCTCTGTAAGTAAAAGTTATCATTTTACATGCTGAGATTTACATTTTACCTATTCATTTTCAACTGTGTTAATACTTTCCTGAAATCCCAATCCATCACAGTGATTATTCACAGAAGATACTCATTGCTTTTAATTGTAAATGTCAGCAAGTAGAATATAATTGAAATACTCTTTCTAACCAAGTTCACATCTATAAAGTTTATTTTATGCTATGCTAAATTAGGCAGCTTTCTTGTGAGATGTCAAGAGGGGTAGGGGGGTAGGGAAAAGACATGCTGAGGATTTATAGTACACAGGAAAGCATTCACAGCTCATGTTCTACCAATAAACACCAACCTGCAGCCCCAGAATTATTCTTGGAGCAATAATTATTGAATTTCACTGCCTGATCAACCTACGGTCTATTTGCAAGACTTAATTATGCATGATAGCTACTGAAATGAAAAAGAGTAGGCTGTTTTCACCAATATTAGGCCATTATTTTCCTTAACTGAACAATAATTCATATATTTTTCTCTTTTTTTTCTTTTTTTTCTGATTTGAATTGATTTAGCAACAACAGCAGCTCAGTACATTAAAATCATAGAAATTGAATATATAGCACATTGGTTAGGCTTCTTTCTTCTTATTTTGCCATTCACACCAGACATGTGAACGCAAGTGGCATAGCCAGCCAGATCTATCAAAAGGTTTTTGCCTAATGAATATTCTTACATTTTGCTTTTATTTAGGAAATTCTTTATATTATCATAACACACACTCTTGTTCTTCCTTCCATATTGGTTCAAACTGTGACTTCAATTCAGTGTCTAAATACCACAAGTTTAAAACATATACATGCGCTTATGTGCTCTGCTAAACTAGGTTTTGGAGCCAAATTTGTAAAAAAGTTCAGGGGAAATAGATCCAACATGTCTTTTTCACATTAGATGTTAAACAGAGTTTTGCCCTTTCACACTTCACACCAACTTTCCTGAAGTATCTTGTTCAAAATTCACTCAATTATTAATAAGTTTCTCACATTCTACTGTATTCTACAGTAGATTCTGTCTTTCTTCCGTGTCCTACTTCCTTCCCTTGGCAATGTCCATAGGCTCAGACAGTACTTTAGAGACACCAGCAGATAGACACACTGATACCTGATAAGAAAGGAATGTCCTCACTTGCCAATCAGCAGGTTAAAGTTTGGTACCATCTTCCATCTTGTTCTGTGAAAACAAAATGTTTGATTTGGTGTATATATATATAAAAGAGAGGTATCAATGCAATATAAATAGACTGTGAGGAACAAGTAGCACATAGTCAAATTAATGCTTAGCAAGCAATGTGTGCTGTCAGACTTCTTGTCCACTGATCGAATGCAAGATGGACCAAGGAGACAAGTAGACAATTGCAATGCATTTGGGTTACTCTACAGTATGTAATTATTATGTTTTCCTTCAAACTTTAGATATGAGGAAAAAAATGAATAGAATATTCAGTAGTACTTCCAGCAAAGAAAATACATCAGTTAATTAACCATACTTTGTGACTTGAATGTGTTTGAAGAGACGGAGGTGGTTAGAAAAACATATAGCCTCAGGCTTCATTGTTTCTTTGCATTTAGCCCAGATCTTTATATCCATAGACTATCTTGGATTAAATACTTGATTTTTCAAATTACTGTATTTACTTTGCCTCATAATTTTGAAAGAGTGCTTCCTTTTTAATATCTTGTCACATTCTACAAGTGCAACTGATTTGATTACATTTCCTGCTTGTGGGACACACATACACACATGCCCACACACACGCGCACACACACACAGAGTTTATTAAGCAAATAAGTTAGATAACTAGATTTCATTAGTGAAAAAGCACTGGGCTGAAATTTTTAACATTGAAGGAATATACAGAAAAAGTGTTTGCAATTTCTATACCACTGACTTTGGAGCTAGAAAAAGGAGAAAAAGAAGAAGTGGGTGTCTGCCAGTCCAAATTCAATCACACATAAAAAATGTCTATAGATGAATATAGCTGTGGGGGTTTCATTTATTTATGTTATTGTGTTGGCACATAACTCCAGTAATTTGACTGGGGACATTCACAGCTAAACAATGTCACTGACTACATCATCAGCAAATATACTCATAGATTTTACACTGAACGATAATCCATCCTAGCTAAATAAATCCATTTGATAATATATTTTTCTATGGAAAGTTCAGACATATGCAGTAATTATCTGACTTCTAAAAGCAATGAAAAAATGTTCTATCCATATGTAAAATACTTTGACAGAGTTTTACATTAGGCCAAGTAGTTTGCTCACAAAAAAAGGATTTTAGTATATTTCTGTTGATTTGCAACTTTTAGATACTAGTTCCTGATATAACATTAATTGTGTGTAGTATGATAAATTCTAACAAACCAGGCATCATTTCATGAGGAAAAACTTGACATTACTACTTAATTCTTTATATCCTAAGCATCTATTTTAATATGTATGGAATATAATATGATATGAGTTAGTGGAGATTAATCCTTAGAAAATATATGAGAAGTTTATGGGATCAGCTATATTGAGTCTCTTTTCTATTTATTTTATATGATTTTTAAGTGACTTTTGGACATTTCCAGTTTGATAAAACACCAGAATATCGACATATTCAAAGTGAACTATGAACTGGGTTTTGTAAGCAGTGAGAGAACATGATTTCAAAAAATATTTAAGTGAAATATTCAGCAAACTTCAGATTCATATTGTTTTACATATATATTTCTAGAGAGAGAAAACAGTGCTATCATTAGAGTGAGGTATGTTATATACTAAATGCACTTGGGGAAAAAAGCTCCAAAAGTTTTCATTTTGAAAGATACATTCCTTATGGAATATACATAATGTTAGCTGAGAAAAATTACTGGCTGTTTTACCTTCTGTTTGCATCTAAGTATTATTCTGTAAAGAAAAAAGAAGAAAGAATTAATGATATGAGGAAATTAATCCCTAAATTCAGGGATGAGATTAATGATAACATCAGACATGAAGTACCCAAAAACTAATTAATTCTCTTCAAAACACATTTTTAAGAGCCACACAGTAGTATTCTCTTTGAAAAGACAGGGAGAACAAAAAAGAGAATATAATAAAATCAAATTACAGTTTAATCTAAAATATTTTGCTCCTTAAATTATTGTGGATTTTATCACTTCTATTCCCACTGTAGATTAGGTCTCAGAATACAAAAATCCTCAGTGTGGGAGGTCTAAGGATTTTCCTCTCCAGAAATTTTCTGAAATGGTAATTTCAAATGGGTCTTTAGCCTAACATTTGAAGGGTGATATGTCAATAAACCATGCATTTTGCAAGCAGACTGAAACATATATGTTGAACCTTCATAATGGTATTATATTAATTCAAAAATTTAAAAAGGACATGTGAAGTATTTGTGGTCTGGCAAGTGTTACCAGACAATCGCTGAAGTAGCTCAACCTCTTGATGTTAGTGTGATACTACTGTTATAAATAGAAAAAGGTATAGGAATGCCTAGTAACCTAAAAAAAAAAAAAAAAAAAACAAGGGGAGAGTTTCTGTTTTTCACATTTGTTACAAAAGAATGTGTTAATATTGTCCACAAGTTAGTTAACTACCACATAAAGCTAAAGAATAATGTACCACTGCAATGATATTCTACAATTTAAGTTGTGTTGGGTTCATATGTGACATTAAGTGGAGTTAATGTGAGTTGAATTTAAAGAAACCTCATTAGAGCCATTGTTATTAATTCCAAGGTGATACCTACAATACATGTTATTACTATACATAGCAGACAAGTTAGGGGAAAAAAAGGGCTGTTATTCTTGAAGGAAAGAATGTGGTAGGATACCTGGGAAGCTACTAATTTGATACTACTCATCTGATAGCAGTTCAAGAGGTAAAGAGTGAACTGATTATCTATGGAATATTAATGCAATTCTGATAGATAGATAGATGGAAATTTAACAAGGGCCTGCCATCATTATCAGAGCAGACAAATCTCACTGCTAATTAATACAGAGGCAAAAATGAGCAATTCCAAGTCTACATGAAAAGTTGCCAGGGGAGAAGATTTAATTTGTCTAAGAAAATTAGCTTTATACAGCTATGCAGGAAGTAATATCTGTCATTGGGCCAGAGAGAACACACTGCTGAAAATGTAAAATAGTTTCTTAACCGTAAGATTAGAAGAGATCGAGATTGTTGTCTCATGTAAAGAAGAGTTTGTTTGGTCTTGGCTTTTTCTTTATTTAGGCCTCAACTTGTTTTCTCATTATGTGGACTATCCTAGAGGCAAAATAAAAATGTCTCAAAAAACAAAAAAACCAAACCACATTACAATGGTGAAATTAATTCTGCAGTTTCTTTACTGCACTTGTAGTTCAAAGAACTAAAGGTTGTTGACATCCACACTACATCTGTCTTTAAATATGTAGAACTTTTCTGCACACAGTTACTGGTTAGAAAATATGCCTATCTGAAGTTAATGTCAAGAATTTGGTCATCATTACAATGAATAAATGCTGACTTCTGCAAGATTACAGAATGCTAGGGAGCATCCCAGAAAAAAAAAATGCGGGGATTTATAGTACACAAGGATCATGAACATTTTTAGCACTAAAATTTTTTGATTAGACATTCCACCATGGTGGAGTGGTAGGTCTGAGAGCAACTGGCTTATTTACAAGGAAAACACAGGCTTCTTTTTGCCTGGAGATCTTTTTTTCTTTTTTTTTTTCAAATAAAATTCAGTCAATTAGTAAAGAAGTGCAAGACAAAAATGAGAGAGAAAGAGCATCAAAAGAACTTAGCATTTCTTAGCCACAAAGAACAGAAGCAGGTGTAGCATCAGGTTAACATGTCAGAACATCATGTCCTTCTTCCACAGTAGGCAATTGCATTTCACAAACATTTTTAAAGTTCTACAGTGAGAAATTTCTGTTCTTAGAAAAAAGACAAAGGAAAAATTGACAGTTTGAAATAAGTCTCTCACCTAAATTTACTAAAAAGTCCCCTCTGTCATTTATGGTTATGGGATACTAAGTTCTGTAAATGGAATTTTCCAAGAGGAGAAAACTAAGGTACTTCTATGAAGCTGACATTTATTGCTGGTACTCATAAGCATCATATATGACTAACAGTTTTCTGTTACAGCTATTAAGGAATCACAGAATATATGTGGAGTGCATGGGTTATCTGAAATTATCACTTCAGTTAATAGCCCAAGCATTCCATAAGGAAAATTTTGATGAAGATCACTACAACTGCTTTGTATTGCATCAAACTGAGGAGCATAATACTTTGTGCCTACAAAACTTTGCAAGTCAACATACAGAAAAAATTTAAATGGAATGAGGAGTAGAGAAAGGCAATTTCCTATTTTGTTTTGATGCTACATCAGTAGTTTACAATCCCTAGGAAGTGCCTAAATTCAGTGGAGGAAGAGATGACCATCCAAAGAGTGCTTTGCTATAGGCACCTATTGTATGTATTCTTAAGTCAAACTGAATTCCCTGTCTTCCAAGGCTCATCCAGCTGCTGAATGTCCTTGCTATGGAGGTGCACTCTGTCTCGCAGCCACAAGAGATGGGGTGAAATACATCATACAAGTTAGAGCTGGTCTACAGTTACCCATTTGGTCCTGCTGCTTTACATGCCAGTTAGCATTAAAAAACACCAGCCATTCATTTCAAGACAAAATGTGTGAAGGAGATCTATCTAAAACATGCAACTTTTATCTACTGACATGCTGAACACAGGTTTCATACCTATATGAAAATACTGTAGAGATTTTTTTTTTATTATTGTTGCGTAGGGTTTGCACAGCACCAAGACCTTTTCTGCTTTTCATCCTGGCACAATGTCAAGGAGACTGGGGATACATTGTAAGTTGGGATGGGACATAGCCAGAACATATTCCTAATTTAAACATTAAAATCAATAATCTGTAAGATATAGTTTAAGATAATGTAACTACTGTTAAGTAAATCCAAGAGTCCATCTCTTTTTTTTCCTTCAACACTTCAGGTCAACCTTCCAGCACGGAATTATGGAGGAATAAACTAGTCAATCTGGTTAAGAAATGTACAAGAAGGGAAGAAACCTACGAAAAGGGAAGAAACCTACTACCTGCGGTGCTGAGATTAGCTCAGTTGGTCAGAGCATGGTGCTAACATAGCCAAGTCCAAACAAGAATGTTCTGGTGATACTTCACATATCAATTCACATATCAATTTCCAGTAGTTATAGCCTTCACTGCTTCCAGTTCAGCTAGGGCAGAATTTGGTAGTTGTTGCTGTATGGATTCCCTGTAGATACATAAATGAATGTAATACCCTGGCTCAAGAACACCCATATAGACCGCCTGTATATGCTTATTATTAACTTATATTTACTATTTCCACCAAACTTTGGTTGTTTTTAGTTTTTGCTTTTTTCTATTGTAAAGAATATTAACTAGAAATAGTTGAAAAACATGAGCAGGGTTTTTATATATATTCACCATTTTTCTGGTGCATACTTATGCATGTATGCACCATGAATGAGTGCACACTGATTTATATTTGCAATCTGTGCTAGCCATAAAAGAAGGCAGTAGTTTTTTGGTTGTGTTTGCTTGGTTTGGTTTGTTGGTTTGTTTGTTTGTTTGTTTGTGGGGTTTTCTTTGCTTTAAAGAAAAAACCACAGTCAGAAATCTTAAAAAAGCCCTGAAAACCATCTCAAAAATTAAGTGCAAAGAGAAATATTCACACACACACACAGAGTTAAGCTATTCCATAAAAAGGAAAGCTGGAGTAAAAATACATGCATCTAAGGCATTTTTGAGAACTATTTTTTGTTTTTAAGTAGTGAGAATTGCTGAGCAGGCAAATTGTTTATTTTATATTTCTCTTCAGAGAAAACTGCTACCACAGAAATTATATAATTCTCACATGTGTATGCTCATGGGAGTAAATGCCAAAGTAATACATTATCTGTGGCATTGTTAAAATTAAAAAATGGACTTTAGAAATTCCAGAATACTGTGAAGGTTACCAAATGAATGTTTTACTCACACTCAAACTAATAAACAAATCACTTGTACTCAGAGTAGTATTTCTCCCAGTGTGAAAATCTATAATAAGCAAAAAAATAAGCAGTAACAAAGATAAATTTGTTAGAACATTTATAGCCTAGTTTCCCAGTAAGTCTCACGTGACCACTTATGCTTGTGCAGCAATAATAACTGTTGAGCTTTTTGGCTAGAACAGCAAACTTCGATGAGGAGAGGAGGAGGAGTTAATCCACAAAATTCATAAAATGGCTATGAAATCAGGTAATTAAACAGAGAAGGGAGGCTAGGCAGCTAGGCAAAGGGCTGTAGCCTAAGCATATGCATTTTGTATCAGAATGTCTACATAGGAGAAAGTGCATTCTTAAAATTTTCACAATTTTAAGAAATATTTCAGTTAACAAGGGAAGAAAGAAAGGAAAGGAAGGAAGGAAGGAAGGATTCCAGGAAGGAAGGATTCCAGGAAGGAAGGATTCCAGGAAGGATTCCAGGAAGGAAGGAAGGATTCCAGGAAGGAAGGAAGGATTCCAGGAAGGAAGGAAGGAAGGAAGGAAGGAAGGAAAGAAAGAAAGAAAGAAAGAAAGAAAGAAAGAAAGAAAGAAAGAAAGAAAGAAAGAAAGAAAGAAAGAAAGAAAGAAAGAAAGAAAGAAAGAAAGAAAGAAAGAAAGAAAGATTGTTCATTCCTTCTGGTTTTCATGCATTTAATTTTTCTGGTGAAATTCCTGTTCACATATGGCCTTTCTTCTTACTAAAATTATAACTCCTTGCAGAAAAATTTTAGACACAAGCAGTGTCCAAATCACCAAGTTTTGTTTAATGATGATAATGTACACAATCTGAATTTTGGCTTTCTTGACCAGTGGCAAATTTGCCTCTCTTTACAGAGGCCTATCAGACTATATGTTGATGTAACTTTAATCAATATAAGCCTAAAAATTTGCTGTTCCTATTGGAATTGCCTTGATCATCTATCTTGAATATTGGGAAATTGGGTCATGTCCATCTTGGTTTGTTGTAGCAAACAAAGAAAATGGATTTGTATCAGATTAACAGTAAAATAAGACTGACTTTTTATTTACTTTTCTTCTGATGAAAGATTTTATAATACATAAGTGCAAGAGGAACTGTTTGGACCGCTAATGAAATATAAACAGCTGCTTCCATATAAAGGCAGGCAACTTCCCCCTAAATCTTAATGCTTAACTTAATCATTGTATTTTAGATGGGGGAAACAGTCTCCCCCTTGCTAGATTTCAAATGAGATGCTTCATTACATGGTAAAACCTAGAGGTCAAAAGGAATACTAAGATTTCCACTTTAGGCACTACTCTCAGTTTTGAAAAGCAAGCACTGTACTGCATAGGAGTGTAGTAAAAACAGGTGAGATGGGGGATGCCACTGAATAAGACAACAACTTCACCTGTGATCTATGTTTTTCTGTCAATTTCCTGATTTAAAGAAGGACAAGTATGAGTATCTTGGTAATGTTTATTGATTATTAGTGGCCCTTCAAAGATCAGTTACTTGTATGTTTTAGCCTAGAAAGAGAAGAGAATGCAAGATATATAGCACAGCTTAATAACCATAAAAGAAGCTAATGGAAAGGCAGTAGTCAAACCATAAGTAAAACATCCAGATTGTTACTACTTGAATATAGTAATAGTATGTGGTGCTTTTTGTTTCACTAACAGATGTGTTGTAATAAAAAAAGCCAAAGTACTTGAGTTTGATTTATCTATCAAAGATCTATTGCATTTGCAAAAGACTTGGGCTTATTTTTTAACATTAATGCTGTCCTAAATAATTTTAAGTACATTACGTGAAATTCAGCCAATATGCAGTCAATGAGAGCTCTGATGTTCATTTCTGTAGCACTGTAATTTTATGTCTACTATCTGCAAAACTGCTATTATTTATTTTTAAATTTTGAAAAGCTATAATGTTCAACATCCATTGATGAAATAGAGATCCATCTAGCTGTTTCATTCATCTTGCATCAGATTAATCCAAGTCAGAAAAGAAAGAAATACTTTTTTACTTTCTTGGTTTGAATTTTCATACATCAAAAACTGATACCTTCAGTTGTGAAGCAGAAAGGTTTTTTTCAGGATAACTGATCAAAACCTTTCATTAAACCTGTTCTATGTGGTCCTTTTTGAGTACTGATGAAATCTAAAGGACCACTGTGCTGGTTTCAGCTGGGGTAGAGTTAATTTTCTTCAGAGTGGCTGGTATGGGGCTGTGTTTTGGATTTCTGCTTTACACAGGATTGATAATGTAGAGATGTTTTTGTTATTGTTGTGCAGGACTTGCACAGCACCAATGCTTTTTCTGCTGTTCTTACTTGCACAATGTCAAGGAGACTGGGGATACATGGGAGGTTGGGATGGGACAGAGCCAGGACAATTGACCCCAAGTGACCAAAGGTGTATTCCAGACCAAATTACATCAGGCTCAGTATTTAAAGATGGTGGGAAGGAGGAAGGGAGGGACATTGGGAATGATGTCATTTGTTTTCCCAAGTAACATTATGTGTGATGGAGCCCTGCTCTCCTGGAGATGGCTGTACACCACCTACCTGCCCATCAGAAGTACTGAATTAATTCTTTGTTTTGTTTTTCTTGTGCATGTAGCCTTTGCTTTCCTTATAAAATCATCTTTATATCAACCCATGAGTCTTCTGGCTTTTACCCTTCCAATTCTCTCCCCAGTACTGCTGTTGTGGGAGTGAAAGAGCAGCTGTGTGGGCCTTGGCTGCCAGCCGGGGTTAAACCATGACAACCACTTAAGAAATTCTTTTCCATTTTATGTAGATATGTAAAATGCTTATGAAAAATCTTACTATACCACATTGACAGCAAGAAACATAGACTGAAAAGGCTGTGACCTAATACAAATATTTCACTTCTCTGTCAGCTGCACACTTCTCATCTTTGAGTACCAGAATATTCTATTATGCCTGTGCCTACCTCTTCATGCAAAAGAGCCTGTAATCTTACGGTATAGGTTCAAACCTCCGAAGTAAAATAAGTTCTGATAGCAGGAAAAGAAAAGTATAACATGAGTCATAATCTTTCCACTAAGGACCTTACCACAGTAACATGAAAGATACCAAAACTTTTAGGCCATCATTTGAATATATAAATAATAATGTGAGATATCTTACATCTTAAATGAAAGGTGATGTCTCCTATCCTACCTCACTATGCCATAGAGATGCATATGTGTAGAAGGAATGGCAATGAACATATGAGTAAAATTTTAGAATCAGTTGGGAGATTAGTGAGATTTCTCTTAAATCTCATAAAGCAAAGTATATTGTTCTGACTTAAGCTATAGAAGGCATGCCCACTCCTAAAATAAAAACAGCTAATTCAATTTCATAGCTAGACCATCTTCTTCCAACATGACTGACTGAAGTATCTACATGAGGACTATAATCCTTTCAAAACATTCTGTTGGACACAAGAATATAAAGAAAACACAAGTGTTCAGAGAAAAAGGAATGTATGCAAATCCAGCATGAGCACCTCCACCTACCACATGGAAAAGACAAATGTTGACTTTATTTTGCCTATAGTTTGTGAAATTATTCAGTTCAAATTCATAAATATACAAATTAATGTATGGAGTTTTAAGTACAATGTTTCTCTTTTATACCAAAAAAACTGTAGGCCAAGGGGGGTGCACTGTGAACAATTCAAACATAATTATTAACCACATTTTCTTTCTATTTTTCTGACATAATCATGCAGAGTTTTTAGTAGAACACATGGGAAATTATGAACATGCTGTCATCCAGTCATTTATACAGCATTTCACAGACTAAAACATTGGAATACATTGGAAAGAGTAATTTTAAGTGGCAGAAGATTTTTTTGGACTGTCTTGTAGGTTTCATCTCTCAGATTCTTATCTTACTTCTGTATATATATAGAAACTTAGTCTTCAATCTTTTGATGAATTGCACTGGTGGGGATTTTGTTGGCAAAATTTTGCAATAATTGCTTCACTACCCATGAACGTGTATATAAGTATCAGCATTTTTCCACTCTGTAGTAACTATTAGTGTGGTAACTGTTGCACTCTTCTATTCCTGACTGTTTCTGAAAATTTATGACACGGTTGAAGCCTATGGGAGACTTAGCAGGTTTTTTTCAGTCCCCATCCAGCTAAGCATTGATATGAACTCTATTACCATAACAACCAATGATACATCTGTGTTGCATCGCTGTTACCTGAACCCTGATTCTTTACTATTGGTTCATCCCTAAACCCTAAACCTTTCCTATTTGGCAGAATGCCAAGCCCTCCCCTTGACCCAAAGGGTTAAATAACCCTGTAGTC
>VXBI01008229.1:0-11529 GCA_013397375.1 Toxostoma redivivum | reverse complement strand
CCGTAGGCTGCCCGGCTCACTCAGGCTGTTCTCAGTCCCTCTGGTGCTGGGAAATGCCACGGCCCAGGCCAGACCTGGTGGGCCACAAGTGTGAACTCCTGGTGCTCTTTTTGGGTTTTTAGTCCAGAGCAGGTTTAAAACAGTTCCAGGGAAAAAAGGAAAAGGAGGAAAAAAGCAATTCAGGGAGTTTTTCTGCCTCAGCTAGCCAGAAGAACTAACCAAGAGCAAAAAAGAGCTCTCTCTCGCTGTCTACCGCAGACAACACAGTGCCAGCAGGAATGCGGGGGAGCCGGTGCAGCCTCTGATAACAAACTCTGCACTTCTTCTTTCCCCCCGCTTCAGTCTTGGAACCAGTTTTACATTTGCAGAATTTAATATTCAACACCAACAGAACAGACGATTTGGGGATACAGGCATCATACAGTCACCCCAAGACACTCTGTTAGAAATACATTAGAATCCTGTTAGAATAAAAGAATGTGTGTTTGATTAGTTGTAAGATGATAGGTGAATTTTCTTGGAGTGGATGAGGATGGCTGCTGACCTAATCAGGTGTGGAACAGCTAGGATGCCATTCTTTGAATTTAAAGCAAGCTGCACATCTGGAAGATGGAGACATTGCAATACACTCAGATCAGGTCTGGTCCATGGTCACATCTGAATGAGGTGATACTTTTAGGCATGTTATTTTAAAACTTTGTTTAATAAGAATGTTGTCAGTTGACAAATTACACACTAAAGATGGAGGAAGGTGCTATGGATCTGCTAATGGATGTAGATGCTCCAAGAGATGAGGTACTACAAGAAATCAAATGCACCAAAAAGCTGAAAAAATGATCCAGAGAGATGCTCCATTTTTGTGTATGATAGTACTCAAGTATGTTTTTAGCTATTTGGAATTATAAGTATCTTTGTGGTATCTTTTTAAAAAAACCCACCCAAGAAATGTTTGAAAGACAGATATTGGTGATAGTTCTGTTATGTGACACCATGCAGAGCTAAGACCAGGCTGAAGAGGGAAGTACTGGTTATGACTTCTGGGTGATACAAAATTCCATTTCTGTGTCTTCTCTCGACACCTTGTGTTGCATTTGCTGATCAAGCTCTGTTTTATTTTTAGGATCAAAGCTTTGTGTTTAAAATGGAAGTTGATGTGAATGGAGAGTCCAGAACTGCCCTCTCTGCCTTGCCTGTGCCTCTTGGAGATATGAGTTCAGCAGCCAGGATGGAAGCAGAAAAGCCACGCTGTTCCAGCACCCCGTGCTCACCATTGCGGCGGACAGTTGCAGGATATCAGGTCCTTCACATGGATTCTAACTACCTGGTTGGCTTCACAACTGGAGAGGAGCTGCTAAAATTAGCCCATAAGTGTACAGGAAGTGAAGAGAACCAAGGAGAATCTAGTCCTAACTTGGTCTCCAAACATCTTGATTCAGGACTGCCACGTTCTTCATGTTTGTACAAAACTAGAAGTAGGTACTACCAGCCATATGAGATCCCAGCAGTAAATGGAAGGAGGAGGAGACGGATGCCCAGCTCAGGGGATAAATACAATAAAGCTTTACCATATGAACCTTATAAGGCACTTCGTGGTCCCCTGCCTCTCTGCCTTTTGAAAGGTAAAAGGGCTCGTTCAAAATCCCTAGACTACCTCAATTTAGACAAAATGAGCATTAAGGAACCTTCTGACACAGAAGTGCTACAATACCAGCTCCAACACCTTACTCTTAGAGGGGATCGTATGTTTGCAAGGAATAGCACATGACCTATCGTCTCAAATTTAGAAATGGTGTCTGATCTTTTCTCTGTTGCTGCAAAAATCCACTGTTTTACTATGTACATGACTGTCCACATTGTAGGTGATTTTATCAGCTCAGTGTTACCAGAAAGTAATTTATTTGAGTACAGTCTTGGGAGTGCAGTGTTCTACAAATACTTGGAGAGAGTAATCTTTCCTGATCAAGCAGCTTCTGATGCAGATTTGACTGCAGCTAGTAGATATTTCTTCAGACACATTTTAACAAAGAAAAAAAGAGCTTTTGATTTTGGGATTTTTTTTCTGTACTGCTACATCTACTATTTTTAGTAATTCAACACTGAAAAATTGATGAGGTCTGCTTGGTTGTTGCTAATTTTGGCTTGATGTTAGAAACTGCTCTTGGATAAGGACTTAAGGAGGTTTTTTGAGTTTACTTCTTGTTTCTATAGTAAAATGCATGGGTTTTTCTTACAACATGGACAGGAAAGTGAGCTTGACTGGATGAATCACTTGCTATTTAAACAATTCATACATTTTGAGAATGTGCTTGTACTGGTGATGTGGGTGAGATTTGTTTGTAAAAGAAACCTTTGCTACTTGAATTCTATTAAATTATTTTTTCAGTTTCTGCATGGAAATAATTGCTTTGTCCTTTTTATTCTATAAAACATGTTCAGAATAATTATTTAAGTTATTTAAATCAAATCTTCCAGGAAGTGAAGGTTTTTTGGTTGTTTGGTTTTTTTGGTTTTTTTTTTTGGTAGATTTTGTTTTATATTGTCTTGAGACAGAAACTGGAATGTCTGTACTGGTGTGTTGGTAATGTTTTTGATTTTAATTTGTGGTGTTCATCTATAGTAGCAGAAGGTGTCAACTTCAGCATAGCTTTGGAAATTCTGTTAACTTGAAATACTGAACAGAAGCTCTGGAGGGCAGATTTTTTCTTGAAAAGAGTGCAATGAAGTATTTCTTATCAGCATTGAAGAGATGATCTTGAATTTTTTAGCAGAATAATGCATTGGGTTACTTTTGTTACTTAATAAATTTTTATCCAAACATGACATCAAATGCAGTTTGGACAGCTATTCCTATTCCTACATGTGTTTAAAACTTGGTAACTTTAGTTTTAAAATGAAAATGGTTTTCATATTGTCGTTTTTTTAGGTGCAGTCTTTTACTGAAGCAGTATATAACTTGATTTTGCCTGATGACCTCTGCAGAAGTTAAAAATAATTTCATACTGCTTTGAAACATAAGTTATTTGATCAGTTGTTTCTGATAGCGTTAAGATTTTTTTTTTGTTTATTTGTTTATAATTCAGAATTACTAGAAAGCATTAGTTAGTGCATGTGATCTGAAAAATAAGTTCTTACTCTGTCACTCCACAGTTTAAATGAAGGCAGCCCACTAGTGAGTATTTTGTGCTTTGGTTATTTTTTTTAGGTTTATTAGAAATTACAAAAACATAAAGAGTGTATTTTTCAAAGTTAACTACACTGGTGTAAATTTAATATCTTGAAAGTAAAGTCTTCCTATATAGTCTTTAGTTTAAAAAACAGAATATGATCAGATGCCAAAGAGATAAGGGATTTGTTTATGGAATAAGCACCACTGCTAATTGAAATATCAAATTAAATTGTGTTTCTGGCTGAAAAATAAAAAGGGTATTATAAACACCTGTTGTTGTGGATTAATTTGCTGTGTAGGAGAAAAAGGGGATGTTTTAAAAATACAACTTTAGACCAGGGAACACTTAAAAACAACTTTAAACCTGGGGTCGTGGATTTCTGTGCAATAAATGTTTAGTTCTGTTCCCTTATTTCAGGAAAAGGACAATGCATTTACCTTATGTGCATGTTTCTGATGTCCAGTGCTGTAATTGTATGGCTACACTAAGAGACTGGTTGATGACTATCTAGCTGAGTTCAGACATAAAAAATGTATTGGTATTTTATCTTTGGTAATTTGTCAGTGTGCTCAGACACAGTCATGGTGGTTGCTTAATTCACACACACTTGTAGCCCTCATAACGTGGGAAATACTATTTACACTACCTGTAATACAGACTTAGCAAGGAATTGTTAATAGATAACTGATGTTTTTTTCTAAGTTTCATTGGTATCAAAGAATCAGAAACAAATTTTCCAACTTTAAAAGTTCTATAGTGTGATCTGGTTGAAGCCAGTTATCAAGTTTCACCATTAAAGCATTATGTGCTAAAAGGAAACAATTGGAAGTGATCATCCTTATTGATAATATAGGCAGCAAAAACTAGAAATAATGCTTTGAATAATTTTATATTGGAGCTACAGTTCAGAAGTACAAATAAGGTGTTAAGCTCTTTTAGGAAAAATGTACATTAAAACTGAAAAATGTTGATTTATTAAAATGCTAATAGCTTTAAATACAATGTCAAGCTTGGCAACCCACAGTAAAATGCACATATCTTTGCATGTTGTCGGAGCTGGCAAGTGAAGATTTATTGATGATTCTGGGGATGACTTTTTGCATGAATCGTTTGCTGTAATTGCTTAGTTGGGACATCAGTTTCCGTGATGGATGATTACACTGTACACTGAAGAGTGGCACAAACATATGCCAGATAGATCCTTCAAAGACTGCAATAATGTTTGAATTACTGTTTTTTTTCCTGTGTCTCACCATACATTTTTTTAGCTAGAAGGTAATGCCAACTTTCCAAGTCTTGACCACCTTCTGACAGATAATATGGGTTTTTCCCCCAGTGATTTTGCCAGGGTAATTTTTCTTTTCCTCTTTATTCTATCACAGAAGCACTCAGGGAAGATCAAACTACTTTCAGGTTTACAGGATGTGGAAAGCTTCCTTTCCTTCTTGTAAGTAGCAAGGGAACATTACTCTAATATTTGAATACCCAGTCTGTCTTACACCCTTCTTAAGTAGTTTGGTGGTAGAGAATAACATTGATGCAAACCTACAGAGGCCACATTAGAAGAACTGGGGAAAGAAGACTATCACTTTTGGGGGAAAAGCCCAGAATCAGCTGGTTTGTGTTGAAAGCGAAAGAGAAGGTAAGGAAATTAACTGACCACATTCCATCCACTTTTAGGAGACAAGTTCCGTCACCTTGCCTGTTCCTGATATCACCTGTCAAGGAATTAGCCTGGAGTAAAAAGAGGGGGAGCCTCTTTTTAAGAGGAGAACCTTGCACAGTGCTTTAATTTCTGTGGAGAGTAAAAGGACAGGAAGAATTCACCATAATATATTGGGGAAAGGTTGGAGAAATAAATGGGAAACCTCAGAGGTAGTGCAGCAAGAATAGCAGGAGTATGGTTACAGTGTGAAAAAAAAAAGGCATGGAAGAGGGTGGTGTGCTGGCCTCTCTAGGAAGCAATACAGTGTTTCTGCCTGGTTAAGGAGGCTGATGCGATATCTTAGCAATATGCTGTGATCAGTCTGGGCTGCAGTGAAGGTGGGAACCAGGAGCTTGAGGCTGTGTGTGTGACACTTTCATACTCATAAGCTTAGATGAAATTCAGATGAGAGTGCTGAAGGAATAAAATAATAATTTTGTTCCAATTGAGTATGGCCTGAATTCAAATTCCGTGGTGGATTATGATAATGAATCCTACACAGGGTGAATAGGTAGATGGTGCAATTTTGTAGTCTGAGAAGCTGTTGTCTGTTAAGTTACTTTCTTACTAATTTCAGTTTTTAAAAAATTAAGAAACTTTCAAGTTTAGGTGTGGATTATGGTGTAAATACCAACTATGATATCTGGTAGGATTATTGTTGCATTCCATTTTGGCATTTTGCTAGACTCTCCTCTGAGCGGTTATTTCTGTGATGAGACAGAAATGCTAAAATATGCAAGAACATTGAAAGCCATACTGACAGCCTGAACCCTATGAGAAAATGGACCAAGCCATCATTCACTGTAGTGCTTTACATTAGCTGATTTTTCAGAAAGTAAAAAAATTATCAAAAAAATCATTAAGTACTGGGATGCCTTTAGAAGTCTATTTCAGGCCAGGAATGTTGCAGCATGGTGTGAACTGAAGTCTGCAAATGGATAAAAGCAGAAGGGGAGAGAGAATATCATCGTGCACTGGAATATCAAGTGGTGGAACACCAACCTTTTAAGCTAAGTGGATGAGAGCAGGAAAAAGAATGTATTAAATGCAAATTAATTTGTTTCTGCTTTATCTCAGCGATTTCAAGTTTTTAATGTTAATTTTGGTGAACATCTTCAAATTTTTATGAAGGAAAATTGGAAGATATCCAGAATACCTACAGCTCCAGGCAACTGAGTGTATGCAAGGTTTTTGCCTATCTATCTATATTAATCCTTTCATAGAATTTAAATACTTTTTTTAATGAGCCTTTCAATATTTACCTGTGGTTTTTTTGTTTGTTTGTTTCAGTCTTCGTAAAGAGATAGTTGGAAAAAAAAAACTGAAGTAAGGTGGGGGTCTCAGTAAAAATGGTAGATAAACCTTCATGTAAATAGTAGCCTTCCTATTGATTTAATAATAATTTTGAAGTAGAATGCAAGCCTAGGGGAAAAAAAAAATCATTCACCACTCCCAGGAGCAGAGATGGGATACAATGATCTGTAAAGACTGCTCCAATCTGTACATTTTGTGAGATACAGCCGTGTTTCAGAGATGATGAAGTGCTTCACGGATATTAGTTTTAACATTTTAGAGAGGATTTTAGAAGGCTGGAGTACTTAGTTCTCCTAGAAACACAGAGTCATTTAGGCTGGAGAATACCTCCAAGATCATTGAGGCCAACCATCAACCCACTGCCAAGTCCGTACTAAACCATGTCCCCGAGTGCCACATCTACAGGTCTTTAAATAGCTCCAGGGATGATTATGCCACCATAGCCCTGGATAGCCTGCTCCGGTGCCTGACAGCCTTTATCATGAAGAAATTTCCCCTAATATCCAAACTAAACCTCCCATGGTGCAACTTGAGACTGTTTCCAATTGTCATGTTGCTTGTTCTTCAGGAGAAGAGCCTGACCCCCATCTGGCTACACCCTCCACTCTGGTCATTGTAGAGAAAAACAAGGTCCTCCCTGAGCCTGCCCAGTTCCCTCAGCTGCTCCTCATCAACTCCATTCACTTCTCTGGATTCACTCCAGTACCTCAATGTCTTTCTTCTTGTGAGAGGCCCAAAACTGAGCACTGGATTTAAGGTGCAGCTGCTTTTGAATATTTGAATATTTTTATCTGTCTTCCATTTTCAGTAGGCCAGTGATGCATTTGAAATAACTTCTTCTGTCTTCTTAGAACTAGGTTCTAAGAAATGTGGGGAGAAAAAATTCTTCTTATTTTTACATACTCTTGTCATATAATAGATGTTTTATCTGATTAACTGCAAAGTCATCCAAGATTTTAATCAGTATTGAAATTGCTACTGCAGAAATTGGTAACTTTTCTATCTGGCCTCAAAAAGAGACATATTTTTAAATGCATATGAATGTTGGGATTTTCCTTACTTACATGATTTAGGCTCCAGCTAATGGGAAGATTGCCATTGGTTTTAATGTTAGAGGATCTGGACTTCAGAAAAATAAAGCTGCGATACTATTTTGCTGTAAAACCTCCAATCAGCTACCCACATTCCTATCTCCTGTGGAGTTCTTGTTGATTAATTTAGAACATCAGTCAGAAAGTAAAACAGTTTTGGAATTAAAAGACTGCCTCAAGCAGCCAATTTTCCAGGGAAAAAGTCTTAACTTACTTTATAGGTTTGAAAAATATTATCAGTTGAGATTGGCTTATGTCAGAAGAAATTATTTTGGGGGCACTATTTTTTGTATTTATTTGACAGCTGAAGNGCGGGGAAAAGAAAAAGGGTCCAAGACCGGATCTCCCCACTGTCTTCCCCCTCCCCGTGCTAGCCGCGAGAGAGCCCTCCCTCTCTGTGGTCCCCTTCCTTTTTCCGGCTCCCTTTTTTTTATCATTCCCCCCACCCCCTTCCAGTGAGAGGCAATTAACTTGTAGCCCGAAGTGATTAGCATAAGAATAGGGAAAAATTCCACAGAAAAGAAAATTATTCAACCCCCAACAGCTATTAACTTTAAAACAACCATAGTTGGTAAGGTTTTCAGCACTGAATGTAGATTTCTGTGACAGATCAAATTTAAAGAATGGAGATGGGCAAAAATGAGAAAGAAATAATTAAGGCCAAGTACGAGGATGCAAGTAGGGAATTCAAACAGCAGGCAAGGTCAGACAGCTTCTTGGTAATGCTGTGACTCCTTCCAGTGTGGGAAGACCAAATCAAATATAAAAAGTGTAAGAGCAAAAGGCATAATAATTTCATTCTAGAACACAAAGCAGCCTGTACTGAACAAGGCACCAATTTTACTTACTTGTTGCTCACTTGCTTGCTTGGGATAATTATTGGGTTTTGCCCAAATTTAATTCAGGTCTGACAACACCTACAAAAGTTTGCATAGGTGAACTCTGGAACCAATGTAAAGGCTCAGAAAGTCACTTGGTTACACATTCACAAAACAAACACTTCTAATTTATTCCTAATTAAGCATTCAATAGAAGAAGTAATTTAAATCAATTATTTGAATTAAAGATTAGCATTCATTCCAATCCAATGTTTTATCAACTGGTGTGCAATTGCTCGACTTGATGGTAGAAAGAAAAAACGCTGGTTTCCTTCAATGAGAACTTCCACAACCGGCAATAAAAACAGATTTTTTTATCTTTATAAGACAGCATTATAAACTTTATAGAATCTAACATTGTATTATGCAGAAATTATCTTCCTACAGTGATATATCAGTCTACCATTGCTATACCTATTAAAGAGTTACTAAGAGATTCTCCGAGATGCAAAGTCCCTCATTGCGTGAATTATGACATTTTTGAGCTTAACGTGCCTCAAAGGATACCTTCTTCCTAACAGAACTGAGACAGCTAGTATACTATTTAAGGTTTTTGTGAAGCCTTTTTATGCACCACCAGATGGTGCTCTACATCATGACAAAAGTAATTCTTTTAAATTTTACATGTAGTGCCAAAGGAGATGTGTTTTCTTGGTCTTCTGAAGCAGTTGCAACTAACACGTGAATACACTTTTAGCACATTTTTGACATATCTTTATTTCAAGCTGTATGCCAATCTGCATGTGACTAGTTGTATTTGGAACTGATAATCATTTAAAGTAATGCTCCAAGTGTTAACAGAAGCACACTGAGATTGTAGGTGACTAATTTTGCCTTCAAGGTGACTTAGAATCAAAACACTTGCAACTGCTAGGAAGATGTCCAGTGTTATTAAAAGCTTAACTCCTAAGTTGCCTATAGGAAAACCTATGAAAACTAATGTGCAAGCAATCTTTCCACTCATGAGCTGAAATACTTCTGTGAAAGGCTTTTCTGCCTCTCTTGTATTTGACTATATTTTAGCTACTGATGGAAGCTAAGTGTAGGATTTCTTATTAATGCACAGTAAGCCGCATTTAATACCATGGTATTAAAATAGTACTGCATGAAAAAATATCTTCAATCCAATGAATTCCCAGAGTCCTTACTTTAACTTCCATTCTCACAGCAAATCTGGTAACACGCTTGTTTGGAAAAACTCTGATGAATAATGCTATTAAATACTACTTCTGCATGAAAAGCACAAGCTTGCTAAGGAAATGGGTTAAAATAACTTGGCTATCTCACAGAAGGGAAAGGTGAAGAGCAAACTGGCAAAAACATCATAAAATGAGCTTGCAAGTAACTCAGGCATTACTGTGAATATCTGTCTTTCTCTGGTGGTGTCTAACCTACAACCACAAAATAATGCAACTGCAGTATGATAAAATGAAGAGTACACATGCCCATTTGACTTGCTGAAAAAAGCAGGTGTCTGTTGTATGCCAGAACCAAAACAGTCACAGACTAATCAATAGAAGAAGAAAATGAAACTGAACTTTACCTGTTCTCTAGTGAACCAGCGGGCATCCTCTATTTCATTCTTGTGAACTTTAATTTCTGTGGACACTGCAAAAGCTAAGCAGCCAATCATTAGGGAGGAGGGCATTGGCCATGGCTGACAAGAGACGTACTGAACATGGGAAACTTTGACTCCAACTTCCTCCTCTACTTCTCTTCGAACAGCATCTTTTATGGTTTCACCTCATCAAAAAGGGCAAAGAACAAGCAGCTCATGAAAATACTCCAAGCAACAAACACATGCTGTGCTTTGAACTGATTCAAAATATTTGAAACTGCCCAAGGCAATTATCTCTAAAGATCTAGTTCACAGATCAGGGCAAAGACCTCAGCAAAGACACAAAAGTCTAATAAGGGAAAACAGCCAATAAAGAAAATGGAACTTTGAAAATAAAGTGTAGTAATTTCCCCATAATATGTATTTCCTTAATTGATATTCATCATACACATTAACCATTATCAGTAGACCTAAAATGTCAAAAATTCGGTAGAAAATACATAATTCCTATAATTATTCTTGAAACACTGATCTATTCATTTGTAACTAGCATTGTGTTAATTTCTGGATTTTCAGTGTGATTGCAACACCATGTACTACAACTGAAAAATCAGTATTTAGAATTGCAATAGTAGGAAAACAGAGATTTAGAATACTTGCTCACATTTCTGCATGGTATTATTCCCTTTGCCTGACTCATTCTTCATTGCCTTAACACATGCAGACAATACTGTAAATTGAAACTTCAATGGAAAGATTTGTTTCCATATCCACAGAAAATTGTGATGTATGTGTGTGGAATGCTGATGGTCACCAGCCTACCGCTGCACACATCTATTGTGCTATAACCACTGATTACAGGTTAATTAAAGGACACAGTCCATCCATCAGAAATAAATACCCTGACTTATTTCAAATGATACCTGAATAGATTTCTTCATGCTGTCACTGTATGTCAACCTGTACACATTTACTGAATATATTTATTCACTATAATTTCACTAGTGATAAAGATCTGTTCTCAATAGAAGAATGTTTTACAGGTTGTTCTGCAGGTACTTAGAATTGTAACTAATTTTAACTATTATTGCTTGACATAGCTATTGAAATAACTATTTGTCTTTCTTTCAGAATTATGTAATTTCTACTTATCTTCAATAAAATCAATAAGGCTGTAAACACATAAGTATATGCTTAACTTCATGTTAACTTTAAAGCTTACTTTTCCAAGGCTAAAATCCTTTGTTAAATCAAAGGTGGTGTGTTTTAAAACACATCACAGCCAAGGTAATGTGTTTTAAAATGATTTTTTTTCATTTAAGTAGTGATTTAAGACTACATTATATGAAAACAATTTAATATTTTTATTTTCTCAAGTAGCTTTTTGTTTTTTTTTTTACAAATCAGCAGCTGCAAAGTACAGAAGAAATATATTTATCGTAACAACTCATCTATCAGGAAACAAAGAGCTTCAATTTCAGATAACACAAATTATATTTTTCGTTAGAGATAAAATACACTTATTGAGAAAACACATTTGATAAAGGAAAATAAAATTACCAGATTCTACAAATCCAGCAAGGCAGGTAAACATTCCTGGGGGAAACCTCTTCTGCCTACCTAAAAGGCAGTGGTTCCCATCTGGATGGATAACTTGCATTATCACAACAGGATCTGCAAAGGACATGAAACTAATATATTTCAACATCTGAGGGACTTAAATGCATTAAAAACCTCCAGTCTATTCCATACCAATGCATATAAATGATACTGAAATCATAACTGTGTGCATGCCCAGATGTCTGGGTTTAAGAGA
>VXBI01008228.1:0-55393 GCA_013397375.1 Toxostoma redivivum | reverse complement strand
GACATGACCTGGCCATGTGCACTGGCAGAAAGCCAGCCTTGTCCTGGGCTGCATCCCAAGCAGGGCAGGGAGGGGATTCTGCCCCTCTGCTCCACTCTCCTGAGACCCCACCTGCAGTGCTGCATCAGCTCTGGGGTCCCTGCACAGGAAGGATATTGACTTCTTGGAGGGAGTTCAGAGGAGACCACTAAGATGATCAGAGGGTTGGAGCACCTCTCCTGTGAAGAAAGGCTAAAAAAAGTTTGTTGTTTGCCCTAGAAAAAAGAAGGCTTTGGAGTGACCTAATTGTGACCTTCCAGAATCTGAAAGGAGTCTACAGGAAAGATGAAGAGAAACTTTTTTATTGAGGGCATAGTGACAAGTCTGCATATTTCAGAGAACTGCTATAGCCATTAGAAACCCATGCTTTACTGGGACCAACACTTAAGAGCCTCTGGCTCATTCTGGGAGCCGTGAGACCTGTGTGCCAAACCAGACCTGTCTGTCACACATTTGCAGATGACCTACTTGACAAAGGTGTCAGAAACACTGGGGGCTGCATTCTTGTGCCAGCAATTTTTGCCCATGCATGATGAAGACTGTCACTTGGTGACTGGGGTAGCCATCACACGGGATGCTTTGAACTGTCACCTCCCTCTCTGCTCCTGTACATGCAGAGTGCCCTGAGCCCTGAGCCCTCCACCGGTGACCATCAGGCACAGGCAGCAGGGACCTACCTGGCTCTGCCTCTCAGGAGCCAGGTTTTGGCAGCACAGAGGGCTGGCCTGGGCTGTGGGGATTTATTTTAACAGCAATGTGGCCCTGTGACAGCCCAGCTGGGGGCCCTGAAGACTCTGCCCAGGAGCCAGGGTCTGCCTGCTGCTCAGCTTAGCAGGCGAAGAGCAGCGTGACGGGGATAAGCAGAGATGAATGCACATGACAAGAAACTGTAAATGCAGAACCAAAATAGAACAACAGCAATTGCTATAGCCTAAAATGCCATCATTAGTCCCAGCCAGGAAGCTCTAACAGCAAAAAGAACAGATTCACATAAAAGATAAAAATCAACTGAAACTAGGAAAAAGCAACCAAAAAGGCCCAACCAAAAACTATTGTGCAATGTAAGATCACTTGGGAGCCTACTGGTGCCATTTTTAGGTAGTTTTAGATTTTTGCTAAAAACAGCAGAGAAAGAAGAGGTGCAATATCTCTGGAGCACAGATGTGGCTCAGCCTGCCTAAGCCTCCGATCCTGCGGTGCCGCACAGCCAGCCCAGGCACACCACCATGGCCACAGCCACAGGACTTCGTGTCACTCCCTGCCACAGGCTGCTGCAGCACTGACACTTTCACCTTCCAAGGAAAACAAACCTCACACAACCATGAGGAACCGGATCTGCATCTCCAGTTTGGTATTAAATAGAAACATTCTGCATTGAAAAGCCTCTAATTCACCAGAGCAATAAACCATGCAAGTTGCTGGGGAAAAAAAATCCCCTAACTCTAGTTCAAAGAAAAATCTGAATTCAGTTGTGAAGAGAAAGTACCAGTCATTCAATTTGCTGGTTCCAAACTAGGCCAAGTTAAGAGTTCAGAGCAATTCCTTCACTTTCAGACAAAAATCATGCCTGAAGGAGAATATTTAATGCATATTGTGAAGCGTTTGATTTTTATCAGGAGGTTTAGGAATTTGCTGCAACAGTTTGTTATGAGAAGACTGAACAGCACATAAGGAAAACCACCTCAGAGCTGTAAAGGAGCACTTTGCCCTTCCCTGAGAAGGTCTTTTAAAATGAAAAACTACTGCCTGAAGATTGATTAAATGGCCACTTAATTATATAGAGGAGATCTACTGACAATATCTGACAGCACTGGGAAAAAAAAATGTGCCTTTAGGATTTTGAAAAACTTGAAATATCTTGTGTTTCCAAGATCTAACAGACACCACATCTGCAGTAGGAAATTTAGATTTCTAAAAAAAAGGGAAAAAAAATAAAAATGACTACTGCATTAAAATCCCACATCCTATTTTCATCCAAATTAAAGGGCCTGAATGCACTCTTCAGGCTTAGCATGCATAAGGGATAGGCTGTCTTAGGCACTCTAAAAGCTCTCCAGATCTTCTCAGGGTAAGATTCAGGATTTCAGCCTGAACTTCTATTCTTATCAGGATAAAGTAGAAAGAAGAGCACAATCTTTTTCATAGAGTATCATTTGAAAAGGAAAAGAAAAAAGAAAGGAGGACAAAAGCCCCAGTATTTTTAAAAGGTAGTAGTTAAAAAACCAAAGACTAACGACTAAACAATTTTTGGACTTTCCTATTCCCAAATTATATAATACATATGCTGTAGAATTGCTTATATGAATGACCTTTCAAACAGCATCCAAAACACTTCTCTGAGTATCAAAGCTTTCTTGATACCATCATATAAATGGCAAATTTCCCAGATAAAAGGAATCAGCACTTTTCAAGGTATCTGTACACTAGTGTGTGGGGAGCAAGAGAAAGTTTCCAGCTGCTGGCTACTAAGCTGTCAGTTCAGAGTGCTCCTGCAGCAGGGATGCACTAGATGGGAAGAGGTGAGTGCTCCATTACAAATAACCCAGCAGGGCATCAGAGGAACATCAGAAACATGTCTTTCTAAAACACGGGTGGTCAGCCTGGAATGTGCTTCTAGAGCACTCTGAGGGCCAGGGGCAACTGCCTTGCTGCTCCATTTCTTTCTGCTGTCCAGGAGGACACATGTCCCTGCAGAATAAGCTCAGATTGCTCTGGGACATGGCATCCTGAGCTGTTAGGCAGCTCTTTGAGTAACTCTCCACACTCTTTCCTCGAATGGTTTTGGCAACTCAGTTGCTGCTCTGGGTAGTTCAGAGCAGTAGAATGAATGTCCCCCAACCTGAGCCACAGTCAGTGACAGGGCAGTTTTAATTTGAACCAGGCTTCTAACTAGACCTTCTCTTCTAACTGAAAGTAACAGAAATTCCATGCAGTATTCTACATTGAAAATTAATGTGAAAATAAATAAAAATAAAAAAGAAAATAAAAAAAACCTACTCTGAAACTAAGTTTCATAATTTCAGGGTTTTTTTTGTTTTTTTTTTTACACGGCACTGGAAAAAAAAAGCCATTTTAATTATTGCCCAACTGTTTAAAATTTGCATCACCTCCTGCAAAAAAAATTCATGACATGCTTAGTTCCATTTGGCACAACGGAAGTGCAGAAGAAAAGAGACCTCATTAAATGCACCCCTTGGTTTAGGCAGATGGGAGTATGCTCAATAGCATTTCAGTCTTGATCTCTCTTGTTCCTGCAGAACAGATGCAATATGTAATTTACCATAGATGATGACATTTGAGACAATTCAAAAATCACTGATAAGATGAAATTATATCAAGCTAGATACAGCCATCTGTTAGGATTTCAAGGATTCACCTGATAGTCATTTTTCTCATTATTTGAGCTTCAGGATACAGAGGATTTCCTACATATACATTTGAGAGAGTGGCACGTAAAACTGTGTTTCTCAGGGATCTACAAATGCGTTTTGTTCCATTGTTGGAGAGACTTATAGCAGTTTTACAAGTCTGGACACTCAGAGAGACATGAAAATGTCTTTTTTAGTTAGGGAGATCTACCATGTTATTTATAACTCATACTAGAACAGTGTGAGAAAATCCTCCAGGAACTTCTCCAGTGTGAGTCTATCTATTCTGAATAAGGCCATCTGCATCCTTTGTCCTTGCTATGGTTTATTGTCAATAGGCAAAACAAGGAGGGCTACTAATGTAGTACCTAATGACATGCTTCAGAGCTCATTAGAATGTATTACACGTGAAAGTCCAAGAGATTACTAATTCTATGCACAGTATGTTGTATTCTCCTTCCTGGGTATTGCAAACTTCACTCAGAGAGGCAGCCCTGAGCACAAAGGGGCTCCTGCCTGAAACACCAAACTGATATGAATTGGCTCGTGAAACAAAATTTTCAAATACAAATGTTCAACCAGAAGTGCAATAAACATTTAAGTAGCAAAACCATGGATCTGCTGGCTGACAAATATACAATTTTTTGCCCTCTACATCCTTCTTTGCACTCAGCAGCCTCTAGCACAGAGGATTCACCAGAGTGCCAGGACTGCAGCAAGGCCTAAATAGGTCATTATTTCACCAATGCAACTTGCAGTACAGAAATACAGAATACATTTAAAAATTATATATTATCAGTATTGAACGACTGTGCCTAGCTTTCCGTATTTACACCTCTGCAAAGTAATCGAAAAATGGAACCTCTCAAAATAGATAATAGTTGCAAAATGTTTTTCATGAGAGTTTTGTCTTTTCTCCTTATCAAAAGGTACAAGATGATGAATTTCCACATTTTCTAGTTAGTTTTTGTGTGAAGAAGGTATCTGACTCTAGGAGCTATCAAACAGAAAAGGATAACAAGATGCAATGGCTGGAAAGTAGTGCTAGAAACAATCACGTATACTAAGGATTTTTTTTGCCCAGGAGGTAATGGAATTATCAGCTGTAATTACTCACCAATGGATTGAACTCTTTTAAACTGAGAATTTATATTTCTCTAAAACCCTTTGGTGTGTCCAATGGGTTTAATGTGTAACTGGATGAAAAACACCCAACTGTCGATTGCAGGCTTCCCAGTAGGTCATCAGAAACTTAGGTTATCTGGAAAAAGCAGCTATGAAATTTCAAGCTGAAATTATTAAACTGTTAAGGTGATCTGCATGAAGTGTAATTATACTGTCAATAGAGATGAAGGCTGAAATGCATAATTTTATCCCTCTGCTAAATTTCTTAGGTAACTTCAGTGAAACCAGAGCTATGGTCCTTGTGCAGCTCCTCTGAACACACTGTCACAGTGGGGGATGGAACACAAATGACACCAAGAGCTGCTAGCAGAAGCACTTCAGCCCATTTGCTCCTTCAGGAATGAAACAAAAAATGTTTTTAAAACACAGCTTTAACTTCATCATAGCTAATGAATATTTACATTGCTCAATTTGAATTTTGCTTCAGTTCAGCACATATTAAAACCACTAAAGTCCTCATTATATAAAACATCCATAGCAGCATCTCAATCCTGACTTTCATTGCAGGGAGCAAACAATTACTAAATTACACTAATTCCTTTATATGAGGTCTCAGTTTCACATGTGATAACAATTAGAAGCTTGTGTACACTCCATCAGTTTTGTCCAACATATTTTTTGATGTGAAGATGACTGCCATCATTACACATGATCTGGCCTCAAAGTCAAGCAGTCTGAAACAACAGGAAGCTAAAATGTGATTAATTTTCACATGGAAGCAATGGCAATCTCTATATAGAGTCAGTGGTCTTTGGTGTTGATAGATGGCCCTAAATAGATAACACTGGGGCCTTCAAGACCTTCAAGTGCTCCATTAAATGACCAGGAAAACAAGCTTCTCTTACAGCTGCAATCCCACACTATCATTTATTATTCTAATGCTGTATGAATGCAGAAAGCATCAGCCTAACTTTGGTTTGGTTTTGAACCACTGGTGCAGGGACTACCTTGTGCACACCCATAACTCAACCCACTCCTTGATTAATCTTGGCACACAGAAGTTCCCCATTTCAAAGTACTTTCAGTGTACCTCAGTGCTTTTTCAAGTCTACAGTGAAAAATGTCTTAACATCATGCATATTGCTGCTTTTTCATACCTTTCTTTCATAGTGTAAGAATATTCAATACTAGTACTAGTTTCATTACTTTTAGAATGAGCCCTCTAAAAACTTATAAATGAGCACTTGAAGAATTCATGTACTCATCTTCCCCTTTAATTACATCTCCAAGCTAAAAAGTTTGCCTGTGTATACATACATTTTGCAATAGTGTTATATAAATATTTAAGTAGTTGCTGAAATTCAAAGATGCTTGCAACTATCTCAGTCCATAGCTTAAGAGAAAAACAGTTAGCAACTTGACACGTTTTAGAAACATTCTGGATAGTAAACAGGGTCTTTCACATACAGTTTGTGTATGCAACTCGGACTTCAGTCTTCACTGAGTGGCAGAAACACTTTAAAATGTCAGATTCTGATGAAAAATTAAAATGCATTAAAACTGTATATTCAGTATATTATATAAAACTGTATATTCAGTTCTTGGCAGATGTCACAAAATTAAGTGGACCAGGATAGTAGTTAAATTTCAAAAATTGCAACACTTGCCCTTACCTTAGTGTTTATTTCTAAATATCTCCTGTCCAGCCTGTGAGTAAGGGAAAACATTAAAGGCTATGTCACAATATTAGCAAGCTCAACAGCAAGGCTTATGACAGAACTGTCAAATTCAAACATCTTTAGAAGTGGATAATGGATTTAGTTCAGGGCCTCTATCATCCAGTTTTAAAATCTAAATCATAGGTTTTCAAATACTTAACTTGGGCAGTATGCTGAAAGTTGCATACCTGTGATAATTCTTTAATTTAAAAGTACTGTATTGACTAGGAATAGAAGTATTAATGACTTGATAGAAGCAGGTTCTCAGCAGTATTGCCTAGCCTTAAAGGAAATTGCCATGTGCTGTTTAAATTACAGTTGAAATAACTGTAGCTTATGTTATACAAAGCATTTTCTAAAACCTCTGTTTTGATGCATTAGGAGTCTAATAGTGAGCATATATATCCATACATGCTTCATTCTTTGCACCTTACCTTTACCTCTAGGATTGCTACTTGAAACAAGCAAAATTGGCCAGCAATTTACAAATCAATATAGAGAAAAAGGGAAGGTAGACTGCAGTTTGATTTTACAACATTCTTTCCATTCCTCTAAGAATTACACATGACGTAGCATTGTGTTTATGAGACATTCCCTTCTCTCATTTCCTCAGACCTTTTTTTGCAGGCTTCTCTCTCAGCTGATCAGACTTCAATGCGGCAACACATTTCATACTGGCCAAAAGTCTGGCTTTCAGCTTCTTTCCTAAAGCTTTCATGCATTGTTTTTTTCCTTTGAATGGTTGCTACTTGTGGTCAAAATACATGTTTTAAATATTTTTTGTCTTTTTGAGTAGGTTTTACACCCTGTACCTACCCAGACATCTATACAATTCCACTCCCCTCACGGCTGCTTAGCCCAAGGCAACACATAAGCCTGAACAAAAAGTACAACTGCCTGAGGTACCAAGCCACAGGCAGAGCCACAACAACCAGCCTTTACCTCCACTTCTGGGGGAGAGTAGAAGGGAAAGGAATTGCTGAGTACAGAATAAACTTCCCCAAAGTAGCAATTTCCTTCCCACCAGGTCCCAGCTGAACAGCATGGAAGAGAAGTCAAGCTTAGGGCTCCACAGGACAGGAAAGCTGAGAGCTGACTCCAGCTCAGCTGCAGCTTCTTGGCCCCTAAGGAACAATAAAGCAAAGCCCCCAGAGCAGCTTGGTCTCCTCGGGCACTGGCAGTCACTGGTTAATGCACATAAGCAGTAGGGGAAACATGTTGTAAGCACTAAAAGCAGCTAATGGGATCCTGACTACCTGCTGGGAACCAGCCTAACAAAGGACATGGCACTCGAGCTTAATCACTTTTCACAGAACTAATGGCTGGCTTCCAGACACCAAATCCATAGCACAGCTGCTTTTCAGTTCACTTGCTTTTCTACAGATGTTTTCACAAAGGCATGCTGGAATTAGAATGAAATGGTAGTGACCCTTCTTCCTGCTGCTTTTGACACCATTACCTGTCACTTAATCTGCTTCCACGTTCAGTCTTCCAACACACCCCTTCCCAATACCAGACACTACAAACTGTGGTATCTGCACACACTGCTGAATACATGATTGGTATTTTGGGTTCATTTCTGTCCTGAGGGTTTTAGTGCCATAATTAACTTCAGCACAAGGTGATAGGAAAATAGTTTCCATGCAAGTAATCATGCTTTTCCTAACTAAAAAGAGCTACAGGCTCTAAATTAATTTCCTCACATCTCTTAGTCAAATCAGTTGACATCTGTATTGTTTTCATGTACATTAGTCAACCAGATGTTGTCTGGATACGGTGTTTTTTTTCTTCTTTTCCAAAAAGATAGTGTTATGTGTTTCTGCTGTCTGTGTTTAGTAATACATTGGATAAGCCTCAAAGCAACTTGAAATATGTTAGCTTAAAGCTAAGTAGGAATTTCACTAGAACGAACCCTGGTTTATTCTGATCCCAAGACTTCCAGTAGTAATGGAAATCTTCAAATTATTATCAAATCATTATAGTCGCTGAAGAACAAAACTATTGCCCCGACTCATTCCAAGTACAAAAGATCACTTGTAGAAGAACTGTGGCTCTCCTGTGCCTTCAGAGGAGCTCCTGGATCAATAGTATCATGCGAGGCAGAGGAGACTCAGTGCTGGGAGTTTGACATGGCCTCCAGCTATTTCATTTCATGAGCTGCACTAAGCCCTGCAACTTTGATTGCTCTATCTGTAATACATCACAATGCTATCACTGCATTTTTGACTCCCCCTGGAGCCTGACCCTCTGTTTAGGACATGATAACAGCCAGAGAAATTCTCTTCCCTGAATAGTTGTCTAACATTTAAATTAATAAATTGCAGACAGAATTTACCAAATGCAGCATTTCTCAGTATTACCAAGTACCAACACTTCGTTATACTTTTGTGCTGGTGATGTTCTTCCATTTTTGAGTAATAGGGACAGTTACTCCTCTCAAAAGTGCTTCTCCTCAACATGATGTAGAACATTGTAATTCTCCAGAGCATATCAGAATGAAGCATTTTGACAAAGCACTTTCGTATTTAACAATCAGCAGAGAAATCATGCCAGGCACCCTCCCTACCCATTATCTATGCATGCAAAAATTCCTGTTTCATGACTGATGAAGTGATAAATATTGAGAAAAAAATTCATCTGTATCCACTACATTTTAATAAATAAAATGCACCAAATATCATGGCAGGTGTGTGGCATTCTGACAACCTTTTTGTTGTAGTTTTTCAACATTTATTTCCCCTGCTGAGATGTAAAGAGGACCTTGGAAATCAAACCCCACAGTGATAATTTGGTCAGCCACAATCCTAGGGTTTCATTTCATTTAATGGCACGTGGCAGAAAAGCACATGCTGGACATAATGACAGACCTGAAGGCACATGTCTGGCCCACCTCATTGTTTGAGCAGGGAGGAAATGATCCATGCTAAGCCTGGGTTGATTCTTGCTTTAAAAAGCAGTGAGCCCAAGGGGGCTCAGCTTAGGCTCACAGCAAATAAATCCTCCAAGGGACAGACAAAACTTGGTACCATTTTCACACAGCTACAGTTCTCTGGGAGGCAGCTGTAAATATGTATTGGGCTCAGCTAGAAAGCTGCATGTGTCCATCACAGCATTCCATTGTGAACTGGGAGGCTGGCAGGTCAGACCCTTACACTGAGGCCCTTCAGCCTGTAGCTACTCTTTCAGATATTCCTGTCTATTTGTGAGTGTTTGGTCAAACATTCCACATTTTAAAGGGGTGAGGGTTAACTTCCAGTAAGAATAGAAAGACTGTACAGCTACAACAGGCAGCAATGCATTTATGTACCAGCCTAAGGAAGCTATACATTGTGTCTGATCTAATTTTGCATATTTTCAGTATGTTAACTTATGAACAAACTCATAAATATTTCTGGGCAAGGAGGAAATATATATTTTTACTTATTTTTACTTGGACTTATTAAGAGCTTTTATGGTGGCTGTAGTTGTCACAAAACAGCTACCATGTGTAAGGAAAACACAAAACTCTTCCTTCAGACACTAATGTCCAAGTAATCGGTTATAATCTATAAACAGATATTAGTTTGTTTTGTCCTGCACTCAAGGGCCTTATTTTGTTAGGACATAAATAAAAATCTGTCATAACTGCTGGGGATCTTTTTGGTCCCATCAAAGGGCCTTGGATTTATCCTTCTGTGAAAAAGTTTAAACCTAGTAAAACAGTACTGGTGTTGCTCCCAAGGGCTCCCAGGTGATGAAATCCATGTTGCATAAGTTCTTTCCCAGCCTCATATTAAACAATTTCATATGGAAATGGTGGAAAATAACACATTTTCAATGAAGGTGATGTTCCTGTTGCCTCTATAAACTTTTAGCCAGAGGTAGTCTGAAAGGTGAGGGAAGAGGTGAAAGAATCAGATTTTCTTTTGACTGGGAAAGCAGATAAACAGTATTTTACTTCATCAGATATGAATGCAAAGGCCTTATCTGTAGAGCAAGTGGCATAAATATCAAAAAGGAAGTAAATAACATGGGATTTTTCTTTATCTTGAAATTACTTTGTATAACATTATTATCAGAATTGTTTCCTATGAGCATAAAAACCAACATTAGGAACAAAGATTAGCACTATCCCCCTATAAATTTCAAAAGCTGCCTAAAAATCTTGTTATGAATAGACACTGAGCACTGAAATGAAATGCTCTCTTTCTAGATGGGTGTTGTCAACTACATTCCCTGATTAAACAAATAATTGAAGAACCTTTCAGCACCTATCTCCCTTAACCAGCAGACTGCTACTCAGGCAAGAGCAATCATACTGTTAAGGCAGGTGTTAAGGCAGCCCCCATTTACTTGTGTTCCCCTGGGACAGTGTCATGTTTCCAGAGGCAAGAGAGCCTGTTGCTGCTGCCTGTCTGTATAACACCTGGAACTAAAGCCCCAGTCTGTGCAGGAGTCAGAGAAAACAGCGTGGAGCTCTTTGAGTGTTGCTGTAGGAGCAGGTTGGACTCTCCTGACTGCCAAAATGCACACGTATACCTGTGCAGTTCATAGCAGAGGTGAGCATGTGTGCAGTTCCTTAGTGACAACTGCAGTACAAGGGCCACTAATTACAAGGAACTGGGTGGCACATGCAGAGTAACAGAAACACAGCATGGACCTAATGACTTCTTCCATTCAGCTGTAAAACATTTAATCCACTACCCAGATGAGACTTAGGGAAGGAACTACACTGCATTTTAAGATATGATGGAGATTCCATAGAGGAACCTTCCAAAGCAATGTAAGGCAGAAAAATTCAAATTTGATTCATTTCCCCATGTCTAGCACTTTCTCATTAAGTTCTTACCAACAAGGAAGCATTTTTTAAAGATTAAATAAAAAGGAAAAAAAGAGGAGAAATTGAAAAATTCATTTTTCTTGCTTTGGTTTTTTGCTCTTTGGGCAGGCACAACACTCCTTTACATTCAGAATCCAATCACCTTTCCTATGTTGATGAGCAGCCAGTACTTGCCAGTATTTTTCTTGCTGTTGATAGTAAATATAATAATTTTTTTTCCTGGCTCAACACAATTATGTCTCTTCTCACAGTCACGATTTTCTTTGGCTAGGTCATGCCTATGCCAACTTCACTCAACACATTCAAAAATGTAGGAAAAGTGTGAGCCTTTGCTTTATGGAATAGAAAAAATTGCTTTTCCTCTGTAGATGACTGGGATTGCCCATTCTTCAGTGGGACTTCCTTTAAGAAAGAACTCTTGCTACCAATCCCACTGGAAGAATTACGCCTGAGGCAGCACTACTGACACCATTCAATCTCAGCAATCTGTACCAACATCCTCTGCTTCTGGCTCATGACAGGGTATTTTACAATATTGGACTTGGTTACAGTTTTATGAGGGTGAAGAACTCGGACCACTCTCATATAAACTGCTTTTGAGAAGAAAACAGTATAAATTAATTTATTGGCAGCTTTAAAATGAACAGTCTTCTTTGGCATTCCTTTCCTGATGCTGTATGAAATCAATAAGCATTGAAGCAAATTTTTCACCTAAAACATAAAATCATGAAAACTTATCCTCTGACAGTACTTTTGGGTGTCATGCATCAATGACACAAAACCAGCACACCTGGGAAAATAACTAAAATACAATACAAAAACCATAAATATCATTTGGGGCTCTACTTCAGGCAACTAGAATGTGAAGACCAAGAGTGGGGTCATGTTTATCCATCCTCCAAGGAGGAACTTATTCTTTCAGCTGTGTGTAAAAAGGCTTTAAAAGGAAGGAATGGCTTTAGGGACATGGATTTATTTATCTTGACTACAGCATATCTACATATTGGCTTGCACTGATTTAACAGTGAGACTCTGCAGTCACTATCTAAGCATAAATGAAATGATGATGATGATACAGTTTCCTTCTTCTGCAGGTGGCCTATTTATCTTAATGGGAGTGAGCCTGACTTTATCGCTATGCAACTGATTTTGATTTTGAGCAGCACATATGAAGTGTGTTTATGCAGCCTATGGCTTATTTTTAAAATAAGCCTACGCCTTATTTTAGGGCAAAAATAATTAAAAAATGAAAGTGTGGGCAACTTTCAGCTGATTGTAAGAAGAATTTCTCAGCACACAATGTTCATAAATAAGAAACTGAACCAAAGAAAATGCTTTTTACTCTTGAGATTTTTAAGTCTACCTGCTTCCAAACAAGCACATAAGGCTTTATAATGTATTTTTTCCACTTGCGAGTAACTGGTACCAGCTTTATTTCAAGCTAACAGAAGCAAAGATGTCAAGGTCATGCTTTTCCAGTTTGCTGAAGAAATCTAATACTGTGACAATCTAGGCCAGCTGCCAGAGGAACTGGACTTTTAAATATCTTATAAAAGCATCACTGCATATCTAGTTTAATTCTGCCTTGCAATTTAAAAGTCTAATGCAGGCAACTACATGAAAGAACTTCTCATTCAATCAGCCTCACCTTGTCCATATAGAGAAAAGCATCACATTTCTTTAAAGCGATAGGGGAAATAAGGCCAAATGACAAAGGGCTTTTATTCTTTCTGAAAGGGGAAAATAGAGCAACAAGCAAGAGAGAAAGTGTCTCCTGGGAGGGAGTCTCTCTGTCCAAAGAATGAGACCTGACCTGCAAATGGCAAGTGAGCATTTATAGCTTGCTTGTGTCAGAAGATGATAGAGGATGATACAGAGGAAAGAACCAAAGGACAAACAAAATAGAAGAATCTATTTAGAATTTTATTGCTATAAACACTACCAGCAATGGCACTATGCCTGTCAGTAGATTGAGCCTGATATACCTGCTGACTACCAAAGCAATTTCAGGGCATTCTATAGCTCAGCTGAAGAGCTTTACAAAACTGCAGCAAAATAAGACGATTGAGAACAAGGACACCCTCATGTAGTCCATTGCCATATTCTTTCAGCTTGATTGCTCTCACAGCTTACATTAATCACATTGCCTACAGTCATTGTTGAAATGAACAATTAGGTTATGAAAATAAACAGTCAAGTGAAGGCTTAGCTCAATTAGTCTTTAGTTCTCCCAGCCACACTACCACTTAGGGTTACGAATTAATTGTCTGTTGCTTTCCTCCCAGGAGGTCATCTCTGCTAAAGAATTTCATGGTACTAAAAGATGTATCCAAGCGATTGTAAGACTCTTTGTGTCCCCATATAGCTCAGAGGAAATAAAGAAACAGCTGTATGGACTATCTAAATCCAATTCTCATTGGAGAAATACTGATGTTAAAACAGAAGATCTACATCTTCAACTATTTCAAATTTTTTGCCATGGCATTGAAAGCATTCACAATGTTTTTCTTATAACCAATAGATACTGAAAGAGCAGCACCAGCTGCACATCTTGAGTACAAGCATAAAAGATCAAAAAACATGGTGCGGGATATTGCCATTGTGAACTGAGTGTTTAGTGGATTAAGAAAGGTTTTACACATTTAAAGAACTTTGTTTACATGCTTAAAGAACACTGTGGTTTGCGTTAAGGAGAAGGTCATGCATGGAGCATGGTGCCACGTAAACACAGGCAGAAAGCAGAGACAGATGAAACAAAGATGATGTAGAGAAATATCTGTGAAAGGGGAGGGGATAGGAAATGCAGGCATGACAGTGCATTTAAGCTGAGAAATAGCTGGAGAATCTTTTCCGAGGTCTGAATTTGAGAAACGGTGAGAATGAAGTGCCAGCATGCAAGTACAACAAATAAGGATAAGGAATTAGGACTGTAGCAATTGCAGATCACTAAAACTACAAACAAAATGTTCCTTCAGAAAGTGTCATTCCAGAACAGATTTGATACATCTTGACAGTGCTGTAGGGACAAAACCCAGTCTCTTTTCAGCTAAGGGCACTCTATTTTTTGGTACAGAT
This sequence comes from Toxostoma redivivum, assembly GCA_013397375.1. Classification (NCBI taxonomy): domain Eukaryota; kingdom Metazoa; phylum Chordata; class Aves; order Passeriformes; family Mimidae; genus Toxostoma; species Toxostoma redivivum. The sequence goes on along the minus strand of VXBI01008228.1, from coordinate 41,249 downwards.
TTCTGCCTCTGTAAAACACCCAGAGAATGTCCAACACTACAGAGCGCTGGAAAGGGATACAAGTTAACATTTACTCACTCTCTCAGTGAACTGACTCTTATCTCTGTTTAAGATTAAGAAGGCTACCTAACACAATCAACAGATGATGGAATAGACCAATTACAGATTTCTAGAACCATGCCTGCATGTGCAGCAGCATAGAGATGCCATTACTGAATTCCCAGTCAACACAGACTGCTCTGCAAAACTGCATAAAACAGCTTTGAATGCAAGAACATTATAGAAATACAACTGGTGCACGTACAGGTGTAATGTAGAAATTTGCAGGGCCAGTGAGATTTTAAAGAACTCAGTTAAACTAATGAATGTTCCTGCAGGGAGAATAGAGTTCACAAACACAAGACACTTCTGGGTGTAGCCAGAGAACCTCGCTAGCAATGAAACTGCTATTGACCATCTCCCTTCTCAAATGCACGCTTTGGATACAGTTCATTCCAAATTAACACTCAGGATCCCAGGGAAGGAAAAATTAAACCAATAAAGTTTAAGCTTAATCAAACAATATTTAAAAAAACTGAAGGAGGGAGAACTCAGCACTAATGGTAGTCAGCAGAATACATGCATTTGTGTTAGTGGTTGAAGTGAAAATGCTTCCTACAATTACCAGTATTTGTTTAGAAAAAACATTGACATTGTTATCCAATACAGGCTGTAACACATTTACTTATAAAGCTTCTCATATGATATCAAAGATTGAAAGCTCGAAAGTATTAGTTTTTATGGAGAAAGTACCACTCCTACATTTTAAGATCCACAAAAAGGACACTTACCCTTGATTTAGAAAGCTTTGCCAATGTTCAGCTTCATACATTGCCTCTTTGCTGTGAATTTTGGAAATAGCCTGTTACTGAACTCCACATTTGTCACTGTCCCACAGTGTAAAACCTCTGCCAGCAAAAGACTTTTTGAAAACACTGCTTCCCAATCACATTTTTAGTACAATCAAAACTGTATAATTGTGATATAGAAAGAAATAAGAGAATGCTACAGTGCAAGGCCAAAGCTGTTAGGCATTAACTGATGCCAGGAATTGTCAGTCCTGAATTCCATAATAGGATCTCCATTTAGAATAATGCCATCAACATGCATGGGATTTTCCAAGAAGATACATTTCTTGGAGATTTCTCTCTTAACAAAACTTAAAAAAAAATAGTACTCTCTTCATTGTCAAGATAAAGCTTTGATCTGAAAATTCTGTAATGTGACTTCAAGCCACTGAGGTCCTTATCAGAGATATTTTTTGTAATCAAAATTTGCCTTCCCAAAACATTCCCTGCGTGCTGCACCTCAGAGAGTTCTGATGGAGAAATTCTTATCAATAAAGAATGCAAATCCCTTATCTGTTCACCAAATAAAATGTCATCCAAGTAGTAATTGGAAATTCTTCAATCTCAGACTTTTTTAATAATTACAAATTAGTGGCATCTTAATTTCCTCACAGATGCAATTTCTCAACCACTTCAGTGACAGTAAAGAAAGAGTTTCAATATGTGAAGTTTTTGGTGCAGTGGTTGAACACTGTTTAGCTATAGGTAACTTGACTAGTCAGCTGGAACCTTAATTTTCCAGCTTCAATTGTACATACCACCAAGCTACTCCCAGCTATCTACTTCATTTTCCATGAATCTCAAGTTAACTCTTTCACCCTTCACCATGTTTGTGGGCTATTTTTATCCCCAAGGAAAATCAGAATCTATATAAAACAAGTCACAGCACTTATTAAATTGTGAGTGTTTTGCTTATCAAGCCTCTACAGTCATGCCAGTCTCACAGATATTCCAATCATACCAAAACTAGGGATATTTTTAATTTAAATCAGTCTCCTAAAAGAGGTTGTACTCAGAGCTTGAAAAGCTTATCTGGAAACATAGGTGGCATCAGTGGTGCATACTCTCTCCTAAGCTATTCCAATTATTTATCAGGAGCCAAGTCATTGGATTCCAGCAATACAAATTTCACACCACATAAAACAAGCAGTTTTAGAATTAAAACTGGTTTAGAGGAATGCAAGGATTATAGGAAACTTGCACATGGAAGCTTACAAAGGATCAGAATTTCAGTCTGCCATCAGCATTGCTTCTCCTACAGGTTGGCTCTACTTCAGAGTAGCTGTATGTCAAATCATAGTCTCAATCCAACCCTGAAGCATCACAACCTGAGTATTTTTATTTTTACACAGAATCCTCAGAGCTGTGGAGAAAAAAAAACAAGTGAGATTTTAACAGAATCTGACTTTGAAATGAACTTAGCACATATAATTTCCTGTACCTTCTCATAATTTTTTCAAGGACAATGAGCTTCCCTGTAGTGTTAACAGGATCTGCCCTTAAAAATAATTTTGTCAGCAGAGTATACAGTTTTGACTGCTGCTTAGTATGAGCTCAGTGCTAATGCACAGACCTCACAGAGAATATTCCAAACATTATTTAAATTATTATGGTTTTGGACATGGAAAATTCTAAAAGCTCTCCTGAAGACACTTTACAAAGCATTTTCTTTACTGGTACAGAGCAGCACACTATAAAAACATCCCTTTAATATATTGTGGGGTAGGCTTGAAAGCATATTTCACATCTGTAATCAGATGGGATCACATGTATTAGTGTCAATCATGCATGTTTCTTTGCCCAAAAGCCCTTAATCTGCCATGCTTTTCAGACACAAACGCCCAAACTTAAATTAAGATTGTAAAAGATGTAAGACCAATGAAACTGGTATTTTGAGAAAATGGTTCTGTGCAGGTTTTATTTTAAAAACCCTGCTATTTTTGGTGGCAGGAATTATTTATGTGATTAATTGGTTTCTTCTCAAGTCACATCACTACACAGCATTTGAGTTTTGTGGAGATTAGTATAAACTAATTGAGGAAGACAAAGAAAATCACAGTTGTCAGATTTTCTATTTTTTTTCTGACTTTAATGTGTTTTGATGACTCTATACAAACTGAATACTGCATCACAGACAAAACTACAGCAGAATGTGAGGCTGTGTCAGTTCATGAATCATTTGCAGCTCTAGGCTCTGGGTTTTTTCATCATAAGACCCCTTTTTAGCCAGCAAAGGAAGTGATCAGAACTCATGCATTTGATGGAAGTAAAATCACCTTCAAAATCCTAGACTTTGTTTTATGAAATGCAAAATTAGTTACACTGCATTGTAACATAACAAAGACACAGAAAAACTTCAGTGTTTGCTATGTTGCTTTTCTGAATTGGAAGGTAATAGAAATTTTTCAAATCATCTGTGAACGTAGAAACATGCATATCTGTCTAGGAGAAACTGAGGAAAGTGACTGAAGCAATGCAGGGTGATGTGAGCATTGCTCACAAGACATCCTCACAATTATGACTACAGAAAGCCAATTAAACTGGCAATTTCTACCAGAAATAGTTGTAATAATGAACACCTCAAAAATTTATTCTGCAGGTTTAATGCCTGTTTATGTAAACATGCACTGCCATTTCAAGAAACTGCTAATTCCAAGTGCAACTTTACATCTTTCAAAGGAGGGAGAAAACTTACTTCCATATATCAGGTTTGTACTGTTGTTGTACTACTGTAGGCAAACAATGCAAAACTACTGGGTATTTTATTGCTACTTTTTCAGCTTCCCTTTCTCATATACAAAAATAAAACCAAAACCTCCTTCCATTGTCAGTTCACAGAAGTATGATGTTATGAGTACAATGTCAACTCAGAGCAAAATGATGCAGTTGCAATGAAACCACTACATTGCCATGAAAAGTTTACTAGACAATCAGAGAAGTAAAAATGGCCTCACATGAAACCAAAAGTGTTTAATTTACATAGAGTTTTTTTGGTTATTTAAGTGGAAAAAGACCAACTTGATGAGACTATGTCAGACACCCATTGGTCAGCTCCTAGAAGACACTTTTACATCAAGAGCATATGAGGGCAGTTTATAGCAGGGAGATGAGTATTTTCTTAATGTGAAACAAATTATAGATGAAGACAGAGAGGAAGGGTTGTTTTCTTTTAAATTTGTAGCTGTCCTGGCTTCTCTCTGCTGCTGCCCATTCCCAGACTAAACGCACCAGTTTTGTGCTCTCGCTGTGTCCCGAGGGGCTCTCACGCCACACACCCTGCCTGCCTGCCTTCCAGGCACAGAAGGCACAATTACCATCACTGCCACTCAGCTGCCCCTCTGGTCCAGTGTCCTGCCCAGGAGCAGCCCTGGCTGGCAGAACAGCACTCACAGGGACATTCAAAGAACCCCAGCAGCCCCCCATGGAAGGACACACCCTCAGGGACTTTGGCAGATTCTGACAAGCCTCTGCTGAATATGGGGAAGATGATGTTGTTCATCCTTGGCATCAGGCCAGGTGCAGGCACAGCCATGATAGTAAATTAGCCTCCTGCCAAATTTTTTGTCTCTGTTTCAAAACACTGGGGATTCTCAATTAAACTGTTGTAAGAAACTATGCAGCACAACAACATATTTCACCTTATCTTATTTAAGCAATACAGTTGAATTATGTTTGTTTACATTAAGCTGAAAATTTAAGATGAGGAATGTGTCTAACAGGAATTGTTCACCTGTACACACAAAGTCTACAATGCAACTAAACTCATCATCCCATAAGAAGAATTAATTGGGAGCTACAAATACCCAGAATTTCTACCAGATATTGTGTTAGAAAACTGAGTAGGAACGTCAGTCACTCACAACCACTTATATATATATATATTGAAAGTTACAGAACTAATTCATATTTTGTCTAAGTGGATCTGTTAGTCTCAGAGAGCTCTAGCACATTCAGGAAATAAGAATCCAAGGTACATTGTCCCAGATCTGAATTAAGTGTATAATCTCTAAGCAACAAAGAATGCCAAGAGGCTACTTAAAATCTAATTTATTAATTTTTTATAGTTTAGAGAAGTTCCATTAATACAGACCTAGTTTTGTGATGACTCCCTTTACTATATACATACATATATATATATATATAAAGTATTTTTCTTTGTGAAGAGGTATAATAATCTGGGTAAAATTAGATTTTTCCTAGGGGAAAAAATGTTACAGCTCAAGTACTGTTTTCAAAACATGTAGGAACAGAGGTTGTCTTTGTATATTTGCAACTGTTTGTGGATGCCTATGAGACAAATTTAAAAAATAAAGAGAAATAAACCCTTCTTTTACTGTTCAATTTCTGAATTTTTGGGCTTTTGTCCAGATTACACTATTTAATTACTTTCCCTCCCAAACTTAAAACTTTTGAATCATTAACCTCATCCCTTCTCTGCAGTCCTCCAACATACAACTGCATTCTTGTGTTAATAAGAGTCAGAAGTGGATTCTGCAAGGAGCCAGGCCCTTCATCCCCAGTGGCCTCAGGAACAGGGATTTCTGCTGGCAGGTTATTCCTACCCCACCATCACAGCATTGGACACACTGAATTCCTGCAGAGATCCAAGTGGAATCTCTGGATTTGCAAGGGGCAGGTTATGTGACTTCATGGGACACCTGTTTGAGCTAATCAGTCTATTCTGGGTCTGCATATATTGATTTAAATAACTGAATCCACAGAGTCTTAAAGCCTACAATACTTTACCATGTAAATGAGTCGACCAGCTCTGTAATTCCACTCTCTCCTAAAATTCTGTCTACTGTCAGGCATCTGTCTGCCATCCTTTTCCTGTCTTCACTTTAATTAATCTCTCAAACAACCAAAAACATTTCCCTCATACATTATGGAGTTCTTGGTTACAGTGTTTCTAAGGAAATAATTCCTGTTGATACACCATGGGAATTTTGCTCTCCTGAGAATGCATGTTTGTTGTACTGGCTAGATGATGTTTTAAAGAAACCAAAGCAACACAACCTTCAAAAAAGCTACTAATATTCATAATTTACAGGACAAGTACCACTCATGAGTCTGTAAAAACAAACCTATGGAATCAAAGTGGACCAGATGCTGACTTCATCAGTTGATTCTTTAAGAGTCTTTTCACCATTCTTTGGGTTTATCCCAGTAAAAGTGCCAAGATCATTCCTTTGAATTCTAGTGCTGAGACTGGAAATGAAGCGACAGTGAAATGCTTTTTTAGGTACAGTCCAGACTGCAGCTGGCCGGCAGCAGGACTTAATTTCCCCTCGGGAGTGACTCAGTAAGAGAATAAGATGGGTCTTTCCTCTACAGCATGTGTAGCTTTTGGCTGACATTGTTATTGATGGCACAGTTTTCTAATCTAGGGAATCACAATTTCATTAACAAAAGTAAACCAGCCTCTGGGTGGCAATCACGTGCCACCTCCTACATGAATAAGTGACTTTAAAGACAAGTTTCCTTGTCTTGTCTCATAGTTCATTGCGTAGGAAAGTTCTTTCAATGCCAAGATTTGGAAACAAATTTTTTGAGATGCAAGTCAATGAAGTATCAAACTAAGTTACTGAAACATGAGAAAAACAACTTTGTACAGATATTAAGCAGACTTTGGGTATTCTGGATTGATTTTCTAAGTACAAGTGCCTTGACTGGTTTTGAGTTTGTATCAAAAGCTGATAGTTCCATAAATAAATTTTTATACATTTGATTACAAATAGTTTTTTCTTTTTCATAAGCTGCTCTATGAAGCTAAACATATTTGTCTATCCTTACCAGGTCACATGGAATAGCAGCATGCACCTTATATATCCTAACACTTGCCAGCATAATCTGCACATTCCACTAACCTTGCTATCTTTAATTACACACAATATCTGGATTTCTGCTTACTGCAGTAGCAAGGGTATCTCTAAGTACTTCTGCTTGCAGCATTTTTCACTGAGGGAAACTATATTGAGCTCACAAGGGCCATTTAGTGGCGTTCACATATTTGCATGGAGGCTACTTGCTGAGGCCCATTGCTTGGTGGGTGTCTTACCACACACATAAAGGATGAAGGTTGGCCAACTATGTCCCTTGAAGTGCTTTTCCCATAAATTTCTACAGTTGCCCTGCACTTAGGTCAGCAGAAATAAATAAAATCATGGGAGATGTTTATTTTTAAAGCAGCTTATAAAGTTATTGCTCTCAATCCCTCCCACTGGTGAATAAGGAGACAGGTCAGCTGGCAGGTGCATGATGCCTTCAAGGAGCTGTTGTCACATTTTTATGTACTGAACATAAATCCTGAAGCAAAAGATATTGCAGCCTGAACTACTGGCTGATTTTAGTTGAGGGTGTTCCAGATGGGGAAGTTGCACCCAACAGGTGCTCAGTGCTAAAGCATCACCTCCCCAACAGTCCTTCCTTTTCTGAAAACCATGTTTTTCGTCCCTTGCCAATAGCCCCACTCAGTCACAGATGACCAGCAGAGCAAACCCAGCACTGATAAGAGGAGCAGAGAATAAGCTTGGACTTACAGAGCTAAGCCAAAGTTAATTAGATTTACAACAGAAATTGCTGTGATTAGTTAAAAAAAATGTAAACTGATACTCCTCTGCCGCTAACAGAAGCAGAGCTGGATTTTTTCTTTTTCCTAGGCTAGAGCATAATAACCTGGCCACATATAGGATCACTGCATACTATCTGTTCCATTTTGCTACACCACATCACAATTTTCTCTCCCTTCTGCTGCTACTGGCTGTGGTGAGTGGGACTTACCTGGAAAGATTGGGAAACAAAAGAGAAAGGAGGTTTGCCTACTTTTTATTTTCTAACAGAGAGAATAATATTGTCAGCAGAAGTGTGAAGGTTTTAGGGTGTGCTTTCCCTAAAATCCAGGCAGTTTATTCTTGATAACCTTTGATACAGCAACAAAAGTGCCACTGCAGAAAAAAGGTTTCTTTAGCTACTGGTTCCTCGCTGTGCACTGTAAGTTTCCAGTTACTGAGATGGATGGGCATTTTTACTTTCAAAAACAAATTAATAATAATTTTTATGGCAAAGCTTTTAGAGCACAGAAGAGTCCCTTTGCTTGTCACTGCCATGCCAATGCACTGAAACTCAATGTCTACTGAGACAGAAGAATGAAGTCGTAATATGGGGGAGAGATCAAATAATGCATAATCAAGATTAAAGAATATATATTAATGTACTCTCATAGTTGTAAAAATTTGCCCATGGAAGTGAACCTAGAACCTCTCATGTTTAGAAGCAGGTAAGAGTACTGTTCAGAGATTTAGTTGTTATTTAGGTACATTGAAAGCACAATCTCATTAGATACCCATATGTTTAGGAATAAACTTCAGGCACACTTAGCCTGAAGCTGTTTGTTGTCTTCCTTAGTGTTATTGGAAGGAACTGGATTATCAAAATCATGGTGTCAAAATCAAACTGACAAGTCAGACTTTCTAGAAATGAAGGATGATCAAAATATTCCCTTGGCTTTCCAGAGCCAAAGCTCATATCTGCCTTTCTACAGACTTAGGAAATCACTCAGCTTTTCTGTGCCTTAGGACATTGTAGAATACAAATACCTGAGTGATAAAATGACAAACAGACATGAACATCAAGATGTTCAGATCATTGGGACATCTGAGAAGACCTTTAGAAAGCTCACATACTCCACTGCCTGGTGCAGTAGGAGAATAAATGGGGCACTCTGCAGTTCGACCCATGGCAAGGTGGCTTTTGTTGACTTTTACAGACTGAACCTGTAACACTTAGGAGCTCTTTAATCATACCTTAATAAGACCTTTCCCACCTTCCATGTTTATGTTGGATTAACCATATATATTGAAGTACAATCCTTCATAGTGTCAAGACTATATTGAACTGCTGGAGGGCTAAAAGGCAACAAAACAAAATCTGAGAAGAACATTTGTTTTGCACAAAGTAATTTGTTAGTATATTAAGAGTTCTTTTCAGCAATATAAAACTCTGTCTTTTGGACACCACACGGAACTGCAAGAAAATGCCAAAAGAAAATCCTAAGAGTTATCATAAATAAAGCACTTGTCATATTGCCCATAAGTGCAGAGGTCTCTCTACTTTGTTATGCTCCAGTAATGGGCATAATGGTTTTATTTGCATAAAACCCAGATCCTATTATACTGTAGCTGCTTCTTCTTAAGCTCTTAAAATTACACTGGCTTCCTGAACTATCATGTTCAGAGCTGTTTGAAAAAAAATCCAAACCAAAATACAAACATTTGTTATCTTTTTATGAAGGGAATTATTTGCATAATGCATTTAGACTGGAAACAAAAAAAAAATATTTAGAGTAAAAGACATTTCTTCTTGCAGAACTGTATTCACTGGAGTGTCTAACCAAGGAAAAAAATGCATTTCTGCTGCTGCTTAATGGACATTGCCAATAGGCGGTACAGATACCACGGGTCCCTAAATGATGGAGAATTTAAAATGAGTCACCTTCATAAAGTTATGTTCAGGAAAGATTAGTTGGGATTTTTTTTTTCCTGAGGGAGATTTTCATGCAGTCTTATTAATAGGAAAAGAAAATAAAAAATATTCAATTTCCATAATTCATCTACTCACATTGCAGTCCAGCCAAGCAGCACTGTGGAATTCAGAAGAGAATTAACACAAGCTGAGACTGTTGGAATATCCTCCATAGGGCCTACAGCACTACATTTTGAGAAAATAGGAAGCATGTTATTTACTAGTTATCCCAAAGCACACATTATGTTCGTACAGCATAAAGAATTAGAGACTCTACATCATAGTTCATCCAGCTTAAGATATTTTGAGTAGTTCTCCCTTACCTTGTGTCAAGAAATGCATCTGATACAGTAAGTGGCCCATGAAATCACTGTCATCCTTTTAACAACTCATACATATTTGCAGCAATTTTTCCCAACTGTATTCCCTTTCCAGACTTCTCTAGAATGGCTGAAGAGTTCAAACTATAATTAGCAGCATTCATTTTGAACTCTGTAGCTTCTCTGCTCATAGAATAATCCTTCACAGAACAAGGAAATACCTAATGAGGATGAGAGACTGCTGAGAACATCTCTTGGACAGTTGCTGTCCTAGACTAGAGGAGCAGGAATTTGGTCAAAGATTTCTCTTTTCCTTGTCATCCAGTGATGCAGAAAGGAAGATACCCCACTGGAGTAACTGAAATTGGTTAAACTTCAAACTTCTAGGTATCATCACATTCTGGGAAGGTAGAAGAAGATGAAAGCATAATAATGAACATACAGTCTACAGGTATCAGGGCTACTTCTCCACATAGCAGAGAGTGCATTGCTGTGCTCTCCAACTCTTCAACAGCTTGCTCAGCAAAGAGCTTCTCCTACTATTTTTTGTTTGTTTTTATAAGAATTCTAAGGAAGCAGTATATATCATGCTAATTTTAATATCATGCTATTGAACTCCATGGTCACTGGAGCTCATTGTTGCCTGTAGCAGAGAGAGCTAAGGATATATCTGCCCTGTGAAAGCATTGAAACAAACCCAAAATACAGCTGAACAGTGGCAGAGATGCGAGGACCGCAGCTTGAATTGACTAGATGTAACTGAATAAAAGGCTTTACTTCAAAGCCAGTGCAGTTTACTGATTGGTCTTAAAATCTCAAAGCTCTCTCAGAATCTCTGTGGAGTTATTTCAACAAACTCAGGGCTCTTTTCCAAGTATGGTATTCAAATCACAAAAAAAGGCTAAGAACACCTATCACACTAGGCATTGACACCTTGTCAAGAGCTCTGACCAGTCAGAACAGGAATAGAGAATGACTTGCTTTCTCACCCCTGCAGACAGATTGTGGCAGGGTGGGGAGAGACTGGCCTAGAAAAGTATTTCTTCTGTGAGTGGTTTGAGAGTCAGAGTCACTAGCACAGCTCAGATGGCAGGGATACACAACATGAAAGCAGAGGAAAGCAACCAGAATGCTTTTTCTCTCCTCAAAAAAAAAAAACCCAAAAAACCCAAACCAAAAACCAAAAAACAACCCAACCAAAACAAAAAACATATAAAAAACCCAACCAACCAACCAACCAAACAAAAAAAACTCCACCTCAGAGCAAACAAACAAACCGCAAACAAATAAAAGCCAAAACAAATATCAGCTTCCTGGCTTGCCTGTATCTTGATATACATAAGCCAAAGTCTACTTCTGCTGGGTGAAGTATGGGGAGCAGTGTGGTAGAGCTACTCACCACCTTCTGTGTAAGCAACTGTATTCCTGGCAGGGTTTCCTCCAGGAATTCAGTAGAGGTCACTACCTAACACAACTGTGGTAGCACCTTCTGTTTCATGACAAAAACAAAACAAAAAACCTTATCCAGGAGCATCCATGCTCACTGTCAGCTCCTGCTGATCACTGAGCCGCCTGCCCTCCCTTCCCTCTACCCTCCTCCCCAGTTGGATTACATGGCAGCAGATTTGCAATTTCATTTCCTCTGTTTTCATACATTGTAAAATCCTAAGGATGGAATATTAGGTTAGCCTTAAAACTTCTATTATTCGTTATTCATTATTTAAATGATCCTATTTTTTATAATCAAGCAGCAAGTATTGGTCCAGCCCCAGGAACATCACAGCTCACATCCTGATCCCACTGTATCTAAAAGCAGGAAAGGCATCTCTAGATTTCACAAAGCACAGAGACAATGTCATTCAGTTTGTAGGACTGAAACACTCATGGCACAGAAGGTTTTAACCAGTCCAAGCACAGGACTGCTTAGGATTATTTTTTAAAATCACATTTTCACAACACTTTTGTGATTTAGTAGCCTAGTTTCTAAATCTCAGTGAAACTCATGGAGGCTTATGAAATATTAACAACTTACAAACCCAACTAAAACATTAGATGCTTGATAAAGCAGCTATCTATAGTCTTTTAATTGTAAAAACCATTTTAAATTAACACACTCCGGAAAAGTGTAAGCTTCCAAGATCATTAACAGCAAGCTCCTACTCATATCCAGATTCTGAATTTAAATTCTTGGGATTTTAGTCTACATTTTCACTTGTCTTTGAAACACACAGTACCAGAGTTCTATCACACAATTGTAGGCTCTGAAACACCTTTCAGAGTGCTGTTCTGCTTTACATATTTGCTGTGTGATAATGGAGACAGGGTTTACTGGTTTAGTGAGTCTTAGGCTTCCAGTGGCTGAGATTAATAAAATCACAGAATCAATTATGGTGGAGAAGACCTCTAATACCACCATGGCACTGAGTGCCACATCCAGTCTTCCCTTAAACACTGATGGTGACTCCAAACCTGCCTGGGGAGTCCCACATTTCATCACCCTTCCTGTGAAGAATGCTCTACCTGAGTACTGGAATCTTACTGATTTCTACTGAGCTCTTGATCTTTAGATGTGTCCTTTCTAAATTTTTAAAACTTGATGTGAAAGCATTTTATAAAATACTTTCTCAATGGCATCAAATACTTTGTCAATAGCATCAAAGGTAACTACATAAAGAAATTAAATGCAAAATAATTTCCTTTACTATTTTGAGAAATAGACTAAACTTTTATGCAAACTCACTACAATAAATTTGCCATTGAAAAAATTTCATGTGGTAACTTTGGTTTTCATTATGTCTGTAAGGTTTATATTATGTTTGCAAGGGACTGAGACTTTTTTCGTTTGGTAGCATTGTTGCTTCTCATTCAAGCCATGATCCTAATACATGTTTAATGCCCAAATCCAATCTGTCAGCCCAGCAAACATCATGACTATCTGAGATTAGGTTCAAGTTACTGTATAATCAGGCTTGTTCAGCTCATAAACAACAACACAGCAGAAAACAGCAAGGAACAACTTAAAATGCCTTTCAGCTGGTGTGATAGGAAGTGCTTCTCTGGTATGCCAGGGCAAAGACAAATAGTGGCAGCCAAACCAAGTGGTGGAAAAGCTGGGACAGTTTGTACGAAGGATGCTGAACACCAAAGCAAAAGCTTTGCTGGGAGATGGAAAAGAATAAACCTCCCTGAATGCAGGAGGCTAACACAGGAATACAGAGGCAGGCTGGGATGGGAAGTGTCTGGCTACATAGCAACAAATACTGGGTGGTGTATCACACAAGAGCCATTTAAATGGCAGCCTGTCCTCCTCTTCATGAGGCTGCAGCTTGGATAACTAGGATAACTGTTGACCTTCTTTCTAGTTTTGCTTTGGAGCCAGGCTGGGCAAATCCCTCTCTTGCAAATGGTGCAAAATGGCAATTAATTTCATCATGACATTCCAAATACGACTGGTAATGCTGAAAATCAGCACATCAATCACAGACCTTTAGTAAGAGGATAGGAATCACCTCCCAGCAAGAAGTCTGAATAGATTTCTAATTGATTATTATTGCATCTTAGTTGTTTGCCCTTAGAGAAAACCATAGAAAATGTTTCCATTTTTCTTCTGCATAGGTAGAAGTTTATTACCCTTGAAAATGCTTCAGAAGAAAAAGTTTCTCCTTCATTGGTACCTGAATCTCCAAATAAATCCATAGGATTCACAGCCAGCTGCTGTGAGTGCACTGTCCAAGGCTAGATTTATGCAATTTGTTAGGGCTGAAAGTACTGCCAGGCACAGTTAGCTGTAGCCAGTACCCAGAAGAAAATGATGCTGATTTCAGCCTGAAGAAATCCTGGAGGTAGGAGGATATCCAAATGGTAGATATAATGGTTTGTAGCCTAAGCAAATTCAAATCAAATGTACTTAAGGATAAAACCAAAAGCTAAAAATTCACAGTGCTCAGGGACCTCATTTTACCAGGGGATTCAGTCATCAATTAAAAAAGATCAAGTTAAAAAACCTCTTCCAGCTGGGTTTTGCTGTGGAGGTGCCCCTCACCATTTAAGCAGGGGAAGACATGGAAGGCTCATGATGCCAGGTGCTCTCTAGTGAAGATGCATGGCAACATCCTTGCTGTCCAAAGGGAAGCATGAAGACCAGATGCTGCATGAGGTAAAGTAACACAAAATATTCTCATCTCAATCAGAAATGCCCATTTTAGTTTGCAAAAAGTTTTCTCCTTTGAAATGCTCCCTCATAACATGCTCCCTTGTTTAGGGTATTGTGTTACTGTCATGCAAGAGAACAGACAAGTTAGAATATACACTGTGGGTTGTGTTAACCACATTGTCTATGATTTTGGTTATTTTTAAAAATAAATAGTCTCCAACTACCACAGTGAGATCTTGTTTGTGGTTATTGAGATTTTATTCTACTTTTTTAGATATGAAAATTTCCTTTAATTAGGCTTAGAAATCTTTCTTTCCTATTCCAAAGCGGAAAGGTACTGAATTCCCCTCCACTAAATTAGAAACCCTAGTCACAGCTGAGAGCTGAGAAGCATTTAATATTCTGTCCTGCAGGGTACTGTACATTCATCTCAATATTGTCCCACAGACAAAAAAATACTGGAATCTGTATGTCTGCACCAGATGATGCCAGCAAGAGCTGTGGGGCATCATTGAGAAGCATCGTGCAAGTCACCAGTCCAGGAAGGAATGGAATCATGGAGCAGCAACACAAACCTCATTCACACTCCACATATGCCAACAAGATAATGATTGTTTAGGTTGGACAAGACCTCTAAGATGGTTGAATCCAAAATCTTCAGTTCTTCCATGCTAAAATAGAACCCCACAGCTCAGGGATTCAGATGCCTACAAGTCCGTCACTGGAGATGTGAGTTCTAGATGCAGACACTGGAAGGAAGCCCCTTTTACAGTTCACAGAGAGCTGGAAGGTACATAAATAAGATAAAAATGATGAAGTCACCATGAATATTGTGATTTCTGCGATGCTCTCTTTGCATAATTTAGTACAGATGCCTGTGGAATCTTTCTATTTAAGGACTGCTTTTAGCTGTGCACAAAAATATCAGCTGTAGGTTAAAAAAAAAGTACAAACTTCACACCTTTATACTTCTTTTGAAAACCACATGTATGTAGTTAAGAAAAAAACACAAAGAAAACATGTTTGAATACAAGATATTTAAACACCCTAGATTCATGATAGTATATGTTTGAATAATAATGAAAAATTGATGATGTTTAGAATACAAACAATAGAAAACATTTACCTATGCCATGAAAGAAATTCTTTCCATATATTACACAGATACTTATCAAAAAAGAAAGCAACTAAAAATCAAAATTATTTTAAAGAAGCATTTTAAAAAATTTCATTACATGAGACTAGGAATGCTCCTAGGAAATAGATGAAGATGTGCCAGATGGGCTCAATTTCACTGTGAATTTAGAAAAATGGCTGCTAAGAATAAGATGTCCCGTAATTCTGATGACATTGACCATTGCTGTGGAAGTCCTCAGCTAGAGCAAGTAATTTGCATCAAATTATTTTTCGATTTGTAGTTGGCCTTAAGCAGTTAAAATATTCTAATACATCATAATTTAATTATTTGAAGACCCATTGCTACAAACAATCTTCCATGATGGGATTATTAATGAGCCCTTCATCTTGAGTATATAAAGCAAAAATCAAGCATTACCATTTAACTTGGATTGCGTGTTGTATTTTTTATAGATTTATAAGCATAATCCTTAAAATTTGTGCCTTCTGATTAAAGACATCTGTATAAATTCATAATGTGATTTTGGAAAATATTCTTCATGTACATAAATCTAATGCTCTGTACAGATACTTTTTATACACTAAAATATTCATAGAAACCAAACAAAAGAATGGTCTGAACTAAATGTTGAGTTTTTTCCTTTAATGATCTTTTATTCCAGTGACTGCAAGTGAAGCTTTCTGATGTATTATATTTATGCTTTGCCAGCAAAAGCCAATGCCCCATCATGACAGGACAGCAGCTCTGTCAGGATAGTGCAGTATATTCACTAAAGCCCATCCTCCCAGGAGTCAAATTCTTTTACCCAGGATATTCTGTGAAGTTTTGCTGTGATCACTATAGGTGATAACTGCACAAGAAAGGGTCAAACCCCTATTCAAAAGATATGGTGAAACAGGGTTTGTTCCTAATAGGAACTCAACCTAGGCTGCATGTGGTCCCTTCAGTCACCTTGCAGAGACTAATGTTCTGAGTACTAGCAAGAGATGATTGTACCTTTAAACATTCTCACTGTGCAAACAAGCAGATCTAATTGTCTTTTTTTTTTCTACAGTGACAAATGAAATGGGCATCTGTAAGTATCCTTTTAAAATGTCCAGATTAGCACTATACCTAGGCAAAAAAATTACAAACCTAAATATTATCCCCTACATTACATTAAACTTAGTTGACTTTTCCCTGAAGTTGTCCTTATCACCAATCACACCACAGCTGAATCTACCGAGCATTCTCCCTAGCATCATGTGCAAATATATCACTATGGATATAGATATGTGGATAGAAAGACTGTAATCCTCCATAATGGAAATTGCATTTGATTTTTCCAATGAATCCAGGAGAATATTTGTGCCAATGCTGTGAATGAAAGCTATCCCAGTGAAAGCCTGGCAGTTCCACCATGAATTACATGTCATTCTTATCCCAGTCAAAAGAATTAGCCTAGAAATATCTCAGGTCGGATACTTATTAAGACAAGAAAACATTGCAAATATAGCTAAGCAGAATGGGCCCTCCAGGCTGCTGTTACTGTGCTCATCAGACAAATGCTCTTGTTGTGCAGAATTTGGGGAATGCAGGCTGCATCGCTTTTTGGACACTCTGAACCTTTGTTCTTACACTTGCTTCCCCTACAGAAGAGCTTTTGCTTACCTGCTGCAACTCATTCTACCTTGTGTCTCGCTAAAGATGGTACTAAGTTGCCACAGATATAAGGAGATGCTTTCATGTAAATCAGGATATCAGGTAAACACCCACGAGCAAATAGCGCTCTAGGAAATCAGCAACGCTTTGAGATGATGCTCTGAGACAAATGAAAATCTAGACAGTTAAAAAAAAATTCTGCCCCTTACACCTTTGATTTTAGGTGATACCTCTTCCTTGCTTACTGCTAAGCTCATCTGCTTATATATGTGATCTTTTTTTAAGTCCCCTGTTTAAGAGAACTTCTGTTCCTGCAGCAAACATTTCCATGGCAACTAATTTTCATGTCACAAATAGAAAGCAATGCAGGTTCAAGAGGTGAAAATCAGAGGCATATTGAGATAATCTTTAAAAAAGCTAGAATTGTGCACCAGCAAAATCAGGGAAAAAAAAATTATGTCAGTTTAAATCAACCACTTGCTATATTATTGATTAAGTTTACTGTGATACAGAACTGCTTTTTGCCAGCTAAAGTGTGCAATCTGTGGCGTGACTATAGTGTAAGATGTAAACTTGGTGATGCCTGGATGTGAAACATTTGGGCACAGACATGGTAGCCAGGAGGGTGACTTTCCTGCAGGGGTTCCAAAGTGGATGTGGCCCCATGAAGCAGGGAGCCTCAGCTCGGGTCAGTCCTGCTGTGGTCACTGGACATGGTGGCGACAGTGCTTCTCTGGGCACCTTAGCAAACATTCACTCTTCTCTGAGCCCAAAAAGAATTCCAGGTACAACTTCTCCATTACTGAACCCTGGATGACCAGAAGTATAACAACACTATAGTAAAACTAGCTTAATTTCTTAGGAAAAATTATTTTCCTTATGGTTTACTCTCAATCAGACTTGGTACAGGGAATGATTATGTAGCTCTCACACTGCAGGTTTAATTTTTCAGAGAAATTCTCTCCCAAAAATCCAACAATGCTGATTTACCTACCCAAAAAGTTTTGAGGTAGTCAAAGCTTCACTAGGCAAAGGTCCTGAGCAAGCAGAAACTGGACACGTGCTGAGCAGGAGGTTGGATTGCAGCTCTCTGAGCTTCTCTCCTGAGCAAGTTTTTGCAATCCTATGAATTTCAGTGTGTTGGTGTCTCATTGAGCACAAACACTATTTGCACACTGAGATGCAGGACCAAAATATGAGAAATAGAGCTGAAACTCATTCCCACAATACTGGATCAGTGCAGCAATTATAAAAATGTCTTAGAAATTATGACATATGCTTCTGTTATGTGATTTATGTTGGTATTTCCCTACCTTAAGTAAGTCACATTGGTTCACTTTAGGTCTATATCAGACCAAGGCAACTTTATAATACATTAAGTATTTGTAGAGAGAAGGCCAGAAAGTTGCATGTGATCACATCTCCAGGGCAATACCACGTTTCTAGAAAATTCATCATATTCAGGTATTTGTGTCCTCTGTTATATAAGGAGAACAAATTTACAGAAACAGTTGATCAGGAAACCTTAAACTGGTAACTAGAACAAACTGACATGTTGCTGACCTCAGGAACTGCTGATGTAGCAAGCAGGAATATGTTTGACAGAAGAATCATCAGAAATAACTATCATAAAGAATTTGAATGGTCTGAAGGAATGATTTCTTTGCACTCCTTTCATGTGCAGTAGGCAGGTCAAATGACTTCCTGGTGGCTTAATATGTTTGTCACACCTACTACTTTAAGCTGACATATTTAATTATCAATGGAATGCTCTTCTTGCATACAGGCTAATGAGGCACTTGTGGGCCTCTTACCAGAAGATTATTATTTTAAATCACGGAATCAGCTGGGAAAAAGCTTAGAGAGATAAGAAATTATGACTGACCAGAATCTATGCGAGAGGGAACTAAATCCTGAATTAGTCATATAAACCTAATTCCTAAGATTCAACACTTCCTAAATTTATTATGAGATCAGTATTCACTTACCAGAAACTAGAAGAATCAAATCTTAGAAAAATATTAGAGATGCAGGGGAAGACAAGTTTTAAAACACAAGCTACTGCAACAGTCTTTTTTCTCATTCCTGATTGCCCATGGAAAGCAGAGAAAGACTGTCATGTGGAAGCAAAGAAGTAAAATTCCAAACCCACAAAACCCCCCGAAACAGATAAGGCAATCTCCTGCAAGTATAAATATCAGAAGCCAGCATAATGATCCACATCAGAATCCAGCATTTAATTTCCTGAGAAGTCAAGGTGGATTTCATAGTAAGACTTGAAGCATGACCATTAAGTCACAGAAGCTGTAAGACTGCAATGTGCACCAAGGCAGAAGCATTTCTCAACTGCCACTAACGTGTACTTCCTCCACAACCTGCCACATAGGCAAGATGCTAATCTAAAACGAGATTAAGACATATTTGTCTAAACACATCACCTAAGTGAATCCATTTAAATCCAAGTTTAACGCCTCTCAAATGCACAAAGCCAAATCTAATAAAGGGCTGAAGAGAGGTTTTGGCAACTCGAATTTGAAAAATGCAGAGAGGAAGATATTTACTTTTCATTTTATCTCAAATGAAGAAGCCTAATTTTCATTGTGGCACACAGAAGAGGATGAAACAAAGCAGTATAAAGTTACAGACACATCAAATCTATTTAAAGCATAACTACATGCAAACTCGGGAGTAAGGTGGAAGTGGCACTATAGGAATGCAGCTGCTGCCCACCTTTAGATATGGTACCAATTAAAGTCTAGAAAGAAAAGAAAAAAAATCTAGCAGCAAACTGATTCACTCAGTACTGAGAAACCGCATGAGAAGTCTTTAATCTCCAAATAGCTGTGACCAAAACTCATTAGGTGACGACAATCCTTAGGAAAGAAGAGAAAAATCTTAGCCTTGAAATTGCTAGAGAAAGCGTCAGATCACAGAGAGGATCAAACCAGCATCTTAAAATGGCTCACTCCCAAAGTCTGAGCAGAAATAAATTGGAAAAGCATTTAGAAGAACTACTTTTTGAATTTATTTTGATATCAGGATCATTGAACCCAAGCATTTCCTTTAAAGTAATTAAAAGCAAAATTAACAGCACATTAAAAAAGCATTTAAACTTGAGTTGCTGAAATATTGTTGAATATTTCTGAATCATCTTCAGGAAAATAAAAGGCTAAAATCTGCTGCAAGTGATAAAAATGAGACCAAGAAAAGAGGATCTTTGCAGATCCGGCATTTCTGAAAATCTAGTTGTTGAATTGCTTGTTTTTCAAATAAATTGGGTAGGCTTTGGGGTTTTGTTGCATTATTTGTTTGTTTGTTTGGGGTTTGTTTGTTTTAGGGTGGTTTTTGTTTTTATTTTCATTGAGGGAAAGTCAGAGAAGGCAGAAAATCTGTTTGCCTTGAAGTACCAGACCTGGTAATGGGCAATTACTTTGTGTCATCTGCAAAGAACTATGCTGCAAACCACTGTGGTTTTATGGTGGAGAAAGCTCAAAGCAGAGTCTACTTTACTGATGATTGTCCTGTCATCATTGAAAATCTCATCCTGGACTATATTATTTAACTCACTAATTGAATTATTATGAATTTAAACCTGTCTGTTATGGAAAACAACCAATACAAATAAATTCCAAAAATAACACAAATATTAATTCAGCACTGAGTTTGAGGAGACAAAAAAATCGTAGCTACTGAAATAGATTTCTCCAATACCTTTAATGTGAGTTTTTGCTACTGATTCCTTCTCAGGAAAAGTTCAAAGTCCTGTTTGAACTTGACTGACTCTATTGTGATTTGTGATTCATTGGCTCCATACACTCCAGAAGATCTCAAAAGCTGATGCTAAATGTAAAATTCTGCTTTACTTGCTTTACTTTTCTCTTTATGCACCCTTCTTTCTTTGCAAGAAAAGGTTCAAGTGTCTTCCTGTGACAGGAGGGAGGGAATGGTTACGGAAAAGTCAGCATAAAAGGAGGGATGAAAAATGTTTCCAATAGTGTCCAGGAAGCAATAATAATTAATTTGGCTACTTGTACCTTGGCATCCTCTGTTCAACATATGCCAGCTTGAAGAAATGCTTGCCAAGCCTATATTCCATTTTACCCACTGTTCAAAAAAAAAAGTTTAATATGTAGCAAGTCTTCTCCCACAAGAAAAGTGTCATGAATACCTAAAAAAAATATGTAAATTTTTAAAAGAATATCAAAACCAAATCCATTTATTTAAAAAACAGTTTTTGTGTTACAACATCTAAATGTCATTTAGATTATTTCTTGCTAGCTGACAAAAAAGAAAAATGAGAACGGTTTAAAAAGCCATGTTCAATTATTATTTCCTTAACCATGAAACTCAAAATACCACTTTTTTATCAGTCACCAGAGTCTAAAAAAGATTAAAATATTGCTTTGTGGGTTTGGGTTTTTTTAGGATATATTACATTCTCTCATTATTTTCAGTCTGAGACGTGATTCTGATGAGTGTGTCTCTCAGTCACAGATACAGTCTCTGCCCTGCCAGCTCATGACATGGCATAACTGGGAGAAAAATTTGATTGCAAAAATAGTGACCAAAGAAGAATTCTCCATCCCCTTTGTAGGGGTTGTGTTCATGCCTGTCAAATTAGATTGTGCTGGTACCTTTCCAGCTCACAGTACTTTCTACAGGGTTCAATTCTAATTCAGGGTACCTGCTTTGAGCAATTCTTGCTTTTGAGACCAAGGAAACAATGCTGACCTTATACCCAGTCATTTTTCATTTTAATTAGTACATTTTTCTATGAGACATCTGTGTCAATCTTATTTCTCCATGTTTTGTTCTTCAGTTCACAGTATATGTTCTGTGCACCAAACTTTAGCACTACAGGTGGGAAAATAAGACACATTGAGCTATTCAGAGTGCAGACAGACATGCAGACCTCATTATTACTGCTCTTAATCCTCTATTTTTGTTCTAATGACTGTGACATTTAACAGGACATGGGAAACAATTTGGTTGGTGCACAGCCTCAAACTGCACATTGATATTCTGCTGGTGGGAGACCTTGGTTTAACTTTGTTCATCTTCTTTGGGTCACTTTAACCCATACACTGAACCAAATGTACAAAAGCCCCAGAGTCATAACCATGCTCTGCTTTTTCTTGTTGTAGTGTCCATGACCCCAAGAGCAGAGTGAATAACCTCTGCTACAAACATCTTTTATGTGTATTCTGCGTGCTTAAAATAGCATCTTGACCAGTCAATAAATCATACTTGACACAGAGGAGAAATAAAAAGTAGAGGGAATTTACAGAAACATCACACCTTCCTGTTTAGAGGTAGACAATGAGCAGGATTCAGTTTGATACTTCCATACAGGGCAATTAATTGTAAAACCTGATTGGCTGAGCCAAGCAAAAGGTCAAGTTTCCTTGGAAAAAGGATGATGGTGAAAGAGAATGAGAAACAAAAAGAAAGCCTGGTGGAAGACTGTGGGCGTGACTGAGGCCCACATGAGAGAGAGAGAGAAAACACAGCACACACCTGACCCATGATCATGAACAGGAAAAGAGACCTTGATTTACATAACATGACCATTTATAGAATTCCACCCATGATCATGGATTGGACAGTGATGGTCAAAACTCTCACCATGACTGGCTTTCCACCTTGTCAGTCAGATGCTTCCTTTCTCACTGAGGAATGCAAAACACACATTGTTTACAAGAAACCGTGTGGGAAAGTGTAGACATGAGTCTAAACAACAGAATCTCAGAAGGCAAGGAAAACCTGGGGCAACAGAAGACATCTGCAAAGCAGAGTGCAAGTAGGAGAAGTGTAACCCTGATGGGTCCCACAATGCCCCCAGCACACAATGTAAGGGGTAATCCTGGCACTGCATTCTGATACCTGCTGTGGTAAATTTCAGCACAGCAAAAATGTATTTGCTTAAAGATATAACCTTCAAGGGCAGTAAAAACTATTTAAAAACACCACAGTGGCCCTGCTGTAGTCTCATAAGGCAGGTGAGCACAGCAATGCAATCTCACACCCTGTCCTTTGATGAGGCTGTTGTATGCTCCCTTGTGAACGAAGGAGAGAAACAACTGAGGTCTTAAAACAGACAAAGTCCTTAAATGAAAACTTTAACTGCATCTCAGAATAAATTTTATGTCAGGAGTCAGTAGACAGACCAATGAACATCATGAGACCTTAATAAGGTCTGTCTAGAAAGCTACTTTTGTGACAGAATCATTTGTTGGCAGTTTCTTTGAGAAGGCTGTCACTGTCACAAACAGGCAGGTTTATCAACTTCATGGCTTGGCACCCACCCACCTGCTGCCCTGGAGCCTTGAGAGCTTTCACAGCTTGGATGGGCACTGATACTGTTGCTGGAGGACAGGTGGCATCTCCTAGGAGGTTACAAGAGGGCACTCCTGTGATGTGAGATGGAAAAATAGAAATGGAAAAGCCCTATGCTATTCAGCTATAAGACAAGAAAAGATGACCAGAAAAATAGTGGGGCAAGCTAAAACTGGCCAAAGGAGAAAACTGTCTTCTCAGAAGGTATTACAGCAACACTTGGAGACTTCAGCAAACTGAAGCATGATGTGTGAATGAAGGTTTGTCAATTGGAAGGAAAAAGAAAGGGGCAAAACATAACTCTTCTAGACAAACAGCTACTAACAAAACTGAATTTGTACACCATGTACTGATTTCATTCTTAATGGAAACTAAGTTTATAAGAAAACCAAGGTATCTTCCACTCCAAATTGGATGAAAATCCAATAAACAGATAAGCACATGGCATTTATAGTTCCATGTATACTTGCAATGCAGCAAAACAAAAAAAAAATTCCGTTTAGGTAAAACAGTAGTTACACTATATATGAATTAGTATAAAAATAAATCCAGATTCAAGAACATGAATCACTGTCAACCTAGACAGGAAAAAAATACCCTGAAATATGAAAAATGCATATGCAATTTTAGATACCTCCATAATTTTATTTTTCTGTTTTTATGTTTCATTTATTTATATACTTTTTTAGCATAGTGGCAGCTCTACAATGTATTCCTTTATATCTGGGTATCTGCTCCCATATTCAGTTACCTAAACAGCTGCAGTTAAGACATTTTATCTTCCTTTAATGTAAAACAAATCAAACAAAAGTCTTTTATCTAAATACAACTTTTACTATATATAACTAGTCTGCAGAATATAAACATTAAACAAATCTTCATTTTTGCAGACTAGCAAGTGGGGATTTTATTATCCCAAAAATTACTTTCTTATGGAAGAACGTTGACTATTGCTGTAGAAGACACCACATCTTCTGGAGGATTTTTAAGTCAATGTCTAGATCTTACAATGGGGAAATCAGGCTCTATTTGGTTCTACGCATTCTTTAGCATGCAGGCAATGTGAACATCTGCTTTTGTTGAGATTTTGATAGGTTGGTTTTCATTTTTTCAGGGTCTTTATGTTTGTTTTAGGGGGTTTTGGGGTGTTTTGGTTTGGATTTGTTATTGTTGGGGTGTTTGTGTCTGAGGTGTATTTCTGTTCAATTTTTTTTAGTTATATCAAGATATCTCTGTAAGCCCACTGCCACACAATTCAATATAAAGCAATTTAGGCTGGAATTGGATTTCAAGTACAGTAATTTGTGCTAAGGTGATGTTTCTTTCCTGAAAAATACAAATTTCTGTAGAGGCACAGCATTTGCCATCAACTGGGTAGCTCCATGTTGCCCTTGGTGCATCTGGGAGAGGAGCAGGTCTTTTGCCCACCAAGAAAATGAGAAGAGTTTCATGATGTTCTGCTGTATTTGATATTTGGGCTCAGTACTCCTGCACCTACTTAGAGAAGAAAGCACGATACAAAGCAAGATACAATAAGACCTTGGATGTGAATCATGAACCTCTCCCTTAGCTTATTTGAGTGATTTGCTTGGCATCTGATGCCATTTTGCTGCTCTGTCAGCAGGTTTTTGAGTGATGGAGCAGACTGGTTTGTCACCCTATATAGATTCTGGCAATCAGTCATAAAGAGCTAACGTATCCACCAAAGTCCAGCTTCCACAATGGATCTAACAGCATAACTGAGAGAGGATGTACAAGCTACAGAAGACACACTTTTAGCCACAGTAATGTACCTTATCTAGGATGCTGCAGTAATATTTTTATGCCAAGCCCTTTATTTACAGATTGTATCAATGCCCTTAAATTAAGGAAGCATCTTCCTGCATCTTATTGGCATAACCCAGACAAGTGGCTGAGAGTTAGGTAGAATCCCAGCAATAATCACTGACCACTCAGAACAGCTGTTCCCCAGCAAACCCTATAGAGGTAGCATTTATCTCCTGTCCACCTGCTCCTGCACCAGTGCAGGACCAGATCCCTGGGATTCCTTTGATTTTTATTCAAGAATGTTTGCTGCTTTAGAGGAGAAATTCCACAATACATGCTCCAACAGCAACAGCCATTTTGAGCAATTTTGACAGAAGACATTATTAGTTGCAAAATCCTAATTGAAAGAATACCTGCCCCATTCTTTAATTTTCCAGATATGTAAAACTTGCTATGTGTTTCCTCTTCACCATTCAAGCTCCCTAAAAGAGCTATTCTCAGTAGAAGTTCCTAGTAAAAAGCTATTTTACATATGCTTAAAAAAAAGGGAATGTGACACACATGTTCCCTGTAGGGCTGCATCCACCAGGTGCTCCCAAGGCCACAGGAAGGAGAGAGGCAGTAGCCCAGCCATTTTAACCTACATTTCTTCCTTGCTCCAAAGCATCCAGGTAGTGGGAACAGTTTGCAACACTGACTGCTGCTTCTCACACATCAAAAGAGCTCCCTTTACTCCTGAAGTCCTAGACAAGACGAGCATACCCAACATTTCACAAAATAATTGAAATCTAAGGATGCTGAGACATTTCAAGGACTCCAGACACAGGACCATACAAAAAATAAAACCATTCCTTAGCTGCAGGTACAAATGAACCTTTTCATAGAAGAGACAAGCAACACAGAGATTATTTATCAACTAGATAGGTAGGGAACAAGGAGAACTAGGCGAGAAAAGGACATGTGATGTCAAGTAGTGTTGCCACTCTGAAGTTCCTTCTCCTTTCTGACTTTTCTGTCTATTTTTAAATACGTATTTTTATTAGGTACTAAGGTCATGGTACAGCTCACATAAAACTTGTAGAACTTGCAAACAAGGACACAGTGCCTGCTGCTTCACATAAACTGAAGGTTAATTGGGACTGAGGTGAAGCAATGCAACAGTGCTAATAAAGAGGCTTGTGAGTTTTTCTACATTTTATTCTTAAGTGTACATACAAAAAGACCCACAAAAGCACCAAAATTATGGTTATCGCTTTGCAAGTATGAATGTTTTTATACATAATGTCATGATAACCTGTATTTTCTTAAAACAATTAGCTTAGGAGTGCTGAAACTTTAGAAGCACATGACATTTTACTGGAAAATAGGAAAAATAGAAGCAGAGAAAAAAAAGGGAGTGTGACCAGAGTCTAGCCAAAGAGAAAATGGCACTTTTAAAAACACTCTTTAATTCTGAAAATTTTCTTTCTGCAATAAATAAACATAATAAAGAAATATTTTTTTATGTTTCTCTAGTAAAGAAATTCAAACATTTAAAGTTTCTAATTGAAGTTACTGGAGCTGCACAATTATAGAAGGCCTGTTCTCCATCTCAGTAGATTCCATGCTGACAAAATTGCCTCTGACCCTGATTGTGCATGTGAAACAGGCACTATCTTGTTTACTTCTGTCACCTTATTTAGATAAAGGGATGACAATTGTTGGTTAAGAGGATTTACCACTGAATTCTGAAAAATCTGCCTTTAATTACATTTTTCAATAAATCTCACTTATACAGTATTTTCCCCCCTTTGTCCTTGTGCCCAATGCAGTTAATGGTCTGTTCCTCGTATCTACAGCAGCTACATTACTGAATGAACTATGTGAGTGAAAGCACCTGTTGGATAGTCACCCTACATCAGCATAACACATGAATTGTTGCTGGAAAAAACAGTGCAATTTTGGGGATGCAACTGACTGCTGAAATAATGGCAAGTGGTCAAGATGAAAACCACCACATAAATAGCTTCACAATTTCAACACCAAGGAGTATTTGGTCATTTAGCTCCACTATTTCCTGTTATTTACCTTATATTAGCAAGTGAGCTCTCGGGAAGGGCCTGCTGAATGCCATTCAAGGTGGAATTGCAAAGCAGAAACAACAAAAAGAGGACAGCAAAAATCACTATTGATTTCTGCCTCCCACCCCTATGATTTCACCATGATCAATATCTTGATGATAGGGGCTGCTTTAACAAAAAAGTATACAATCAGAAGACTAGGAAACAATCTTGTTTAATGGCCTGTATTCCTGATTCTGAATGAAAAAAATATTTGGATATAATTCAGTAATCAAAAGAACAAAAGCACATGCCATAATAAAGTAAGAGAGAAAACAAAGCATTTGAAGAAAAGTGGTGTGTTGTACACATATTTCAGTTTCAGTTCACTCTTTTTTTCCTTCTCATCTCTCTACTGACAAATGTTTGATACACATGGCAAAATATGTGCTTTACTAAGACAATTCTTTTCTGCTGGCTTTTCCATCAGTTCTATCTATGAGTCATATCAAGTTCAGATTTTCAGTAATACTGAGGACCACCCAGGGGAAAATCTTACCTATTATATTAATTAATCAGGTCAAAGTACTAATACAATTTTTCCAAGGTGCTTCAGGGAGACTGCTGGTGAGAAATGCACTTTTGCCATTAGTGTATTAGTAAAATATTAACAGTACTGAAGCAGTCGCACCTTCGTATTTCTAATTTCCTGCTGTTGCAGATGCCATCCTCAAAACTAAATCTGTAATTCGTGTAATGTTGAAGAAGCAACAATGCAATGCAGTTTTACAATTAATATGTTTCTCCAGCAATCCAGATTGGAATTCAGTGATTCTATACTCCTGCCACCTCTGCTACCTTAAGTCAGTCTAGCGTAATAACAACATATGCATTTAAAGTGTTATCTGTCAACTCACATCTCTCAGAAGCAGAAGAACTTCTTGGTTTGCTGCAGCCTCACCTCAAATCAAGGATACAACGTCCTTCTAGGGGACAGAGTATAGTCATTATAAAACTTCAGCTAGAAGGCTTTCTCATCTCAAATCCTTTCACTGTAAAACAGAATAAATGAAAACTCAAGAGCTAAGCTATAAGTGCTTGCAAGGTCCCCTAATACCTGGAAGCAGCTAAGACTCTTTCAGATCCCAAATACGATGTCAGTGAATGAAGGCAACTTCTGATGCAGTAATGCTGAAGGTTTGCTGCTACCCTAGCAGCGCTGTGCAAATTTAGCAAGACAGGGAAAGAGTCCTCATTCAGAGGCCCTACAATCTAAAATGCAAATGGTGAAATTACTAGCCATAGGACACACAGGCAGTCAGTGCTGAAATGCAGATTAAAATTCAGTGCTCTCAGTGCCCAGTTTAATCTATCGCTTTGTCAGAAAGACACATGAGACCGCTCCACTAAAATCTGTGCAATGGGACTGATTCAACACAGAAGCCTTTGCTTTGAGGATAATTGCAGAATTGCTTTGTTTTGTCTTCCTATGTAAATCTGCCATATGGGCCTCAAGCTACTGTAATGAGAGAAAAAGTTGAGGAGTTTGATAATTCTTGGTTTTAGAAAGAGATTAAGGTCTGGCAGCTGGCACGTATGAAGCAGAAAAATTCAATCTAGCATGCCCAGCTGCACTGTGGAAGTAAGATGAGCCAAAACAGACTCTCTGCAGACAGGGAAAGCTTGCTCAAGAACTGCCAAAAGTGCTCAGGTACAGAATGTCACATAAAATTAAGAAAAGAGAGCAGCAAAATCAAAGAGCCTTTTAAAAAGGTGGAAGCAGGTTGAGACATGAAAAGCACAATAATGGCTCCTGTAACAAAAAATGTGGGTACATAAAGAAGATTATCTTAGTAAGGAAATTATCTCTTTGAATGACTGTGGATACTCATTAGGAATTCATTAGATACTGAAAGAGAATACACTCCATAGCTTTGCTGTCTGAGCAATTTTCATAATTGCACACACTGTACAGTGCTCATAGTGTAACTCAGTTTGAGTAGTGATATCTAAAAAATTCAGTTGGGTAGAGCTCCAGAAAGGAAGCAATACCTGTTGATGCTCAAAAATACTACATTTTACAAAGGAAGACACAACAAACCAGCTAAAGACAAGAGGCCTAATTCAAGAACATAAAATCAAGATGGGAAGACATAAAATATTTGGAATGGCAATAATGTTGAGATTGTATTTTTATGTAATGAAAATATACATATTTAGACATATATATTCTGTAAATATGAATGTTTACATACACATGCACAGGTGCACATAGTAAAGTAAACTTTGTTTACTTGATTCTAGTCCCACATGGCTGTAACAGCCTTAATGCCTGTATAGCCAACTCCACATTACAATACAGTGAAAGCAGTAAAATTATATTCTCATACTGTAACTATTATGCCAAGCTCTGAACTCAAATTAAGCCAGCGAACACAAATGGAGATCAAACACACAGTGTGTCAAACAATGACATCTTGGATCAATTACGGAGGCATTCAGAAATAGAAAACAAGAGTTCTTGACTCATTGCCCACCCAATTGTTAATTTACAATTTTAAAAGGGTTGTACCACATGTAGAACATGGTGAAGAACAAGAATCAATATTCATATAAAATGAGGTAACTAGCTCAGTGGCAAAACCTTTTTCTCAATATATTACAAAGATTTTGATTGTTTTTTTTAAAATTTTGCTTCTTCATTTCTTAACTGTTAACTGAGATTCTGTTTTCTATTCTATATTTTTATTTTAGGGCGTAAGACACCATTCAGTGTCATACATTGTTTGGGCAGTAGGTACTACTATGCATTCAGAGTTCTAGACAGACAAAATGAAAAACACAACCAGACCTCAAGCTGTTAGAAAAACCTTTTGGTTGGTTGTGAGAGTTGTTAGTGCTGCTTTAAACAAAACTACTTAAAATTAATTTCAATTCTTAATTAAATTATTGTTGCAACAGAAAGCCACAAAGTACAAAGGTTGCTATGACAATGTTTATGCTCATGCTCAGGGAAGATCCATCTTTAAACACACAAGTTAATTTTGCCACATAAAAATGGTTTGATGGAAACCTGTAACTTCTGCTTAGTAAAAAAGAAGCTAATATTCAACTGGTATGAAGCCTCTACATTAAAAGTCTCAGCTAATAATGTAAGGTTCCTTACAAGTTTTATTTGCATTTATTTATTGGTATCACCAATAGTGATTCAACTGCACACACTCCACCTGAAAATAACACTACAACTGTTTAAGTATTGGCATCTCTCTATAAATTATTACTCTATAGTAGAATGTTTCCCCCATAAGGTCAGTCCATAGCTTCAGTTTTATGGGTTTTCACAGCAAACATTTTCATAAATTGAAAGAGAATAGTGTGGATACAGATATATAAACACCCTAATATTCAAACATATACAGATATATACAAAGGCAGAGCACATATACACACACACACACTATTGACAAAAGGAATTGGGAGATGCAGAAAAGACCCCTTTCCACTGATTTTTTTATCAATTTGAGTGTTGCCTTTAAAAATGCATTGCAATATTCACTGATGTGTTTGAATTAATTGCTCCTGACAGAATTTGATCCTTTTCTTTTTCTTATATAAGTAATTCCTGCAACATTATTTCCACTCATGTACTTTGCTGACTTTCTCACTTTGAAGAGTTATTAACAACAGCTATTCACCTATAATCCAAATTGCTCTTTGCCCAGATGAAAAATGGAATTCTAGACTATAGAAATTTTAGGGAAGAATGCATTCTGGCCTCGAGGAACCATGAAGACATATAAAAAGTCCATTGCATAGGCTGGAATATCAGTCCCTGGCTGCATTGCAGATGCAGAGCCCAGAAACTCAGGTGTTTTTGCACAGCTAATAAGGCTAGGCAAAAAGCAATTCCTTCTTTTCTGGGTTGTCCTAAATTTTAAAAAAGTGGTAGGTCGTTCAAGGTTTCAGTAAATTCCTGATCTCTTAAAGGAATAGGCAATTCAGTTGAAATAAAGAAATTTTCCCTCCTGCTGCTCCTTTGTAAATGATAAGGTTGACTATTTTTCCCCTCTTACATAGGGCTACAGAGTAAACCTTGCCCTGAAATGAACACAGTGCTCTTCAACACATCTAATTCAAATGAAGGTAGATACATAAAGCAAAGTCTTTTAAACAAAGCTGTAAAATTAAACGTGTCTCAACTTTACAGACAGCTCAATAAATTGACAAAAAGAGCTTTGAAAACTTTCTTTGACGAAATTTTCAGTAATTGCTGTCTCTGCTGCTCTTTGTGGATGAGTTTCATTCTGTTCTAGAGTAATCCATTAAAGTTAGACGAGGGAAGTGCTGGTTCATTAAACAGCTAAGGAGGTGACAGTACTGAGCTGGAGCTTCCAAATCACATTTGTGTGCCTGTTAAATTGAAAATTCTGTTGCCAAAGCAAAAGAGCAATCGTTATCGAGGAGAACAACAAAGAAGAAAATATTCTAAGACTTCGAACCATCTTCCAGAAATGCAAGTAACTCTCTTTTTCTCCTTAAAAATGTCCTCGGAAGGATCTCTACCTGGGTTTGATATTGTATTTCAATTGCTTTGCTTGTAAATACATCCCTGACAGAAGAGAAAAACATTAAGCACTGAAGACACTGAAATTTACAGATTGATTTGCTCTAATGGATCTCTTCGTTTCAAGAGAAGGTAGAGAAGGGAAAAGCCATAGTTTGTAAACTTTTTTAAACAGGTGTAAAGGAATTTCTCAAGTGAGTTTATTCAATTAAGTCTCTGAGGACTGAGCTTTCTCATTACATTGCTTTGTGGGAAGCATCCAGGTGCACGTAGAAAGAATGCAAGATCAGTTCTGATGGTGCACCTGAAATGCAAGTATCTGATTATGTTACAGTTCTCCAACTCCATAGACATGCTATATTCTCTACTATTTCCTGGTTGGAGTAGTATTAGCGAGAGGAATCACATCACTCAAAGGGTCTTTTCCCATAGAAAAGTTCATGAAACATCTATATTATTTTTTGAAATCATTAATAGCCGTTTCTCTGCAGGTTTGTTTTGTTCCTTCTACCCACCATCAGAAAAGTCCATGGTGACGGAATAGCTTGCTAAGATTTGGAATTCATTCAACCACCTCTTTTCTGTTCTGTTCAACGTTGAACTTCAGCAACCACAAAAGAGAAATGTGACATTCCTTCAGTTTGCTCTATGGCAGCAGCCTGCTGGGCTCTCTTGTGCTATTCCCACTTGAATGCCAGGCTGCAGCACACATGAAGCAAACAATATATTTCCCAACGAGTAAATGCTCAGTGCTGCCCTGGCAAACCGTGGGTTTCTCAAAGATAACGTAGCACATGCTGCATAATTTCTTTGTAGGCACAGATTGCAACACAGACTCAGCAAGTGGATTTTGGGACAGGACTATTTCTTATACCCTCATAGCACTTTGCTCAGTTCAGTCGCTAAAGGAATTTTTAAAGTGCAAGTAACATTACAGCAGTCTACTCCCCACAGCTTTTATTGATGCTCTTTGTTGTGGTTTAAACCTTGTTAGCAACTGAGCCCCACACAGCTGCTCACTCACTCCCCCCGCAGGGATGGGGGAGGAGTCGGAAGAGCAACAGAGCAAACATGTGGGTGGAGATAAAGACAGTTTAACAGTGAAAGAAAAAGCTCTGCACCCAAACAAAACAAGGAATTCATTCAGCACTTCCCATGGGCAGGCAGGTGTTCATCCACCCCCGGGAGAGCAGGGCTTCATCATGTGGGCCCGGGAAGACAAACGCCATGCCACTGAACTAACTTCCTCCCTCCCTCTTCCCCAGGTATGTATGTTCAGCATGACACCACGTGTTACGGAATATCCCTTAGGTCAGCTGGGGCCAGCTGTCCTGGCTGTGTCCCTCCCAACTCCTTGTACAGCCCCTGCCTCCTCACTGGTGGGATGAGGAGCAGAAAGGGCTTGGCTCTGTGTAAACTCTGCTCAGCAATAATAAAAACATGCCTGTATTATCAACACCAAATCCCAAACTGAGCTCCGTATCTGCTACTGTGAAGAAATTAACTCTGTCCGAGCCAAACCCAGCACATAATTTCTTCTAAAAATGCTGAGAAGATTATGCCTTTTTCTGTTAGTATAAAGCTTGCAAGAATCCAGTGATTTCATTCGGAGGAGTTGCCAAACACCTGTATTTCCTCTAGAAAACAGTGGGAGCTGCAGAAGAGGAGTTTGTCTTCTGAAAAAAATTCCCCTCAGTTCCCCTCTGCACAATGCAATAGCTGCTTCAGTAATGCCAATTGACACTAAACCCCAATGATTTAGAATCTTTTCTATGCAGGTGGATCAGCAGGAAGCAAAGAAGCTCTCTTTCAGTTTTTGTTCTATTCCTTCTCCCCATTAGCTACAGCTACTGACACATTTCAGCTTCCAGATCTACAAATAATAATCAAGCCCACCATATAAATGAAAAGGTAGTTTAGGTACCTTTCCACAAAGATGAAATTAAAAATTCTCCATCAAAAAAATAAAAAGCCTCTAATCCTCACCACTAACCTAAGGTTAGTAGAAAAGCTTAGTTAAACATATGCAGTAATTTTCTTAATCAGCCAGCACTTCAGAAAGACAGATGCTTCTGTTTATGTTGGTCTATTATCAAGTCCTTTGGTGTCTGAATAATTCTCACGCCTATCCTGAAATTTCATTTACATAAATTTCTTCTGTATTATTCTGCCTTTTGTGACAGATAGTACAAGTATTTTTATTTGGTTGGCTTATTCTTATTGGCCTTGAGAATCACAGTATTTTGTGCATTTCCTGTATCTTTTATCCAACTGTAGTGATCAAAAATTAGGAATAATTACACCACGTGTATGAAAATCAAGAACTGTATAAGAATTAATTCTAGTCTTGAAACTTGTGCAGGAAATCCACTGCTGTATCTGTTTTTTATTAACCAAATGTCATCTGTTAGAGCTTTCTAGAGAGGCTTATGCAAACAATGTAAATCACAGGCTGGCTGAGGTTGCCAGGGACCTCTGGAGGTCATCTGTTCCAGCACTCCATCAAGCAGGGCCAACTAAAGCTGGCTGTGCAGGACCATGTCCAGAATGCTTCTGAGTATTGCCAAGCATGGAACCTCCACACTCTCTCTGGACAGCCTGTGCCAGTGCTCAGTCACCCTCACAGCAAAGGGTTTCGTGATGTTCAGACAAAAATCTCCTGTTTCTGTCTGCACTCGTGGCCTCTGGTCCTGTGACTGGGCACCCCTGAAAACCTCTCACTCCTCTCTGCACCTTTTCTCCAGGTATTTACATACACTGAGATTTGCTGAGCCTTCTCTCCTCCTGGCTGAACAATCCCAGATGTCTCAGCCTTTCCCCAGGGGACGGATGCTGCAGTCCCTTAATAACCTTCCTGGCCCTTTGTTGTGCCCTCTCCAGCATGTGCACAGCTCTTGTGCTGACAAGTCCAGAACTGGACACAGCACTATAGGTGAGGCATCACCAGTGCCGAGTAGAGAGGATGGAGCAACTCAATGCTGTTACTTGTCACAGATATCTAACTTGTATAATAACAGAACAGCTAGGGCAAAATATGAAGGGTCCAGCTTTGAAATTATGCATCTGATTTCATCAATATTGCCTAACAACAAAATCCTTAAAAAAAAAAAGAGTGAAACAATACAGATCTTGTTCCATAATATGTAGATTCCATAGGTAAGAGTGTTTCACATTTATATTTTTGTGTCTGGTTAAAATAATTAGTTACCCCAAATTAACTGTTCTCTGTTATTGGTTGAAAGAAAGACTGAGGACTCAATTACTATTATCTTAATTTCTTTTAATGATTCTGGGCATCAGATAGACCAAGGTTTGACTCTATTGGCTTTACAGACATAAAAAAGGCTTTCCTTTGTATCCTTGAATGTATTTCACACAAAGCATCATTGTGACAGTCTAAAACTAAATAAGATTTTAGAAACTCCCATGGCAATAGCAATGATTTATTTTTTGACGATGCTCTCTTGAGCAAAGGATGCTGAATGCCGTCCTTCTCATCTTTTACGGAGAGGTTTTTCTATAATGTTTTTGTGAAAGTGTGAAAAAATGCAAAAACTTTATTAAGAAAATAACTTAATCTTTTTTTCTGTTCTCCACATCCCATTCTTTTATTTCCCTTACTAAAAATACAACCCACAGCCACTCTTAAGTAAAGCAGTAAATCAGAAGAGCTGTGCAAAATTTAGCTGAGTCTAGATCTGGACAAATTACTCAAGCCTACTTCCAGATTGAACCACCATGACCCTGTTAGTAGAATATCAGCTCACTGTATATCTGTTAGGAAAAATCTCAGCTGGCATCCAGCATGCAAGCAATTTTCCCCCCTTCCACTGAGTGGCTATTTAAGAAACACAAATAACAATAGAATGCCAATCAATTTCTGTCTATTCTTTGAATCATGAGTAAAGTGAAATAAACATACAGTAGAGTGACTAGGCTGCACAAGCAAGATTACACAATACAAGAGTGGTATCAATGTTCCTTGGCCAGCATTTCTCAAGTGCTCCAAAACAATTAGTCTTAGAGAACAGGTTTCCAATCTCCCTGAAGTCAAGAACTTTATTCAACTAATAGATTATCAAACCCCAAAATATGGGCTGTAGTTCATCAAATTACCTACTAGTTGTAATTATCTGGTAAAGAGCTTGCAAGTCTTGTTGCATTGCCAGGCTTGTGCCACAATTAACAGACAAAACAAGAAGTACTTATTACAGCTATTACTCTCAGGACCAAGGGCGTGTTTTGTGACTTAAAAAACTTAAACTGAATCAACCCCATTTTCCCTTTTGTCTTTCAGAGAGCTATGGATACTGCCATCAGTATCCTACTGCACAATCCTCACTATAAACAGTGGTATTCCACAACATAACAAAGGATTCTTGAAATATTTGAGTTTAAGGACTAATACACTTGTTGAATATATTGATTCTGTTATAAAAGCTAATACAAACTTATGTATCTCAATTGAGAGCCATTATAGTATCATAACTCATAACACACATTTCTATGTTCAAAGTACAGAGTACATTCTAGAATCTTCTTGTTTAAAAGGTGCTGTAAACACATAAGACATTGCTACATGGCTCACCACCCTTCATATTTTACCAGTGCCTAATACTGCCTTCTCTTTATCTCTACATACAGTACAGAAAATATAAAAGAAACAAATTCCTTCCAGCCTTCAGCTTTAAAAACTAATTCACATTAAAATATGACACTGACTTGTAGTAGAACAAGCCAGGTGAAACAAACTGCTCTAGCCAGGCTTTGACAGACAGCTTCAATCAGCCTACTTATCCTCCATGTAGAAGGTGTAATCCAGGCTGCTGCCAGTTGCTTCCCTAAGAGGTTCTTCCTCATTCTGTACATCACTATTGCTACGGCAACAGCTCATTCAGTAGAAGTCCACTGTGAAACACGTTGAAGACAGATAAGGATATGGGAAATATGCTTCTTGCCTGTATTTGTACTATTCTCCTCCTTCTCACAGTCCTGGTAGCACAGAGTAACTGCTGCTGCTGCTGTAGTCTGAAACTCAGGCAGAGGCTACAGAGTTGACTTTGGATCACCAGCAAAAATTCTACTCCAGCTTGCAACAGCTGGAGACGGCACAGATCCACTGTGTCTGGGAGCCCAGCACCCTGCTAGGTCAAGGTCAGGCCATGCAGGTGCCTGTACTTGCCTAAATAGGCAAGACATCCTCTCCTGATCAAAAGGAAGCTGTTACCAATCCCATAAGGGCCCTAAGAGACACATATGCCTTTATTTTTGTTGTGTTTTCTTTTTTTTTTTAATTGTATCACAGAACCTTTTCTGCTCAGATCTTTCTTTCAAAGTAAAAAAACCAAGCAAGTCCCCACAAAACAACAAAAAAGAAACAAAGCTAAACACCAAACCAAATAAAAAAAAACAACCAAAAAACCTCCAATAAAAACCAAAATACCCCAGGCGACCAGAAAACCAACCAACCAAAACCCCTCCTACAAAAGTAGCTCCCAGCATATAAAATGTATAAACTGCAGTGGTTTTAAATGTATTCTACAACACAGCAGAGATCAAAGGTTGGTGCAAGGAAGTCCAATAGAGCCTACTTTGAGCTCATGACAGCATTCAGAACTACTCAGAGAAAGCCTAGTCACTCTACACTGACACCCTCCCATTTTCACAATAATACTTTATATATCTTTACTTTCCCTACAGTCACCCTCTGACATGTTGTCTGCAACTGTCTGCTCCCAAACACATGTAAACATGACATTTTATGAAGTTTCATGTTAGGGATGTAAGCAGCAGTGCGGGATGACATCCTATCAGGGCTCATCACCCATTTCTTTCCTCTCAGTATACAAATTGCAAACTTCCCAGGACAGACAGTATGTTCTTTGCACCATGCTAGGCACCAAAGGGCTTTTTGACACAGTGGTAGTAAGTAATAATGATGGAGAGTGTCAGCTACAGTACCAACGAAGCAGTAACAAGCCATCCTGACAACCTGGATAAAAATACCACTAAATCAGAAGACCACTTCCTTGTGGCAATGAGTCAAAACTAACTGGGTGTTCCCTGCTGAACTTTTATGGAGCTCAAACTGTGCTCAAAGACACCATGTGAGTCAGCCAATAATTCCTCCAAGTACACTTTGGAGCATCCTAGCTTCCTTAACATCCACTCTAACAGTTTCTGTCATCTTATTACCTCAATCATAATAATTATCCTCTCAAAACAAATTTATAGATTCACTTTTTTTCCCTAAGTAACTTCTGATTGTATGAATTTTTACTCTGCTTTAGAATTTTCTTCCCTTAGAGTCAAAGAAAACAACACAGCTTTACTGACTTTATAGTAATTTGTTTTGCATGTTTTTATATTTTTTTAATTTTCTTTTTCTGGTTCTAGCAAAAAAAAAAAAAATCTCTCCAAAAGATTTTTTCCCCAACTGTGCAAATTCATCAGTACTTGCAAATAAGCTGAAGCATTTAAAGAATTGAGAGGGTTTTTTTAAGAAATGTAGTAATTTATCCTGATAGCAATTATTATCTTCCCTTAATGAAATATTTAAGGGTTCTAATATACAGCTTTAGATGCAATAATCTGTAAAATCCTTAGATGGCATAAATTTGCTTAATGCCACTGAAATAAATGAACCTGCACAAATTTCCACCAGTAAAATCTTGGGTTTTAAATTTTTTATAGTGAAGCTTGTTGGTCAACAGCAACAGTTGTTGGAATTAAAGATTCTCTGCATCAGAATATCAGCATATAATCAGAAATTCTAAAGCAATGTAAAAGGCAGAATCTAAAATAACTGTCAGGGCATTGCCTTTTTGCATTATTCATACCAGTATCAAATAGTAGAGTCTAACAGAAAAAAACCCTAAAAAATTAGCACTGTAAAACTTTGTCTCACATATCCTCTTTCAGCTCTTTCCCATTTTTCATGAATGGAATATCACATAATCTTTAAAAATATGTTCAGGGAAATCATAGCATAGCTGACTCATATTCTGAGATACACATTTAGTGGCTGTACCTTGTCATAATCCTAAAGACTACAAATGATTGGTCTTCAAGAAAACTCCTTCCTCTCTGACAAACTTTTAGCATTAACACACCAGGGGTTTCTTTTTCTAGCTCAGTTCTGGGCTCTATTCTTGTTCCTTTTTATATTCTTGAAAATAAAAGGGAGCAGTGTTTTAGTGGGACTTCGGTGTTTTCTGTGTTACAGAGAGGGATGCATTGGTACAAAATCAAATTTCCCAAGAAGGGAAATCACCATTCTCCATTCTGATGGATCTTGCAGTTACAAATACCTCTATGTTGTAAGGTAGTCATTAAGCACATGATGCATAGACAGGGCTTTTTTCTTTGGGCAGGGCTGGTGGGAGGGAATGACGGGGGTGTGTGGGGGTGTGTAGTTTTTCCTGCCATCTGGAATGTCAATTGGTTCTATTTTTTGTTCTATTTGATATCCATAGAGGTTTGTTGTGTTCCACCTGTGGAAACATCCACCATCTAGAGTTCCACTGGTGTTCTCTCTCCCTTCTTTCCTCCCTTGTCCAGTTTTCACCAGTTTCCTAAATGTACCACAGCCTACAGTGTGGAACAGAAGTTCTCTCTGCTCTCTTCATTTTATGCCAGGCTTATCACCAGCAGCTTTCTGTTGTTCTTCCTATTTTGTCCAAGATTTGTCACTAATCACAGCCAGGACAGTCTGTTGTCATGTCACTGATTCCCTCCTAGCTCCTAAATTTCTCACCTGGACTGAGCACTCATACAAGAGACTCGCTGCGTTGAGCAAACATAAGTTTTTCCTGACTTCATATTATTGTCCAACTGATCTAAGAAAAAAAATTTTGCCTTCCTTCCTGTTCTGAGGACTCTAACAAATGTATGCAATGTCACACAGAACTTCCAACAGCTATATTTGGGTCAGACTTGCAACACTGAAAGGGCAAGCAAACTGTTAAAAAGAAGACTCAAGACTCTCCTGCATTAAAGGAAGAAATCCTTTAGTGGGTGGTAAAGCACTGGAGCAGGCTGCCTTGAGATCTTGTGGATGCCTCATCCCTGGGAATGTTCCAAGGTCAGGCTGGACAGGGCTTTGAGGAACCTGGTCAAGTGGGAGGTGTCCCTGCCCATGGCAGGGGAAGGGAGGGGTAGCACTAGATAATCTTTAAGATCCCTTCTAACCCAAACCATTCTATGAGTCTATGATTGTAGCCGGTCTACCTGCTTGCCTCCTAGAACTTCTAGGTGGCCTTTCAGTCAAGAAATACCACTTTAGCCTTTTTTGTGTATGGCTGCAGTCAGAGGGCTGAGTAATGAATCAAATTAAATCCCAAGCTGTATCTGGCACATTCATAGCCTGTGACTGAAAGCAGCAGTGAGAACTCCTGCAGTGATCCATTATACCTAGCAAAGTCTACTGCATCCTGTATTCTGTACTCCATTAGATGTTCAGTTACAAACTATTCTCCTGGACTTTTTACAGAGTAGGGGGATTAAAAAAAGTAATCACAGAATGACCTGAAACATGCTGCACATACTAGGTCCTTTTCACTCCCCTCCTTCCTGATCTGATAAGGACCAAGAATACTTTGAAGTTCTGATGAATTTTAAACCCACTAAAGCTTTCTGGCAAGCTTTAAGCCTGATCAACACATGCCCTGGGCACCAGTTAAGACAGGACATTTTGCATACTTTATTTTGCTTTCAGAAATATGACTTCCCATACAGAAAAACCCAGGCAGTGCCTGTCTGGCTGGGACTTGATTATTCACCGGCATCAATAGGAAAATTGTAAACTTCAAGGTTCCTTTAAAATTATGCAGGCTCCCCTAAGGAAACTCAGAAAAGTGTCACTACTTTCAGGGACTAGAAAGTTCAGGATATCCTAGTGCTAAGATGAAGCCTGAAGTGGTTTCCTAGAAGCTCACAACAAAGATGCTCCCAATTCTGCGTAGCTTCCCCAAGCTACAAGAGGTGTCTCTGAAACACCAGATAAAGCAGCACTCCAAGGCTGTAACATCTTTCACATTAAGATGAGCTGATGAGCAGGTGCAAGCACAAGACCCAAAGCAGAATCCACTGTGTAATCCACCAAGCACTGCAGAATCTGAATCGAGTCAAACTCCCTACAAAATAGTATCTAATCCTAGACCACACATTATCAATGAATTTTAAATGCTAATATTTTGCCATCATGGAGCTGATGAAACAGGTATATTTTAATGAAATGGATGCTTCAATATTCACACATAAGAGGACTTGCTATTCCTATTTCTCAGAGTTTTGCCTACAAAGAATTTTAATACATATGCATAATGCCCTCCATATTCAACTTCTAGCCAAAATATACTTTAAAAAATTCAATACATGTATTTTATTCAAGTGATCTATACCAGATAATAGAACGGAGGCCAGCAACAGTCTAATTTCCAGCTGGAAAGTGTTATTAGTATTTCTGAACTAACTCAGATAATACATTAAGCTACATTCTAAACAACAAGTCAGTTGTAAAATTTTATCTTAACTACGTGTACAACTTGGTTTTGGATGAAAATTGCTTTGAGGGAAGCAACGAATTTTATCTGTAGGAAGCTGGTGTATGGTACAGCTGCTAGGAGTGAGGCTGCCAGTACAACAGCATCTCTCCCCTTGCTATAAAGGACAGTTAGAAATGATACTGACTTTGAGTAAGTCCATGGTCCTGTCCCCTCATACTGTTTTGCATCATTACAGGAGAGATCTGAAAAATTTCTTGCACTGTTACACACAATAATCAAAGTGGCAGAAGACTGCTATGGAAACTGAACATAGGTAAAATATAGCTGAATAATCACCCGTTTCCTTACCACTTCAGTGTCGCTGGTGGCTCGGGGGCC